>CM063509.1:25927565-25930065 GCA_032207245.1 Pardosa pseudoannulata | reverse complement strand
GACATATAACATAAAAAAGTTAACATCCCCTACATAAGAATAGCCTGTTATTTATCCGTTTGTCCTCGAATTTATGAAGCGGATGAACCTGGAATGGATAGAGGCATCCATATTGTATTTTTGATGAGTTAGAGTTAGCAAAATTTATACCGAGTTCTAAAACGTTCGAAATCCACCACTTCCTCACTTCCTCAAATGTTTATTTCCATTACTCTAAGCCCTATTTTCTCCTGTTAAGAGCAAATGATTAATTTTATCACGTAATAGATAGGTACGAATAACGATTTTTTCGAACATTAAGACCTCATTTCTTTACAATATATATATATATATATATATATATATTTTATCGGGAGATTGCATGGAAGCATATTGTTTATCTCCACTTTTAAAACGAGTATTTTGTTTCAAAATAATGGTATGCAAACAAATGTGAAATTAAGCTTCTGAAATGTCTTGTAGGATTTATTGAGTCAATTTTTTATTCTCTTATAAATTTGTACTGGTTAATATTTTACTTTTTTTTTTTCATGAGTGAAAAAATTTTGTGCAGTGTGTAATATCACAATAACGTAACGAAGTAATTTATTTTGTTTGTATATAGTTTTATTTTAATCGTAGTATGCTATTCTGCTATGTTTAATCGGATCTCTATATATTTCAGGTAGTACAATAATTCTATAGAAACATACACACACACACATATATGGAAAATATTAAATATTTTTTTAATATTAATAGTAAGTTTTTTTTTTATTAAATATCGTCACTTCTTTTGTTCTTAATTTTTTTAAAAAAGATATTTACTACGAAAGTTAATTTTTACGCAAGTATTAGACAAATATAAAAGGAAATAATCGTTGCATTGTATTAAATCTTTCGAGACCCAAATAGGTATTGAATTTATTTTAAGCACAAACTTTTTGTGTACAGATATATTATAATTTCTATAATTTTTATATATGTCTGATAGCATATAAATTGTTAAAATGCAGAAGAAAACGCCGCTAAATTTCATCTTACGCCGTGAAAGGGATTTGTTATTATGATAATTTACTAATTGTGAAAAGTAAAAGATTATATATGCTATCTAAAATTAAGATATAATCTTATAAACATATAGATATTATAAAAATTCGCATTTACTTACCTTTAATTAAAACATAGATAATTTTATTCTTGTTTAGTAATTATAAAAATAATAGATAATTTTAAAAATAAAATAGTATATATCTTGCTGTATAAGCTGTAAAATAGATGCGGATTTCCTTTTCAAATTACATCTTCAAATGCTTCTCTAATGAAACTAGTTATAAAAATCTACTAATTAACTTCATTTAAAAATGATTAATAAAACATATACCTGAGTGTTTTCCATAATGAACAGTCTGGAATCAAAAAATATTTCTTTTACTTTATAAAAAAAAATATTCAATGGCTATTTATACAAAATATTTTTTGATTGCTAGAGAATAAATTCGGATTACATTGTTGAGAGCTCTTTCGGTAGATGAGCAAAATCCAACCAATTAACCGCATTGCCACTTGAAGTAGAAGTGCTGACTTGAAGGTTCTTTCTAATTAACCTTAAAAGTATTTTGCTTTAAAATAGAACTGCAGATAATTAGATTACTCTTGAGAGAATAAATCGTCTGATAAGAAAGCAATAAAATCGATCAAGGTATCTTATTGTATGATCAAAAGAATTCTTCTATCAACAGTACAGGGGGTTTAAAACTAATGATCTTAAAGGTTTGGGGTCTCATGGTAAGAAAGTTTACTTGAGAGCTTTCATATTCGTGGAATTTTAATTATCAGAATATATTTCTTTGATTTTAGAAAACATGCATAGAATTATATGGTTTCAAGAGAAATCCCTTTCAGTGAAAAAAAAAGGTATAGATCATAATTTCTAGTACAGGGGGATTTTCTTTTAAACTCACACTATTCAGTGACACTTATGGCTTGATCTGGCATCTAAAACTGGAACAATAAATAAAAAAAGTATACAAAATTCATGAATAGATGTATTTCTAGGACATATAACATAAAAATTTTAACATCCCCTACATAACAATAGCTTAAGTTATTTATCCGTTTGTCCTCGAATTTATGAAGCGGATGAACCTGGAATGGATAGAAGCATCCATATTGGATTTTTGATGAGTTAGGGTTAGCAAAATTTATACCGTGTTCTAAAACGTTCGAAATCCACCACTTCCTCCCTTCGTCAAATGTTAATTCCATTACTCTAAGCCCTATTTTCTCCTGTTAAGAGCAAGTGATTAATTTTATCACATAATAGATAGGTAAGAATAACGATTTTTTCGAGCATTATGACCTCATTCCTTTACAATAATATATATATATATATATATATATATATATATATATATATATATATATATATATATATTTTAAAAATAGGGTTAAGAATTAAGCTAGTTATGATAAAAAATAGTTAGAACTCATTAACGAAAACATAATAGAAAAAAGATTC
>CM063509.1:25900061-25910061 GCA_032207245.1 Pardosa pseudoannulata | reverse complement strand
TATATATATACACACATGTATATACATATATACATATTTTTATATATATATGTATATGTATATATATATATAATATATAAATATATAATATATATATTTTATATATATATATATTCGATAATATATTATATATATATATATATATATATATATATGTATATGTATATAATGTATATGTATAAATATATATATATATATAATATAATATATATATGTATATATATATTATATATATATTATATATATATACACACATGTATATACATATATACAAAATATTATATATATATATGTATATGTATATATATATATATATATAATATATATATATATATATATATATATATAAATATATATATATATGTATATGTATATGTATATATAAATATATATATATATATATATATATATATATATATATATACATATATATACATATATACATATATACTATATATATATATATATATATATATATATATATATTATATATATATATATATATATATTATATATATTATATATATATATATATATATATAGTATATGTATATGTATATATATGTATATATGTATTATATATATATATATATATATATATATATATATATATACATATATACATATATACATATATATATATATATATATAAATATATATATATATATAATATATTATATATATATATATATATATATATATATATAGTGTATATGTATATGATATATATATTGTATATATATATATATATATATATATATATATTTATATATATATATATATATAATATATATGTGTGTGTGTGTGTTGTTGTTTTTTTTTTTTTTGGGGGTGTATGTGTACATACAAAAACCACAGACACTTATTAAATTTCTCTATTATATAAGAGCAGAGACTCAGATCTTGTTTGTACATTCAAGACAATTTTCTGAAGTAAATAAAAAAGCAGCCCAACTCCCTTCTGCATCTCTTATTTTATATCTGCCAATGCGTTGCATCGCTGATAACAAAAAGTGCTAGAAATACTCTCTCGTATTTTACGGTCCATTTCAAAATTCTCGGCAGAATTCTGTAAAGTTTTTAACCCTTCAAATTCTTTTTCAGCTTTTTCTGTTTATAAAATGTGGGAAAAACACTAAGAAATGCTCAATGATAAAAATTGATTTGTTTTTACAAAGCTTTACTTTTTAGAAAGTTATAGACTTTTAGTTTTCTTTCTACTTTTAGTGAGATCTGTTGAAATTTTAGCTGGTTTGGTATTATTTTCTAGAATTTTGTGAAGCATATCAAGTTATTAGGCTTTTATTTTGTATTGTTTTGAACTTTATTTGTTTTTTTTTTCACATATATAATTTAACAATTATCCCCTGCACTATGAATGAAAATTTATTAGTTTTATAGTTTTATAAAAAAATGTAATTTAAAAGTAAAGAATATGGATTTGTTAAATGTTTCAAAATGACAATTGCTTCATTGATTTGGATATTTGCAAGGTAACATACAGTTTTAATGTATTTACATATTAAAATACATTATTCTACAGAGGAAAAATAAAATTAAACAGAAACAAAATATTGAAAAAAATTAGCTTATTTCTGCCTATATATTTTAGTAAGAAGTAACATGTAAATCTCTTAAGATTTTTTCCCAAATATATATACATATATATATATATATATATATATATATATATATATATACATATATATATATATATATATATATATATATATATATATATATATACATTACATATGTATAGATAAGTGTTTCCACCACCTGATTGAATTTTCAGTGATTTATGTGTGAAGAAATATGCCAACCAAAATTTTAAAGATGTTAACAAATTTGTAACAGTTTAATAATTATTCGGGATGAAAAAGTTCATTTACTTATTTTAAATTTTCCATTTTTTATGTAAAATTTAATACAATGTCATAGAGTATTAAAATACAGTTCACATTTTTACATATTTTTTTAATCATTTATTCAATAAAAAATATATTTATTTAGACCTTTGTCACACACTGAAGGTGTTGAATGATAATTATGCATTTTTGAAGAGATGTATAGGGTTTTTATGGATTTATTTATTATCTTTTTGCTAAAATCCAAGTGAGCGTGAATGCAAAATGAATATTGTAATTGAATACAAATGTACATAATCATAGATCTGGTCTAATATTATAAAAAATAGTTGATTTCTTTTATTATCGAAAAGCACTTAGTAGTGAAAAAAAATTAATTGATTTAACATCAGCTGTTGAAGCTAACCAAACATCGTAAGCTACATCGAACAATGAATAAGAGGATACACATTTCTTCGTTTGTCTTAAGATTTATAATATAATTATTACATATTTCGTTTTTTTAATGTATTGATAATGTTTTGCATTACCGGATCTGAATTCTATGACTTTAATAAAATGCTATAATGCTTGATCTTCCTCTATGATTGACAGTTGGAATGAGACAATCACGGTTATATGCTTAACTAGGCTTCATAAAAACACAAATGTATTCCTTTTAATGTATAAAAAACTTTTTTAAATAAAATTTTCTATACTTCTTTCCAATTCTCCTTCCATTCGGGCTTTGTATTGAACTATTAAAAAAACTGTGATAGGGCTGCTTATACCATGCTTGATCTTCCTCTGTGTTTGACAGTTGGAAGTAGACAATCACGATCATAAGCTTGACCAGCCTTTAAAAAACATAAATGTATCCCTTTTAATGTATAAAAATAAAAACTTTCAAATAAACTTTACTATACTTATTTCAAATTCTCCTTCCATTCATGCTTAGTATTCAACTAAAAAAATATAATAAGGCTGCTTATATCATACTTGATCTTCTTCTGTACTTTACAGTTGGAACGAGATAATCACGATTATACGCTTGACCAGGCTGCGTAAAAACATAAATGTATACCTTTTAATGTATAAAAAATAAACTTCTTAAAATAAACTTTTCTATATTTTTTTCAAATTCTCCTTCCATTCAAGCCTAGTAATGAACTAATAAAATAACTACGATTGGGCTGCTTATATAATGCTTGATCCTCCTCTATACTTGATAATTGGGAGGAGACAATCCCGATTATACTCTTCACCGGGCTTGATAAAAACATAAATGTATCAATTTTATTTTATAAAAAAATAAACTTTTTGAAATAAACTTTAATATACTTCTTTCCATTTCTCCTTCCATTCAGGCTTAGTATTGAACTAATAAAAAAATCTTTGATGGGGCTGCTTATATCATGCTTGATCTTCCTCTATGCTTGACAGTTGGAGACAATCAATTATAGCTTAATCAGTTTCATAAAACATAAATGTATCCCTTTTTAATATATACTATACTTTTTCAAATAAACTTTTCTATACTCTTTCCAATTCTCCTTCCATTCATGCTTAGTATTGAACTAAATAAAAAAAAACTATGATAGGGCTCTTTTATCATGCTGATCCCTCTATACTGAGTTTGGAAGGAGACAATTAGGATTATACGCTTGACCACATTCATAAAACATAAATGTATCCCTTTTAATGTATAAAACAATAAACTTTCTATAATTTTTCAATCTCCCCATTCAGGCTTAGTATTAACTAATAACTATGATAGGGTTGCTTTATATGCTTGATCTCCTGTATGCTTGACGGGGAAGGAGTGACCAGGCTTCATAAAAACATAAATGTATTTTTAATATAAAAATTTTGACATAATATTTTCTTATAAATTTTTCTACTTATCTATAGACCAATGGTTCTGCAACAAATATACATGATGTGACATTAACATATGATAAAAAGAATGATGCTGTGCCGTACCTAAACTGTTTATTAAATTGCCTCAAAACTATAACTATTGACACATGATAATCTGCATGCTGACCGATCTCTGCTGTCAATTTGGTTGCAAATCTTTTCATTTAAAGCATTACAATGCACTTCAATACCATTCGGACTATTTTAATTTGCTTTTCCCTCAGTCCACTATTATCTTTGACCGTGTGTGTACACTTTCATAAATTTAGACGCCAATCTCAAGAAACACATCACAGCTGTATAATTTGAATGAGCATTTTTCATTGGCGATTGCACAGTTGCTTTTCCTAGATAGGATTCTACAAATTTACCAGATTGAAATCTGGGAGCTGTAAACTTTTAAGCTTTTGGTTTAAAAACGAGACTTAAACATGCTTCACTCCAAAATTATCTCATTCTACTAATCTATACATTTTGATATTAAAATAGTCTCTTAGTTAGGATTAATATTGCATTCCTTAGAAGAGCACTCTTAGATGCAACTTTTGTTCACAAGAGTTTTCTTTACTTGATAATTACTCATATTTATACATTTTCCTTGCAAACCTTCCTATATAGTTTGTAGTGAGTATTATACATAGAGCAAAACAGTATTTGTATGTGTACTTATATACTAAATAAACTACACTAAACTAAATAAACTAAACTTTTAATATATAGTGTGTAGTGGGTATTATACATAGAGCAAAATAGTATTTATATGTTTACTTATAAACTAATAAACTAAGCAAACTTTTCCTATATAGGGTGTAGTGAGTATTAAACATAGAGCAAAACCGTATTGTATGTGTACCTATAAACTAATAAACTAAACTAAATAAACTAAACTTTTCCTATATAGTGTGTAGTGAGCATTAAACATAGAGCAAAACAGTATTTGTATGTGTATTTATTGACTAATAAACTCAAATAAATAAACTATACTTTTTCTTTAGAGTATGTAGTTAGTATTAAACATTGAGTTAAACAGTATTTGTATGTGTACTTATAAACTAGTAAACTAAACTAAAATAAATAAACTAAACTTTTCCTTTAGAGTGTGTAGTAAGTATTAAACATAGAGCAAAACACTACTTGTATGTGTATTTATAAACTAATAAACTAAACTAAACTAAATAAACTAAACGTTTCCTTTATAGTGTGTAGTGAGTATTATTTATAGAGCTAAACAGTATTTGTATGTGTATTTATAAACTAATAAACTAAACTATACTATATAAACTAAACTTTTATTATACAGTATGTAGTGAGTATTATGCATAGAGCAAAACTGTGTTTGTATGTGTACTTATAAATTAATAAACTAAACTATACTAAATAAACTAAACTTTTCATATACAGTATGTAGTGATTATTATACATAGAGCAAAACAGTGTTTGTATGTGTACTTATAAATTAATAAACTAAATTAAACTAAATAAACTAAACTTTTCCTTTAGAGTGTGTTGTGAATATTAATTATAGAACTAAACAGTATTTGTATGTGTACTTATAAACTAATAAACTAAACTAAACTAAAGAAATTAAACGTTTCCTTTATAAGTGACTATTATTTATAGAGCTAAACAGTATTTGTATGTGTACTTGTAATCTAATAAACTAAACTATACTATATAAGTTAAATTTTCCTATAGAGTGTGTAGTGAGTATTATACATAGAGCAAAACAGCATTTGTGTGTGTACTTATAATCTAATACACTCAACTAACTAAATAAACTAAACTTGTCCTATATAGTATGTAGTGAATATTATACATAGAGCAAAACAGTATTTGTATGCGTACTTATAAGCTAATAAAATAAATTAAATTAAATAAACTAAACTTTTCCTATAGAGTGTGTGGTGAGTATTAAACATAAAGCAAAACACTATTTGTATGTGTACCTATAAACTAATAAACTAAACTAAACTAAACTGAATAAACTAAACTTTTCCTAAATAGTGTGTAGTAAGTATTATACATAGAGCAAAACAGTATTTGTATGTGTACTTATAAACTAATAACAATAAAATGTAGATTTCAGCTTTAAAATACAAGGCAGATTACATTAACTGAGGAAGCAAATGTAGTAATTCGTAAAACAGTTTATTCATTCCAAAATAAAATCAAAGTTGTTTAGAAGCTATGCCGATGTAAAACTGACCACAGATTTTAGCATGATTTTATCGATTTTTTTTCTTCATATGCTCTAAAATTCCGAGATTGAGTCTAAAGTTTAACATTGAATATCGGAAATTTTATTCCGGGATGATACATAGGATTGTCGAAGGAGAATGATTTTTTTCCCTCTAATTATCGGAAAACACTTTACGACGAAAAAGGTAATACTTTTTACCAACATCTATTATCAATATATGCATTTTTTTCATTTCGCTTTATTTGATGAATTCATTTTAAATTCAAGTAAATTTATTATTAAGTGTAAACAAAACTGTTAGGTCAGTTTCTGAGAAAAATTAGCAATAGTTTCTTCTATTTTTCTTTGTTTTAGAAATCATAAAGAAAAGCTGAAAATTAACTGGATTTTAATGAAAAAGGGAATATGTTTGTCTGACTAACTCTCTCTCTCCTCTCTCTCTCTATAAATATATATATATAAATATATATAATATATATACTATATATATATAAATAAATATATATATATATATATATATGTGTTTTTTGTGTGCTTGATATATTTAATATATGTATATAATATATATAATATATAATATATATATAAATATATATATAGATAGATAGATAAATAGTATATATATATATATATATATATATATATATATATATATATATACAGGGTGTCTATAAAAGAACTCCGGGGTTTTGAGGCAAAATATTTTAATGAAATAAAAAACATACATACAAGTTTTATAACATGGCTGGCAAGCTTACATTTTCAAGTTTTTTTTAACACTTAGTAAAGTTCTATATGATCCCCGTTAGTGGCACGGCAGAAGTCTAAACGGTATATATATATTCTTATGTCCTGGCGAGCATGTATATGCCACACAATTGACTATTCGTTCCCTGAGATGTTGACATCACGAATTTTCTCTGCATACACAAGATTATTGATATGAGAAGAAAAAATCCAACGGAGTTTTGTCCACTTTCTCTTGAGACACACTCGGCCTACCCGGCAACTTTTGCTTCAAAACATTCCCTGTTTCCTTAAATGCACTGAACCATTGACGAATGGTTTTGTCAGAAGGCGGGTTAACACCATAGTTACGTCGAAAGTTTCTTTGTACGGTAACTACAGACTTCGTTTTTATGAGCCAAATAACACATTGAGCCTTTTGTTGCGGAGTCGCCATCATTTCAAATTTCGCGACGTCATTTCAAGGTCAACGCCTGCAGCTCAGCCAATAGTTGATACAAACATACCCAAATGATATGAGTAAAACTTTTTGAGCTACTCTTTTCAGAGAAATCGACTAAATTTTGCTATCTTATATAGTTAGTGAGATATGAATTTTTAAAAATTCTTTATAGATATATATATATATATATATATATATATATAAATATATTATATATATAATATTATATATATATATATATACTATATTTACAATATAACACACACACACACACACACAAATATATATACATATTATAATATATATATATATATATATATATAAATATATATATATATTATTTAAATAATTTTGATGGGATACTACTATCAAGAAAATACTATAAATTTATGTAAAATTATAATCAATATTGATTTTAATTTTTCTTTAATTTATAGTCTTATTTTTGTATGGATTGCTTTTAAACTATTAGTCTTTTTTAATTGGTGTACTTATCTCAACCGGGAGCATTTTAGCTGAATAAAATGTCCATTTAATCGAAGTCTGGTGGTTGCAATATTCCACCACCACTTTAAGTACACCAATTACTATTTCAATTCGTTCCAATTCTCTATCTTTTTATATGTATTTCCTTTAATTAATATATATATATATATATATATATATATATATATATATATATATATATATTAAGCACAAATATTATATACACAGGAATTCTCTAAAAACACTTTAAATGCAGTGCATAATAATAAAATACACTGCATTAACACTTTTAACTGTGAGTGCTGAACAAAGCCATTAACTAGAAAAATCGGGAATATATTTTCGTGATACGCGTGTAAACACAAAAGCTCATGTATTCAGCGAAAATGCAAATGTTCGGGTAAGTAATGGCGAAAATAGAAGTGTTGAAAACGACAGTTTAAGCAATACAATATTATCCCTTGATGGTAGCAAGTTCCTCCTAATTGCATTTAGATTGCAGGGAGAGCCAAAATTCTTCTTCTCCAGTGCTTTGTCTCGGGAATTATTAATTAGGCTAGTGGTGTGGCACCAAATCTCTTCATTCCTTTAGTTGCCAGTTTTCCAGAAACATTTGTAAGATTTGAGGACAGTATTAACTTCAATTTTACATTTTTTATTCCCGCTAACGCTGCAGACTGTCTAGCTCATAACATTTCAGTTTTCAGAATTGTTAATTTTATTAAAATCACCAACATAGAAGTAATAGAAATATCAAACACATATTTAAGGTGTAACATGTACACCCACACATATATGTAATATATTATATATATATATATATATATATATATATATATAAAAATAAATATATATAAATATATATATATTTATATAAAAATATATATATGTACAATATATATATATATGTATATATATATATATATATGTATATATATTATATATATATATATATTATATATATATATATATATATGTAAAAATATATTATATATATATATAAATATTATATATATATATATATATATATATATATTATAAAATATATATATATATATATATATATATATATAATATTTATATATATATATATATATATATATATATATATATATATATAAATATATTATATATATATATAAACAAATATATATACAAGTTTATATATACACAAATTCTGGTTAGTATAAATTATAAACGTGATTTTAATAATTCAATTTACACAATCACACATGTATCTCTCAAAGGTCTTAATGTATGAATGAATTTCTATTTATATTTTTATGTAAAATACTTTAGAAATTTCAGAATGTATTTGTCATTTTCATTTGTCTTCCTACAAAATAAAAAAATAAAGTATCATAATAAAAAGAGTAAATCAATAATACTTTATTTGATACAGTTCTCTGTCTAAAATAAAAAATCCCAAAAGTTGATCAGTATCTATTTTGAAGTTTTGGAAGTATTAATACTTGAGTAAGTATTTATTTACATTTTCTTTTCATTTCTCTTTCATTTTTTTTTTCATTTTGATTGTTTTCATTTCATTTTTCTAGGGATCGTTTTCTTTGTTTTAAACTTTCAAAGCAAAAGGAAAATTTAATGGAATCTGAACTTTAGACATTTCAATTTTATTTCTTTATTCATAAAAAATCATAAATGTATGTTTAGTTTTATAAAAATTCGCTTTATTCTTGATAAAGAATTTTATGTCATACATCTGCTTAAATGTTGATTGCTATTCGAATTTTTCTTTCTCATTTATGTTAAAAGTAACATGTTATCATGGCAGGAAACTATTTTTAATCTCGTACTCTAGTCTCCTTTGAAGTTTGCATCCTTTGAGTGAAAGTTTGTTTTTGAAAACTAAAATGAAAACTAAAAACTGTTTATATAGTTCTGACAATTTTAAAAATATTTATAATTTCAGAGAACCTTTTGATAATATTTGCTTTGTTTAATGAACTCTTGATACAGAGATGCAGAGATGGGTAAATTAATTGGAACAAACTTTTATATGGGTAAATTTCATCTTGACTTGAATTTCTTTGCCTGAAACTAATTTTTACTGAATTTTTTACCCGCAATATCTGAAGGTGGTTTGAGTATTTTAAATTTATTTGACTATGTTATCTTTCCAGGTTTTCTCTGTCAATTGTGTACACTTATAAAAACTGGATTTGATTGAGATACTTAAGTATTGATGGTAAATATTAACATCAATAGAAACTGTTCACGTGAGAAAATATGGAGAAAAACGGGGTTAAAAAAGTACCATTTTATTTAATACGCGACTGAGAGAGAAACAAATGCGTATACTTGAAAGTCCATCAAGCCTTAGTGAAGACTGTTGGTGA
>CM063509.1:25885061-25890061 GCA_032207245.1 Pardosa pseudoannulata | reverse complement strand
AAAATTTTTATACTGATATAACAAAAAGGTATTGTATAATCCAGCTATTTCCGTAGATATAACATATTAAGGATAATTAGTATACCCAGGGGCTGAGTGCTAAGATGAGATTCAACTAGACGGAGTTCTATAGGAATAAATGTTTTGTTAAGGAAAAAAGCATAACTAAATTTTAAAAAACATCTTTAAAGATTATTTTAAATGATAAATTCATGCTTATTCTTATATCATCAGTGAATTCTTTGCTGCCTGTTTTTACTCAGGGAAAAAATGTGTCAAAGTTTACCAGTTAAAGATTTTTACTATTCTAGTTATAAGCTCCACTACAATGACGGTGAATAAATATCATGTAAAAATAAATTTTAAAACGTTACATTGAAATTTTATCTGAATTTTAATATAATCAAATTTTTGATTATAGTATATATTAATTTTAGAGTCTGTTTCTAATAAAAAAAATTCACAACACCAGATGAAGTCTCTAATGTAATTATGATGAATAAAGAAGACTAAAAAATTTAATATTTGTAATAAAATAATAAATTATATTTATGTATAATCGAGTAATTAATATCTTAAAATATCTAAAGTATAGATATAAAATACCAGTAACACAATCATCAGCATATTGAAGACTGAGATATATGTTGCATCTGAGGAGGTTAATGATGAGTATATAATGACTATGATCACCATTCTTACAATGTAAGTTTATAAACGAATGAAAAAAGGTTTATATGTATATAAAATAATGCATTTTCTTATATCATCAGTGAATTCTTTACTGCCTGTTTTTACTGAGAACACAAATGTGTCAGATTTGAGCACTTAAAAACTTATAATCTAGTTACAGGTTCCATTAGGATGACAGTGAAAAAAATATATATAAATACATCTTAAAACGTTAGATTGTAATTTTGTTTTAATTTTAATATATTAAAATTTTTGATTATTGTGTATATTAGTTTCACAGAGTTTGTTTCTATTAAAAAATTTCAGTACACCAGATGAAGTCTCTAGTGTAATTATGATGAATAAAAATGTCTAAAAATTTAATAATTGTAATAAAATAATAAATTGTATTTATGTATAGTCGAGTAATTAATGACTTAAAATATTTAATATATAGGTATAAAATAACAGTAAAGAAATCATCAGCATATTGGAGACTGAGATATATGTTGCAGCTTAGGAAGTTAATGATGAGTAGATAATAATACTGGGCACCATTCTTTGAATGTTAAGTTTATAAACGAATGAAATAAGGTTTATATGTATATTAATTCATGATTATTCTTATATCATCAGTGAATTCTTTACTGCCTGTTTTTACTGAGAAGACAATTGTGTCCGATTTGACAACTTAAAGATTATTATTCTAAATACAGGTTCCAGTAGATAACAGTTAATAAATATCATGTAGAAATAAATTATAAAACGAGAGATTGTAATTTTATTTTAATTTTAATATAAAATTTTTGATTATAGTATATATTAATTTCACAGTGTCTGTTTCTATTAAAAAATTCTCAGTATACCAGATGAAATATCTAGTGTAATTATGATGAATAAAGAAGACAAATAAATTAATATTTATAATAAAATAATAATTTTTGTTTATGTATAATTTCTTAATTAATGTCTTAAAATTTCTGATGTATATGTTTAAAACTATCAGTAAAACAATCATCAGCATATTAAAGACTGAGATATATGTTGCACCTGAGGAGGTTAATGGTGAGTAGATAATAATTCTGATTACCATTCTTACAATGTTAAGTTTATAAACGAATGAAATAAGGTTTATATGTATATAAACTCATGCATTTTCTTATATCATCAGTGAATTCTTTGGTGCCTGTTTTTACTGAGAAGACAATTGTGTCAGATTTGACAACTTAAAGATTACTATTCTAGTTACAGGTACTAGTAGGATGAAGATGAAAAATTATCATGTTTAAATACATTTTAAAACGTTAGATTGTAATTTTATTTTAATTTTAATATAGTAAAAGTTTTTATTATAGTATATTTTAGTTTCACAGTGTCTGTTTCTATTAAAAAAATTTCAGTACACCAGATGAAGTCTCTAGTGTAATTATGATGAATAAAGAAGACTAAAAAATTAATAATTATAATAAAATAGTAATTTTTGTTTATGTATAATTGCTTAATTAATGTCTTAAATTTTCTGATGCATATGTTTAAAAATATCAGTAAAACAATCATCAGTATATTAAAGACTGATATATATGTTGCACCTGAAGAGGTTAATGGTGAGTAGATAATAATTCAGATCACCATTCTATCAATGTTAAGTTTATAAACGAATGAAATAAGGTTTATACGTATATAAATTAATGCTTATTCTTTTCTCATCAGTGAATTCTTTGCTGCCTGTGGATAAATGTGTATAAATATATTTTAAAACAATAGATTGTAATCTTATTAGAATTTTAATATAATAAAATTTTATATTACAGTATATATTAATTTCATAGTGTTTGTTTCCATTAAAAATATTTCAGGACACCACATGAAGTTCCTAGTGTAATTATGATGAATAAAGAAATTAAAAAAAATTAATATTTGTAATAAAATAATAAATTATATTTGTGAATATTCGTGTAATTAATGTCTTAAAATATCTGATGCATAGGTATAAAATTACAGTAAAACAATCATCAGCATATTGAAGACTGAGATATATGTTGCACCTGAGGAGGTTAATGATGAGTAGATAATAATACTGGGCACTATTCTTACAATGTTAAGTTTATAAACAAATGAAATAAGGTTTATATGTATATTAATTCATGCTTATTCTTATATTATCAGGGAATTCTTTCCTGCCTGTTTTTACTGAGAAGATAAATATGTCAGATTTGACCAATTAAAGATTACTATTCTAGTTACAGGTTCCAGTAGGATGACAGGGAAAAATATGTTTAAATACATTATACAACGTTAGATCGTAATTTTATTTCAATTTTAATATAATAAAATTTTTGATTATAGTATACATTACTTTTACAGTGTCTGTTTTAATTAAAAAAAAATTTCAATACACCAGATGAAGTATATAGTGTAATTATGATGAATAAAGAAGGCAAAATAATTAATATTTGTAATAAAATAATAAATTGTATTTATGTATAATCGTGTAATTAATGTCTTATAATATTTGATGCATAGGTATAAAATAGTAGTAAAACAATCATCAGCATATTGAAGACTGAGATATATGATGACCCTGAGGAGGTTAATGGTGAGTAGATAATAATTCTGATTACCATACTTACAATGTTTAGTTTACAAATGAATGAAATAAGGTTTATATGTATATAATTCATGCTTATTCTTATATTATCAGTGAATTCTTTGCTGAGTGTTTTTACAGATGAAGTATCTAGTGTAATTTTGATGAATAAATAAGAATAAAAAATTAATATTTTTAATAAAATAATAAATTGTATTTATGTATAATGGCGTATTTAATATCTTAAAATATATCTGATGTATAGTTATAAAATAACTGTAAAACAATCATCAGCATATTGAAGACTCAGATATATTTTGCACCTGAGGAGGTTAATGATGAGTAGATAATAATTCTGATCACCTTTCTTACAATGTTAAGTTTATAAACGAATGAAAAAAAGTTTTATATGTATATAAATTCATGCTTATTCTTTTCTCATCAGTGAATTCTTTGCTGCCTGTTTTTACTGAGAAGACAAATATGTCAGATTTGACCAATTAAAGATTACTATTCTAGTTACAGGTTCCAGTAGGATGACAGGGAAAAATATGTTTAAATACGTTATAAAATGTTAGATAGTAATTTTGTTTCAATTTTAATATAATAAAACTTTTGATTATAGTATACATTAGTTTCACAGTGTCTGTTTCCATTAAAAAAATTTCAATACACCAGATGAAGTATCTAGTGTAATTATTATGAATACAGAAGGCAAAATAATTAATATTTGTAATAAAATAATAAATTGTATTTGTGTATAATCGTGCATAGGTATAAAATAGTAGTAAAACAATCATCAGCATATTGAAAACTGAGATATATGATGCATCTGAGGAGGTTAATGGAGAGTAGATAATAGTTCTGGTCACCATTTTTACAATATTGAGATTACAAACGAATGAAATGAAGTTTATAAATTCATTCTTATCCTTATATCATCAGTGAATTCTTTGCTTCCTGTTTTTACTGAGAAGACAATTGTGTCAGATTTGACAACTTAAAGATTACTATTCTAGTTACATGTTCCAGTTTGATGACAGTGAATAAATATCATGTATAAATACATTTTCAAACGTTAGATTGTAATTTTATTTCAATTTTAACATAAGAGAATTTTTGATTATAGTATATATTAATTTTACAGTGTCTGTTTCCATTAACAAATTCTCTTATACGAAATAAAGTATCATGTCAAAACCATTTAAAATATGAGACAACTGTCAGAATAAAATAATCAAATATATTTAAATGAATATAAAAGGGTTTTTAATACTATGTATCTTTTAAAATTTTAAATATTAGAGTATTTTAAAAATTAAAATAAATAAAATATTCTTTTGAGAAAATTTCGAAAAATTGTGATATAATTTTTACTTAATGTAAACAGTTTATAGGAAATAAAATATTATTTCAAAACTATATAAAGAATAAGAGACAACTGTCAGAGTAAAAATAATCAAATTTATTTAAATAGAAATAAAAGGGTATTTTAATAATATATATTTATTAAAAATTAAAGTATTAGAGTATTTTAAAAATTAAAATAAATAAAATAGTCTTTTGATAAAATTTCGAAAAATTTTCATATTATTTTTACAGTATGTAAACAGCTTATACAAAATAAAGTATTATGGCAAAACCATTTAATATAAGAGGTAACTGAGTAAAACTGTCAGAATAAAATAATAATATATATATATATATATATATATATATAAAGGGTTTTATATATAATATG
>CM063509.1:25860061-25867561 GCA_032207245.1 Pardosa pseudoannulata | reverse complement strand
TCATGAACTGCGTTGTTTAGCTGCATAACATATGCTACGTATAATATAAATATAATATTTTATATATATATATATATATATATATATGCTATATATATATATATATAAATATATATATATATATGCTATATATATATATATAAATATATATATATATATATATATATATATATATATATATATATATATATATATATATATATATACATATATATATATATATATATATATATATATATATATATATATATATATATATATATATATATATATATATATATATATATATATATGTATATATATATATATATATATATATATATATATATATATATATATATATATATATATATATATATATATATATATATATATATATATATATATATATATATATATATATATATATGCATGTATTAATAATCCATCAAAATGATACCTCCCGGTCACCATAATTGTGTAGCCCCTATTGCATTTACTTGCCCGGGGTACTGGGCAAGGAAAAGTCTAGTCAGCTAGCAATAACAACGATGCAGTCAGGTCATTGAAAAAGACGGACACAAGTGTAATTAAAACTTTATTTTAGAGCTACTAAAACGGACATCTTTACTAATCAACGAAAGACAAAAGGAAAGACATAAAAATCACTCTGCCCGAACTGAGGTGCAAGCAAGAGCGAAAATAGAAAGAATTTTCTTAAGGTAGAAGAAACTTACTCAGCGAATAAATTGTTAAGATCAGGTGAAATTGCGGAGCTGTTTGCCAGCGACAGCTGGCAAATAGAATGTTCAATATATGTTCAACATAATAAAATGTTCAATAGACAGAAAATTTACATCTATAGGATAAAAAGCTTTGGGAATTGTATCGAAAGATTTTTAAGTCGACACTCCTTTGATTAAGAAATTTTTAGGCTGGAAATAAGATTTTTAGGAATAATTTTAAGTTAATTATTAGTTAATTATAGTTAATTATTAGTTAAGATTTTAAGTCAAATAATTTTGATATATTACACACACATATGTGTGTGCGTGTGTGTGTATATACATATAAACATGATATAAGCATAGTTTTTATTTAAATAACCATAGAACATTTTTGTTTGTCCTGGACGTAAAGGAACTTAAAACTTATATATGACATAACCCAAATTAAACTTGTAAAGGAGAACAAACACCTGAACATAGAAAATAAGATCTGCTTCATTAACTTCTATTTTGATGAATATAACTTTAATTAGATTCGGCACACTTAATGGTTTATGTTCCTTTTCCCGATAAATCAATATTAGTACTTCAGGCTCTAACTCTGCGTAGACTGCATGCCGTTCAGTTTTACTTGATAAACCGATTTTTATTTTAATATAGGATTAATGATTTTCAATAATTTTTGTGCACAAAAAATATTTAGTGTTTATCAAGGTATTCTTAAAATTATAAGAAGATTTGTGTAGCAATTATTTATTGCAGTATTTCAGTTGTTAAGTTGTTATGCATTGAAATTTTAATATTTTATTCATACAAGGTGAGAAAAAATTTATTCACAAATTATGAATTGTTTTATGTTTGCATTATTTATGTATTTTTTATGTAATTGCTCAATGACTCATTGTCCTGTATAATTGTGTTATGCAGCGTGATGTGAGGTCGTTTATATTATATTTCTGTGATATATTTTATCAACCCTTTTAATATATTTGCACATTGAGTATTTGAAATTATGTTCTTAATTTGTAATAGGTATTTATATGTTAGAATATCTAAAATAAAAAATTACACTAGAAAATAAAACGTTAATATCTATTCAACAACCAAGTTTAGTTTTGTTTCAAACTTTATAGTTCTTTCTATGTTCTGATAAAATTTTCCTATATAATAAGCCAAAGTTATCTGTTTGTCCTCAAAATTATGAAACTTTTGGACCTGGAATGGATAGAGGCATCCATATTATATTATTGATGAGTTAGAGTTAGAAACGTTCGAAATCCACCCCTTACCTCCTTTTCTAGTATTTAATGTCATTATTTCAAGCCCTATTTTCACCCTATTAAGAGCAAGCGATTAAATTTATCAAGTTCTCACATAATAAATAGGTAAAAAATAACATTTTTTTCTAGCATTATGACGTCATTGCTATTACCATTTCATTTCATCATTTCTTATTTTAAACTATTTAAATATTGTCTGGATTATTTTCATACGTTTTATCACTGAACTCAAATATTACGTAAATAATTTGCTTTTATATGAGTTTTAAATGATAGATTAGGTGCATATGGGATAGATTTAAATTCAATCATCGATTATTTTTGTTGCAATGGAAATTTTATCACCGTTATTAACAAGAAATTCTTTTCATAAAAGTCGAGAAGTCTATTTCACGGAAGTATCTGGCGTTTAAATTATATATCTTTGAAAATTCAGAAGTTTGTTCGTTTGTGTGTTTGGTTTTTACACATAACCACACGTTTTGCAATCGATGAGCTCAATATTGGACATCATTCATATAAACCGCCAAATAATCACTCTCAATATTAAACCTGTCCATCCTATGCCGACTCGAGAGCAGTCTTCGATATCTATAAATAATAATTTGATTACAGTTGTATTCCTTATTCATTTATTTAATTGTATAAATTCATTTAATCAAGACATATTTGTCTACGTGTGTATTAATGAGCATTAATTTCTTCTTTCTCGAACACTAGGCAAAGTAACATTATTTTTACAGATAGCAGTGAAATAGTGCAATAATCATATTCTATGCCTCCTTTGGAATCCATCTTCCTTCCTCTATAGCCAAACGCTGGCTGATTGGTTAGAGCTCTGATCGTTGGTACCGCAGTTCGTGGGTTCGAATCCCGCTATGGCACGGATGTTCGTAGCCGTTCGAAGTAGGCTTAAAGCAGTAGATCCCGGTCCATTAGCCCTCGTGTACAAAACAGTAGATCGTAGCTCTCCAAACGAAACCAAATCAAACCATCCTTCATCTATACCTCTCTGGCTTTAGACTTTGAGATGTATGCCAGAATAATGGGCATTTGTTTAATTAACACTATGAATTAAAATATTATAAGCAAATTTGAAGAAAATTCAAAATGAAATATCATATATCTCAAAACGTTTATATTTAACTAACATATAGCCCATCATATGAAAGGATCAGTCAAATTTTAAATTATCCAGAACTGGAAAGTGTGTTATGAGGCAGGTAAAAAGTGGTTTGTTTTGTGGCTGAGAATTATCTGGTACATGCTCAATAATTTGTTTGTATTCATACTCATACTTCATACTTCATACTCTGAATGCAGTTTAGAATCAAGTTGCTGTCATCCGTGGATTCAGTTATTGACCTTTTCAGTAAAATCATCGCCATATTGTTCTTTAGGGCCTACGCCGACTTGAGAGCACTCTTCGATATCTACAAATGATAAGCTGATTTCAGTTGTATTCCTTAGGCATTTATTTAATTGTATAAATTCTTTTAATCAAGACATATTTGATTTTTTACAGATAGCAGTAGTAATAGTCAATAATCATCTTCTATGCCTCCTTTGGAATCCATCTTGCATCCTTTATACCTCTGTGGCTTTAGACTTTGAGACGTATGCCAGAGTAATGGGTATATGTTTAATTACCACTAAGAAGTTTAATTAACACTAAAAATTAAAATATTATAAGCAACTTTGAAGGAGAGTCGAAATAAAGTATATCGCTCAAACTGTTTATATTTAACTCACATATAGCCCGTTATGTGAAGGGATGAGTCAAATTTTAAATTATCCAGAATTGGAAAGTGTCCTATGAAGCAGGTAAAAAATGGTTTGTTTTGTGGCTGAGAATTATCTGGTACATGCTCAATAATTTGTTTATATTCATACTCCTACTTCATACTTCATACTGTGAATGCAGTTTAGAATCAAGTTGCTGGCATCCGTGGCTTCAGTTATAGACCTTTTGAGGAAAATCATCGCCATATTGTTCTTTAGGGCCTACGCCGACTCGAGAGCAGTCTTCGATATCTACAAATGATAGGTTGATTCCAGTTGTAGTCCTTATGCATTTATTTAATTGTATAAATTCTTTTAATCAAGACATATTTGATTTTTTACAGATAGCAGTAGTAATAGTCAATAATCATCTTCTATGCCTCCTTTGGAATCCATCTTCCATCCTCTATACGTCTGTGGATGTTTTATACTTTGAGAAGTATACCAGAGTAATGGGCATTTGTTTAATTAACACTAAGAATTAAAATATTCTAAGCAACTTTGAAGAAAATTCAAAATAAAAAGTCATATATCTCAAACTGTTTATATTTAACTAGCATATAGCCCATCATATGAAGGGATCAGTCAAATTTTAAATTATCCAGAATTGGAAAGTGTTCTATGAGCCAGATAAAAAATGGTTTGTTTTGTGGCTGAGAATTATCTGGTACATGCTCAATAATTTGTTTATATTCATACTCCTACTTCATACTTCATACTGTGAATGCAGTTTAGAATAACTTTGCTGGCATCCGCGGCTTGAGGAATAGATATTTGAGGAAAATCATCGCCATATTGTTTTTTAGCGTCGACGCGGACTCGACAGCAGTCTTCGATATCTACAAATTTTAAGTTGATTTCAGTTGTATTCCTTAGGCACTTATTTAATTGTATAAATTCTTTTAATCAATACATATTTGATTTTTTACAGATAGCAGTAGTAATAAGCAATAATCATCTTCTATGCCTCCTTTGGAATCCATCTTGCATCCTCTATACCTCTGTGGCTTTAGACTTTGAGACGTATGCCAGAGTAATGGGTATATGTTTAATTACCACTAAGAAGTTTAATTAACACTAAAAATTAAAATATTATAAGCAACTTTGAAGGAGAGTCGAAATAAAGTATCATATCTCTCAAACTGTTTATATTTAACTAACATATAGCCCATCATATGAAAGGATCAGTCAAATTTTAAATTATCCAGAACTGGAAAGTGTGTTATGAGGCAGGTAAAAAGTGGTTTGTTTTGTGGCTGAGAATTATCTGGTACATGCTCAATAATTTGTTTGTATTCATACTCCTACTTCATACTTCATACTGTGAATGCAGTTTAGAAACAAGTTGCTGGCATCCGCGGCTTGCGGGATAGATATTTGAGGAAAATCATCGCCAAATTGTTTTTTAGGGTCGACGCGGACTCGACAGCAGTCTTAGATATCTACAAATTATAAGTTGATTTCAGTTGTATTCCTTAGGCATTTATTTAATTGTAGAAATTCTTTTAATCAAGACATATTTGATTTTTTACAGATAGCAGTAGTAATAAGCAATAATCATCTTCTATGCCTCCTTTGGAATCCATCTTGCATTCTCTATACCTCTGTGGCTTTAGACTTTGAGACGTATGCCAGAGTAATGGTATATGTTTAATTACCACTAAGAATTAAAATATTACAAGCAACTTTGAAGGAGAGTCGAAATAAAATGTCATATCTCTTAAATTGCTTATATTTAACTAGCATATAGCCCGTCATATGACGGGATAAGTCAAATTTTAAATTATTCAGAATTAGAAAGTGTCCTATGAAGCAGGTAAAAAATGGTTTGTTTTGTGGCTGAGAATTATCTGGTACATGCTCAATAATTTGTTTGTATTCATACTCCTACTTCATACTTCATACTGTGAATGCAGTTTAGAATAACGTTGCTGGCATCCGCGGCTTGCGGGATAGATATTTGAGGAAAATCATCGCCATATTGTTTTTTAGGGTCGACGAGGACTCGAGAGCAGTCTTCGATATCTACAATTGACAAGTTGATTACAGTTGTATTCCTTAGACATTTATTTAATTGTATAAATTCTTTTAATCAAGACATATTTGATTTTTTACAGATAGCAGTAGTAATAGTCAATAATCATCTTCTATGCCTCCTTTGGAATCCATCTTCCATCCTCTATACCTCTGTGGATTTAGACTTTGAGACGTATGCCAGAGTAATGGGTGTATGTTTAATTAACACTAAGAAGTTTTATTAACACTAAAAATTTAAATATTATAAGCAACTTTAAAGGAGAGTCGAAATAAAAAGTCATATATCTCAAACTGTTTTATTTAACTAGCATATAGCCCATCATATGAAGGGATCAGTCAAATTTTAAATTATCCAGAATTGGAAAGTGTTCTATGAGCCAGGTAAAAAATGGTTTGTTTTGTGGCTGAGAATTATCTGGTACATGCTCAATAATTTGTCTATATTCATACTCCTTCTATACCTCTGTGGATTTAGACTTTGAGACGTATGCCAGAGTAATGGGTGTATGTTTAATTAACACTAAGAATTAAAATATTATAAGCAACTTTTAAGAAAATTCAAAATAAAATGTTATATCTCTCAAACTGTTTATATTTAAGTAACATATAGCCCTTCATATGAAGGAGTCAGTCAAATTTTAAATTATCCAGAACTGGAAAGTGTCCTATCAGGCAGGTAATAAATGATTTGTGTTGTGTCTGAGAATTATCTGGTACATGCTCAATAATTTGATTGTATTCATACTCATACTTCATACTGTGAATGCAGTTTAAAATTCTGTTGCTGGCATCCGGGGCTTGAGGGATAGACCTTTTGAGGAAAATCATCTCCAAATTGTTTTTTAGGACCGGCGATGACTCGAGATCTTCGATATTTATAAATGATAAGTTGATTACAGTTGTATTCCTTAGGTATTTATTTAATTGTATAAATTCATTTAATCAAGACATATTTGTCCACGTTTTTATTAATGAGTGTGATGAGGCTATTTAGATCTGTAATATAATTGATTCATTTATACAAGAAGTAAAATGCTCGGAATTTTTAATCTGACCTAATCACATCTTTGTAATGGACACGACAGAGAACCATAAATTTATATTTTACGGATATTGTTGTCTTGTACGGTGGTCTCGGACGGGGTTCTGATCCCAGTCCCAGATTAGAATCCCGTCTCCGTACTTGACATTAAATAAGAATGTACCTTTGTGGAGTATTTATGAGTCCCTAAGGGACAGTGCCCAATTAGAAGGGATAAGGTTTTTCACGTTGGCGGTCTCAAGGCGGGGTTTAAGCAGACCAATGAGATTCTTACAACTATCCCGATTGGATGATAAGAAGGAAGAGGGGACAAGGTTGAAATTAATAAAATAAGAAAAATCTAAAAAATTGAGAAGGTGTTCGGAAGTCCCAAAAAAGGTGTTCGATAGTCGAGACTAGAGGAGAGTCCGACAGAAGGTGTGTTCGAGAGTCGAGACGAGGAGAGAGTCCGACAGAAGGTGTTCGATAGTCTAGACTAGGAGAGAGTCCGACAGAAGGTGTTCGATAGTCCAGACGAGGAGAGAAGTCCGACGGAACGAGTTCGAGAGTCCAGCCAAGTCCGACAGGAAGGGTTCCTGCATCAAATAGCACGGCCGCACCCCAAACACTCAGGAGGAAGCCCATGACAAGACCGACGAAAGGTCCATAGATA
>CM063509.1:25842561-25850061 GCA_032207245.1 Pardosa pseudoannulata | reverse complement strand
AACAAAAAAAAAAACTTAAACCTAATCAAAATTAAATTTCAATACATACATGCACATAAAAAGAATAAAACCAATATCGAAACACTTTTAGAAAATTAAGACACACTAAGCAAATACAATAGTGACAAAAAAAATATTAACGAATCTGGTGAGGAAGCACACATACTAAGAGAAATATAAGCTTTAAAAAAATTTAAAATACCAAACAATAGTTACAACTAAGCTTCGCTCACCAACCGAGACATGGCAACCGTCGCACGATGTTGTGCACCTGGCTTATGAGAGAATGAACAATTCAGCTTCATCTTGAATTTGGCTTTCCCCCACCATGTCAAAATCTCCTTAAAATTCAAAGTTTGGTTCCAAACTTTGTCCCTTATCCAAATATCCCCTGGATACCAAACTACGAAACTTTTAACCCTTTCCCAACCTTTTCCAGACCTGCGTTGGCAAAAGCAAACAGGATCCCTTTGACTCTCGATGAGCATCCTTATCAGCCGATAATTCCCAAAAGCTACTCTTGCCGTATCCCCCGCCTTTTCCTCAAACGCAAAGTCTTTAGATCCCTCAATTTCAACGGAAAATCCGCCCTCTGAACGATCCCGATCCACATGTCTGTTTCTGACTTCGGACCCCGTAACCATTTCTCCGTTCAACTCCAAATCCAATCCTTTCCATTTTTCCGCCCCGTTCCTTGCAACTCGCTCCTCGTTGCTCTCAAATTCTTGGGTCACCCCCTTAACCACGGAGCTTCCCTCGTGACGAAACGAACACTCCGAGGAACTTCCATCCCCCTCCTCATTCGGCGCGAAGTTCACTAAGAGGTTTATTTTCCCCCTTAGCCCCCCAACCTGTTCGTACTCGGGAGCGATGCCTATCCGAAAGGGAATTTGATGTTCTCCTTCTTCTAAGGCCTGTAAGTCAGTAACCTGGGGGTGGGTTTTTCCCCCTGTGACCGAACCGAGTAGCAGCATTATCCGGCTATTCTCCTTTTTTACTCTAGTTAACTGGGAAATAATTTTTCCGCCATTATTCCCCTCGTTTTCGAGATGCACTAAGGGAAAACAACTCAGTTTTGAAACCAACTGTTGTTTTATCCGTGCGATCTCTTCCGTTGACGCCCCTTCCGGACCATGTGTTTTGCACCTCAAACCTATGGAAGATCTCGTACACGAGACAATATTTAACGGTGCCTCGCAGGTGTTCTTAACCATTAACCTTCCCAGAGGAGTTGCCTCCGCCCATCTGGTATGTTGATCCACCAACCATAAGATATATTTATGGTCTTGAATGTTAGGAGAGTCAATCGATTTCAGTGCCTCAACATTTACCCGCTTGGAATGATAACTCCGATCTCGCCAATGTTCTCTTAAATCCCCCCATGTACTCCGAACATGGAATTAAGTGTGAGTCCCAATACTTCGATCTGTATTGAACCAAGGTGAAGTAGTGACCAACGTCTTCTTTCACTTTCCTTTAGGGAACCGGAACCTTTCCGAAAAGAGAAAATTCCCCTTTCGAAAATCTCCCCCCTTCCAAAATTTCGGAAGCTCCGCGCACCTCTCTGGGTCCCTTGAAATTTTCCTCCGATGCGATCAGTTCGCCTTTCGCCGCCGCCTTTTCACCCGTGCAACCCCCGGGCATTTTTTCTCCCTCAGAGAGCGAAACCAGGTTTTCCTCCCCCCTCGGAGTGACCCTCGGCTCACTAGTTAGGGAAAAACTAGGTCTTGCCAATCCCGTCTCCTCCGAGAAATCCCTACGGATATCTTTGCTCCCACTGGGGCGAGCCCTTGGGATAGCCTTTTCGCTGTTCCCCGTTTCTTGAGAAAAATCCCTGTTCGGTTGCTTTTCCGCGATTCTCCGGGTATCGGGTTCCTGCCTCGCTTCGCATATGAAGGGGGGAGACTTCGAATGAGCCGTTCCTCCGCACCCTTTCCCCCGAGGAAAATCCCTATTAACCTTTCCTTCCCTCGTTTCCTTGCCCTTACTGGGTTGAGTTTTTCTGTAAACTGTTTCGTTCTCTCCTGTTTCCTTCGCACAAACCCTAGCCTGCTGTCTTTCCTCAGTTTTTCTTGAGAGCGCCGATTCTCCCTGATAGCCTGCTAACCAACCCCTCAACGTTTTCCCTTGTTGAGAAGGCAACCGGGCCTCTTCGCACAAATCTTCATCGGTTATTTTACCGTGATTTGGTCCTGCGTCGCCCAACAGAGATCTCTGACCTACGCCCTCAACGTTCCACCGCAGCCTATCTTTCTCGGCCTCCAAGCTTTCAAGCTTTTGGCGTAAATATGCCAATTCCTGCTCTTGGTGTATCCTACGCCTGTCCTGCTCTTCGCGGCTCTTGAGCTTCTCGCACCTCGCAAGATATTCCTGCTCTTTCCTTTCTTTCACGATTTCTTCGAGCAAAACCTTGGCTGTTTCCTCGTCGAAATCCTCGGCCGCTTTTATGATTTTTATGAGCGGTAATTTGCCCATCTCCCCAGAAGCTTCAACTTCAAACTTTAATGCCAGCTGCACAAGATCTGCCTTTCTGGCCCTGATCAGAACATCCATTTTAATAATAAAATGCTTATCTACCCCGCAGCTATTTGAGAATAATTCTAAAGCTTCAACACGAGCAAATACCCTTAAAAAAATCACACAATACCTTCTGTAGCAGAATTAAACATTATACACAAGCAAAACAGGATATTGAAGAGCCTAGCATTTTATATATAGCATTAACACTAAATACATGCAAAACACACTGAAATAATAAACTGAGAAACAAAAATAACCACAACAATAGAAACGCGAAGCCTATCCCAAACAAAACATTTCCTAATTCGCGCGCGACCCTTTGCACCGAATTAACTTAGCATGAGAAAAACAGGGAAGAAAACGAGCACAGTTCATGCGCCTACCTTTTCTGACGATTGTCACTAGCATAGCAATATTTCCCTTCATCAGCACGTCGTCTTGCTTCCGGAATACTCCTCACAGCTCCCCAAACGTTCCTTGACCGATGAATCTGTCACTGTTGCCGCATCCAGGGTACTACCGCGACGTTTCCGATTGCGTCTCCTGCTCCCCGGGCGCTCCTTGGCCGATGACTCTGTCACAGTTGCCGCATCTAGGGGACTACCGCGACGTTGCCGATGATTCACTCCTGGGACACTGGGTCGTTCTCGCAGTTGCCGATGATACCTCCAGTTTCTTGCCGTAGTCTCCAAATTTCCGACGTTTCCTTTTTCCGCATCCAGGTGACAGACCCCGCTATCTGACACCACGATATGTAACGCACCCTCTTTTCTACCGGTGCGCTACGTTTTTAGCGTGTGATCTGCCCGCCTACTTTACTGGGGCAGATATGTTCCTGTCCTGTCGCTGGGATGCATATTACGTACAGTAATTCCTCAAAAACTTGGACGGACAAAACAACATTTTATTTACAAAGAAAATAAAAACAAGATTAAAGAAAATGACATATCAAAATTTGAGTCTCAGAGCCAGTCCCAGCTAAATATTTTAAAAAATGACCGAGCGTTCTCTTTCTTTTCACATCAGCGCAGAGAGATGTTTTTCAGCTGGCGGCCCAATCTCGACTCTCCCCTCTCTGCTGAACTCCAACAGCCCCCATCCTTCTTCGGGGGGGGGGGGTTGCCTGGAAACTTGAGCCCTGCCGAAAAGGGCATACACTCCTCCTCCGAGAACCTGCAAAAACATCCACCAGTGCCTCCGAAAAACGTTATCAGCCCCCTTTGCCGGCCGGCTTCTTATTTCTCCTAAGAAAAGCCGCGTGGAAGGGGTCAAAATGGGGCGATTCTCCCAATGTCTTTCAGAGCACACAAAGTCGTGGGTGCACATTCCTTACACCATCCTTCAGTGCGGCTCTTTGAAGGATTAAGAGTGGTTCTCCATAAATGTACCTGAGTTCCCTTTTCCTTTTTGTGTTATTATATTTAAAAATTATTACAACTGATGGAGCTCTAGCAATGCTGGTTAAAAAAATCGGTCTTATTGGATGATTTTCAAATTCCACAAGTGAAATCAGTATTAGAATTGGTACTTTAACGTAAGTAAAAATGTCTAGTAAAATTAGGAATGGATTTAAACAAAACTAGATATGATATTTCCATTTTAAATATAAAGAAATTTATAATTTTTTTACAGTTTTGTGTACAGTATTTTTAGATATTTATATTTCAGGATATAATTTGGTCAACTTTTATGTATATTTTTCTCAGGGACGAAAAGTTTGATTGAAATTTAATTCTATAATTTATTTAGAATATTGCGATAGTGTTTTGAACATAAAACAAAACTGTGCAAAAATTAAAAACAGTGAATAGTATGAAATGTTTAAAAAATAGCTTAAATAAAAAAAATATATACTAATAAAATGTCCATGATATTTTTGTTTCTCAAAATCTACATATCAAATTGATTATTTTAAAATACAAAATGCATTTAATAAAATAAACTTAAATTTAAAAAATAAAAGAATGCCGAAGGATCTTAACTTGAACTTCACATGACACTAATTTGCTCTATATCTAACATTTTCTTAATAATTAAAAAAGATCTTTCAAAATGAAACTAAACTGTAATTGGTATTTTCAAAATATGAAAGGTTTTTTGCTGCATTTCTTATTCCCATTACTTTGATAAATGAATAGCAAGTCATTAGAGTACATATGAAAGGCACCCTAGAGAAATCTTCAAATCAGAAGACATTTATGTTAACTTAAAGTACCCAAAATGTGGCAGGCTACAAGTACCACTTGTGCAAGAGATTTTGAGTTATTTCTCTTATGGCGTGCCTGAATGGAGGGAAGTAATTAATGCAGCTTATCCGACAATGAAGCTCAGCATCCCTTATCTTTTGTTTCAAAACGCCTGATCTTCATTATGTGGAGTGTATTATTAGAGAAAACTTATTCATCAATCAAAGCGGTTTTACAAAGGTTTCATCAAAGGTAAAGCTATTGAGAGAGTGAGCATTGTGTGAACACAAAAGAGTAATATTCCACTGTAAATATGAATGGTTGTGTTATTCTTTTTTTCTTAAATGTTGCTAGATTATTCGAGGAATGGGATTTTTCAAACATTTTCAGTTTTCTTGAATAAAAAAAGGAATGATTCTAAAGAACAGGAGTTACCTCTCACATTTATAATGAAAAATCGAATTAGTAAATAAATGATCTGGAAAATTTTCTGAGAATCATGTATTTTATGTGAAGATAGTCCATCCATCAGCTATTTTAAATCCGTATTGAATTGTAGAAGTAGTATAAATCATTCCTACAACATTGCTTTCTTATTGTTCTGAAGGAAAAATGGTTCTTTTATCTCGGCATGGCTGATTTATTGTTTGACTAGAATAAATATTTACAAAAGCTAATTAATTTGCAGGTTTGATATCGCCATTCTGAAAAGATAAAAATCTATGTGTAAAATAACATTTGACAATATTTCTCGAATCCCCTCTATAATAATAGCCTAATTTGTCTGTTCATCTGTCCATCTATCCGGGAATTTATGAAGCGGTTGTACCTTAAATGGATAGAGGTATCCATATTGTATTTTTGATGAGTTATCGTTAGCAAAATTCAAAGCGAGTTCGAAAATGTTCGAAACCCACTTCTTCCCTCCTATCGAGTGTTTAATGCCATTACGTCAAGCTCTGTTTCCCCGGTTAAGAGAAGAGCATTATATTTATCAATTTACCTCATAATAACTTTTAATTAAGAGCAGCAATTTTGAAAATTGGTACAAAATAAAAATTCACCCGACTGTTTTTGTTTTTAATTAATTAATATTAAAAATTTGTAATGAATAATTCTTACAAATGCAGATGGTATTAAACATATCGATATATATATATATATATATATATATATATATATATATATATATATATATATATATATATATGTATGTATATATATGTATATATATATGTATGTATATATGTATATATATGTATGTATATATGTATATATGTATGTATATATATGTATATATATGTATGTATATATATGTATATATATATATATATATATATATATATTTATATATATATATATATATATATATATATATATATATATATATATATATATATATATATATATATATATATATATATATATATTTATATATACAGTAAATAATATGAAATTTTTTTTAAATTCTCAAATTAAAAAAAAAATATTAAACTTTCCATGATATTTTTGTTTCTCTAAATCTACATATCTAATTGTTCATTTTAAAATATGAAATGTATTTAATAAAATAACCTTAAATTTAAAAAAAATCAAAGGATATCATATGATCTTACATTAAACTTTAGATGCCACTAATTACTTTATATCTAACATTTTCTTAATAATTGAAAAAGATCTTTCAAAACAAAAGTAGATAGTAATTGGTACTTTCAAAATATGAAAGGTTTTTTGCTGCATTTCTTATTCCCATTAATTTGATAACTGAATAGCATGTCATTAGAGTGCATATGAAAGGCACCCTAGAGAAATCTTCAAACCATAAGATATTTATGTTAACTTAAAGTACGCGAAATGTGGCAACCTACAAGTACCACTTGTGCCAGAGGTTTTGAGTTTATTTCTCTTATGGCGTGCCTGAATGGAGGGAAGTAATTAATGCAGCTTATCCGACAATGAAGCTCAGCATCCCTTATCTTTTGTTTCAAAACGCCTGATCTTCATTATGTGGAGTGTATTATTAGAGAAAACTTATTCATCAATCAAAGCGGTTTTACAAAGGTTTCATCAAAGGTAAAGCTATTGAGAGAGTGAGCATTGTGTGAACACAAAAGAGTAATATTCCACTGTAAATATGAATGGTTGTGTTATTCTTTTTTTCTTAAATGTTGCTAGATTATTCGAGGAATGGGATTTTTCAAACATTTTCAGTTTTCTTGAATAAAAAAAGGAATGATTCTAAAGAACAGGAGTTACCTCTCACATTTATAATGAAAAATCGAATTAGTAAATAAATGATCTGGAAAATTTTCTGGGAAACATGTATTTTATGTGAAGATAGTCCATCCATCAGCTATTTTAAAACCGTATTGAATTGTAGATGTAGTATAAATCATTCCTAGAACACTGAATTCGTATTGTTCTGAAAGAAAAATATTTCTTTTATCTCGGCATGGTTGAGTTATTGTTTGACTAGAAGAAATGTTTACGAAAGCCAAATAATTTGCTGGTTTTATATGGCCATTCTGAATGTATAAAAATCTATGTGTAAAATAACATTTGACAATATTTCTCCATTCCCCTAAATAATAATAACCTAAGTTGTCTGTCCATTTGTCCGTCTGTCCGCTAATTTATGAAGCGGTTGTACCTGGAATGAATAGAGGCATCCATATTGTATTTTTGATGAGTTTTTGTTCGAAAATGTTCGAAACCCAGCTCTTCTATCCTTTTCGAGTGTTTAGTGCCATTATTTCAAGCTCTGTTTCTCCGGTTAATAGAAGAACATTATATT
>CM063509.1:25835061-25837561 GCA_032207245.1 Pardosa pseudoannulata | reverse complement strand
TTTAGCTAACACTTGTCTTGATATTTTACCATAACATTGCATGCTGAACTAGATAATTTACCTACAAGCTGCATGTGTAATTCAAATTATAAAATATATTTTCTATAACGTAACCATGCAATATTATAACATAACAGTATTATAGCACTAAATATATGAATTCTTAATTCATACCTATATCTACTATAGACGGTCAAGTGACCGGACTATATGTTTCCTGATTGAATGAAAAAATATGGATATTGGAAAGAAATAAACAAATAAACATTATAATAATTAAAGAAAATTGTATATTGTCAATTTTTATGTGTTAAAACACAAAGAAAAGGAATATTTAATTTTTAATTTTAAATAAATTTCGAGACTCGGTGGGGACAGAAATTTTCCATGATGGGTTCGGATGAGAGAGAAAGTATATTTTGTTTCAGAATTGTTAAATTTAAAGAAGAAACTTTTATACTTTATTCTGCTATTACTTTAGATTTATCTTTTCTTAACAGCAATTAAAAATGATGTTAAAATATGCATATTTCTGCAATAGTTACATGTTTTTGTAAAAATTTAGCTGACACTTGTCTTCATATTTTACCTTCACATTCCATGCTAAACTAGATAATTTATCTTCACGCTGCATGTTTAATTGAAATTATAAAATATATTTTCTAAAACTTATATTATAACATACAATATTATAACATAACAATGTTATAGCACTAAATATACGAACTCTTAATGCTTAACTATTTCTACTATAGCCGGACAAATGACCGGACATTAGGTTTCTTGGTTGAATGAAAAAATATGGATATTGGGAAGGAAAAAAATAAACTTTATAACAATTACAGACAATTGTATATTGTCAATTTTTATGTGTTAAAACACAAAGAGAAAGAATTTTAATTTTTAATTTAAGATAAATTTCGAGACTCGGTGAGAACAGAAATTTTCCATGATAGGTTTGGATAAGCAAGAAAGTATATTTTGTTTCAGCATTGTTAAATTTAAAGTCGAAACTCTTATACTTTATGCTGTTCTTACTTTAGATCTATCTTTTCTAAACAGCATATGAAAATGCTGTTAAAATATGCATATTTTTGCAATATATACATGTTTTTGTAAAAATTCATCTAACACTTGTTTTGATATTTTACGTTCAAATTGCATGCTAAACTAGATAACTTATCTACACGTTCCATGATTAACTGAAATTATAAAATATATTTTCTAAAATTTAACATACAATATTATAACATAACACTATTATAGCACCAAATATACAAACTCTCAATGCATATATATTTCTACTATAGCCTCTCAAATGACCGGAATTTATATTTCCTGATTGAATGAAAAAAATATGGATATTGGGAAAGAAATAAACAAATAAACTTTATAATAATTAAAGAAAATTGTATATTGTCAATTTTTATGTGTTAAAACACAAAGAAAAGGAATTTTTAATTTTAGATATGTTTCGAGACTTGGTGGGAACAGAAATTTTTCATGATAGATTCGGATAGGAGAGAAAGTATATTTTGTTTCTGAATTGTTAAAGTTAAAGAAGGAACTTTTATACTTGATGATGCTATTAATATAGATCTATTTTTTCTAAACAACAATTGAAAATGATGTTAAAATATGCATATTTCCGCAATACTTACATGTTTTCGTAAAACTTTAGCCAACACTTATCTTCATATTTTAAGTTTACATTGCATGCTAAACTCGAAAATTTATCTAGAAGCTGCATTTTTAATTGAAATTTTAAAATATATTTTCAAGAACTTAACATAAAATATTATAATATAACAATATTATAGACTAAACATACCAGCTATTAACGCTAGATTTACGGATGTTGATCATATACCGATTTTTACTGAAGTGAGCCAGTTTGATTCCTACTAGAAAATTGAAGGTTTTTTGCAAAGAAAATAGTTCCAAATTAATTTAAATTAAATGTTTATGATCAAAAAATACATGGAAAACATATTTTACATATAAAATCTGGTTTTGAAACCCATTTTCTGCAAACATTTCTATTACATTTAGCATAAAGTTTTCTACATCTGTTTCTTTTGCGTGATTGTTGAACTTGACAATTCTTCCGTGCGTCAGTACCATGAATTTTTATCATTGGATTGGAAGTGTTCTCGACTTCTTCTCTATATTTACTTTATACTATACTTTATATACTGTATACTTTATATACTGTATACTTTATATACTGTATACTTTATATTTACTTTATACTATAATTTATATACTGTATACTTTATATTTACATTATACTATACTTATTACTATATTTATTTATTTGAATATACATTCTGTGAGTCAAATTGGCTCACAACCATGAAAATAGGTAAACCCCATTTGATAATGCGAAATGAAGGGATCTGCAGGAAAGAGTATTGAAAGATTATATATATTTTATTACTTAACTAAAAACCAACGTATGTTTTAGAAAAGTGATACTAAAATTTTATATATAGTGATC
>CM063509.1:25827561-25832561 GCA_032207245.1 Pardosa pseudoannulata | reverse complement strand
AATTTTTAACATTCAAAATAAAATGGTAAATTTGTAAAATAAGTAATAGATTACAGACATCAGCAGTTATTTGTTAATATCGCACAATAATATTTATAAAAGAAAAGAAAAAACTTAGTAGTAGAAACTTAATTGTTACCGTATATTGCAGTCAAAGGTTTGGTTTGGTTTGGAGCACTTTGGTCTACTGTTTTGATATACGATCACTAATAAACCAGCACCTACTGCTTAAAGCCGATTCCAGACGACTACCAGCATCTATGTCATCAGTGGTACTCGAACCCGCGAAATCGTGTACCAAACAACAGCCATGATTTCATTCGTCCATCGCTCAGCAACTGTAAAAGGAAATTTCATAATGTATAAATCTACTTGTTAACATTTCAATCACTGCACCTGCCGAAAATGTAAATATATGTCAGAGACCGGAAAAATATAAAATGATAACACAAATCCCAAAATCATAGAATCTATAAAATAATTTAATACTTTGTATATTGGTTATAGGGTTTCAATCTACCAAACGAATAAATTATTATAAAAAAACATTTAAGTGCCCTTAAAAATTTTCGAATGGCAACACCTACTTTACTCGTCTGCAAATTGATCAGAACATGAAAAATTCTTAAATGTTGTTGGAACGAAGTACATATGATATGAAGTGGTGGAGTAAAACATTTACAAAGCAGATCATCTTAAATAATGAATCATAATAAAAGGGAAGGTGTATATACACGAAACGAGACGGATTAGCACGAACATGAAGAAACAATCTTCCCACACTGCTTTTATCACAAGCAGTGCTTTGCAAGAGTGTTCTGTGATTGGTGCTTCTACTGCCTATCCCAGTGAATTATGCAAAGTGTATCAGTACACCTTCTCTTTTATTGTGATTGGTTCTTTATAATGATTTTATTTGCAAAGTTTTTACACGGCCAATTTACGTCATGAGTGTCTCTAAGCCATTCGTAAGCCATTTCAGGTTTCTGCATGATCTAATGAATTTTCACACGAAAAAAGTCATTGCAATCGTAACTGTGAAAGGTTTATTGTTTTAAATCACCTAAATCATGAACTCATAGATTCAAATAACTATATTATACATATTTAGTATTGTATAGTAAATACCAATAGCTTTGTTTTATAAATATTTACTAAAATTAATTTTCAACAACTGTATTTAAATGTACGAGATGTTCGACTTCTCATAATTTTTAAAGTCGTTGAATATATTTATAGAATTAAACTTTGTCACATAACTGCTTGTTTGAAAGATTAAATACATTGAATTTGCCGTTTATTTCAAACCTTAGAGTTAGATATGAAAGCATTCATTTTATCATCGCTGTTTATGCCAAGTTTCCATTATGCAAACGTGCACTAGCAAATAAGCCTTTCAAACAACTTGTTTCATATTCGAAAACACGTGTATGACGGCTTGACAATATCCCCTCGCATTGTTTTGAGCGAAGTGAAATATACTTTATAGAATGTCTTCCTTTTGAAAAGTAAGTAATAACGGAATACAGAATGATTCAGAATACATTTTAATATCAAGCATTCTAATGCTTGAATTCAAATCTAGCAATTTAAAAGGAAAATGCTTTTCCTACCTTTAATTAAATGTTGGATGTAAAATCACACATCAATATTTATTTCCCAAATAACACAGGTGCGTGACACAGAAATTAGTTTGTGGTAAAATACTTCATATCCATATATATGCTAATATATTAATTAATATTTCTTTTATGATAAAAATAAAATTGTAAACAATAATATGTTTTAACATTCAAATTAAAATGGGAAATATGTAAAATAAATAATAGAATACAGGGATCTACAGTTATATTTTAATATCGTACAATAATAATTATATAAGAAAACAGAAACTTAGTGGTAGAAACTTTATTGGTACCATATATTTCAGTCAAAGGTTTGGTTTGGTTTGGACCGCAAAGGTCTACTGTTTTGATATACGAGCGGTAATGAAACCGGGACTTATTGCATAAAGCCTATTCCTAACGCCTACCAGCATCTATAGCATCAGTAAGATTGTATCCCGCGAAATCTGGTACCAAAAAAACAACCATCATTTCATTCGTTTATCACTTAGCAACTGTAAAAGGAAATTTCATAATGCATGAATCTATTTGTTAACATATCAATCATAGTACTTGCTGAAAATGTAAATTTATGTTAGAGGCCCGAAAGTTATAAAATGTTAACCCAAATCCCAAAATCATAGAATCTATAAAATAATTTAATATTTGGTAGATTGTTTATAGCGTTTGAATCTACCAAAAGGATAAATTATTAAAAAAAAATATTTAGCTGACCTTAAAGAACATTAAAAAAAACTTTAAATGACGTTGGAATAAGACACGGATGTTATGGATTGGTAGTGTAAAACATTTGCAAAGAAGAACACCGTAAAGAACGAATCATAATAAAAGGGAAGATACATAAATGCACAAAACGACACTGATTAGCACGAACATGAAGAAACTATCTTCACACACTGCTTATATTACAAGCAGTGCTTTGCAAGAGTGTTCTGTGATTTGTGCTTCTACTACCTATCCCAGTGGATTATGTAAAGTGTATCAGTACATCTTCCCTTTTATTGTGATTTGTGCTTCACAATGATTTTATTTGCAAAGATTTTACACGGCCAATTTACGTCATGCGTGTCTCTACGCCATTCGTAAGCCATTTAAGTTTTCTCCATGCTCTAATCAATTTGAAGACGAACAAAATCACTGTAACCATAACTGTGAAAGGTTTATTGTTTTAAATCAACTCAATCTCAACCCCATAGATTCAAATAACTATATCTAAATTTTGATATATATATTTGTGTGTGTGTGTGTGTGTGTGTGTGTAAAGAGAGAGGGAGAGAAAAAAAGAGGGATAAGAGACTGAGAGTCGTGTTCAGACAGATACCGACATCATAAAACTCATAACATAATGATGAATAAAATATTTCAGATTTCTAGGAAAAATACTGACTAAGTTAATCTTGGTATTTTACTACGAAATTTAAAGATTTCAAGAAATTTTCGTTTGATGCACAGGCACGACCACAAATTTCTCTAATCTTATTAATACAGAATATATTATATTCATTGTGATAGACATATCGAAATTTCATTCTCATTTCTTAGACTTGGAAGTGCACCTTTGCCTTAAGTTATGTCAGACAGAAAATATAATTACTCTTATATATCGAAAACTCCCAATGTGAGACCGGATTTAATGAACACATCTGATGCCTGAAGATTGTTATTTATAAAATTTTATGCTATTTTTTCTCCACGTTTCATGACAAGAGATTTATAACGGTGCTGAAATAAAACTATCAATAAATTAACACTAAAACTTCTAAGTATGCTTTAAATATCCACTTTGTCCATTCATGGTGACTGGAACATGTAGTCACAATGCCTTCCTTGATCAAACATGTCTCTGGGAGTGGTAGCACACGTCTGGGATATTTTACTTGGTCTAACCATATGATGTATTGTACGGAATCACAGTTATTTCATTTTAAGTCTCTACATATTTCATGGACGAGTTACATAACGGAATACTCTTATCTTCTCCACTCCAGGAAGCTATATAGAACATTCCGTAATGCAAACTGCTTTACTCTCTGTCTTTTTCGGTCATTTCCTTTAGTGTATAATATAGTGGAAACAAGCGGAATATGGAATAAAAATAGTGGGGTAATTGAAGTTGAAGGAAAACTATCCATAATTGAACTAAGTATGCTTTTAACGAAAATATTAAGGGCGTCTTGATCACAAAACCTTTATTCTTTCAATCTTCAAACATACTAAAATCTTCTGCACATTTTATATGTACTTGAATCATCTGAAGTAAAGAATTAAAATTGGGAGTTTCCTAAAATTTGGGTAATCTTCCTTGCGAATTTTCTGAAATGTTTAAAAAGACTGACTAAAACCACTCCAGCTTTAAGAAAACTATTACATCAAGACCTCATGATTTCTTCATGGACACAAACAGATGAAAATGTTTAAAGAACATGCTATAAAAATACTTACTCCAGTCACATTTATCTGACCACCTGTCAAAGTCCAGAATAACCACCTTTGCAGAGCGGATAGCTCGGAGATGTGCAGGAAGACAATAAATTAGGTTCCTGAATGTGTTCAATGGGATGTTGAGCCGACTCCATTGGGGTGGCTAGGTGAGCTAGGAAAGGATCCATGGTGCAGGATCTATGGATAGAGAAGATGGAGGATATAGTAGATAGATGAGATCCCGCAGATTCTCGATTGAGTTCAAGTACTGGAATTTGCTGACAAAAAGTTCGCTAAACTCATCCTGGTGCTTTTCGACACACGCGCGAAAGCTGCTAGCTTTATGATATGTTGCATTGTCCTTCTGGTAAGTGCCATCATGCGTGAGGTAAAACAGTTCGCATGTAGAGGTGAACATAATACGCAAGAATAGGTGCATACTTGTGTTGATCCATTGTGCCTTCCACAATGATGAGTGATTCAAGAGAATCTACGAAAACATTCCCCAAGCCATAATGTTTATTCCTCTAGATTTGAACCTTCCGGAAATTGTTGTAGGGTGTTTACTTCCATATGTTTCACGTCGTACACGCTAACGTGCATCTCTTTGATAGAGCGTATCACGAAAAAAACACCCCTCAGCAATAAAATTTCAGCCTTCGTCACCGATAAACAGCAGTCAGAATAATAGCATTAAACAGGCATCTGATGAAGAGGCTCACACGCACATTGAATCAACGCTGAGGGATCACTGAATCATCGTTGTCACTGAAACACTCTTGTTAATCCTTTGATTCATCTGGATGGCCAGTTGTTCCAAGTTTGCATGTCTAATAAACCGAACACTTCTCCAAAGTCGTCATGCACCTTTATCATCTATGGACCGTGGTGCATCACATTATGCCAAGTCACGGATTTTGATAAGGTTCATGTACTGTATACTTTTACCACGGC
>CM063509.1:25807561-25820061 GCA_032207245.1 Pardosa pseudoannulata | reverse complement strand
AGCATCGTAAAGAAAGAATTGCAATAAAATTCACTGGGATTGGCAGTAGAAGCACCAATTATAGATCACTCTTGCAAAGTACTGCTTATGTATAGGCAGTATGGGAAGATTGTTTATTGATGTTCTTGCCAATCCGTCCAGTTTCGTACTTCAATACACGTTCCTTTTTATTGGAATTGGTTCTTTATGGTTCTCTTCTTTGCAAATGTGTTTAGCCGCCAATTTACGTCATATGTGTCTCGTCCCAACACCGTTTACGGTTTTTCCATGTTATGATCAATTTGCACACGAAAAAAAATGGGTGTTGCCATTCGAAAATCTCGAAATGTTGTCACTGTAATCGTAATTATGAGAAATTTATTGTTTTAAATCATCACAATCTGGACCCTATACATTCCAATAACTATATCTAAATTTTCATTTCTACTGGTTGAACGGTTCAGCCACTAGGGATTCATATGTAGGGGAAATCCCTTTTAGATGACCCGATATATTCTCATAGAAATATTACCTTTTGATTTGAAACAATGTATGGAATATTGTATAGGAAATAGAATATTTTATTTAACCCTTTGACAGTTTAATTATCTTCCAGAATTCAGTCAAAAAAATGTCACATTTCTTTGTTCATTTTACATTTTTAGTAAAAATATGTTTTTAAAAATTAACATTTCTAACATTTTTAAGCATTTATTACAACTTATTTTTTTCTATGAAAGCATCATAAATAAAGTATTTAGTCTCATATAAAAATTTTTGGAATTCCAGTGAAAGCAAAATCTAAGGCGGAATGATTATCATTAATTTAAAAAAAATTTTGCTTGACTGATTCCATTTACGACTATCAGAGTCTACTATCGTACCTAGTAAACTTTCGCTAACCTCATTTACAGAAAAATTGTTTATGATTCCGAGTCACAGTTCGTCGAAATTAGTCCCTGCGCTCTGAATTATCCATTATTTGTATATATTATTAAATCTCATTAATAAAAATGGCGTTAGAAAAATTCCAGAAAGCTATACACTGAAAAAATTCGTCTTCTGTTACCATGCGAAAAAAAAAAATCGCTTTTGCCAATCAGAGTATGAAAATACAATAAACTGCACTATCATTTACTGGACATCTATAAGAATAATTTGTTACTAAATTGAAAAAAAATACGGCCGAAACAGTGCAAGTGGAAAAGAAATCAGTTGCCCGTAAGACGTAGAAAATCAGTAAACAAAGCTGTGATATAAAACAGTTATATTAATTTCATTAACATGTTTTAGAGCTCTTTGAATGTATTATTCGTTTTATACACACGGTTTGTTTACAATATATTTACAGTTTCAATAAACCAGCTTTTTAAGAAATGGAGTTTTAAAAAATAAATAGGATATTTATATAAATTAATAAAAAAATAATTTATCTAATAATGTTCGATAATATATTTAAATGCTTTACAAATAATCTTATAACCTTCAGAAACACACAGAAATCAAGTTGTACCAAAGAAACCAAGAAAGAAACAAAGAAGTGTGGATCAGACTATTATATCTGCATGGTTCCTCCGTGAGGCGATTGAAATTTTTGGCTTTACCTTCAAACGTGACAGCTTGGCTTGTCACCTTTTAAATTTTAATGTCTCTCCAAACCCCTATTCTATCTTTTGTATAGGACCGAAACCCTTTAGTATACGAATTTTAATACAGAAATAATTTTGTATTGACAATATTTAAGCCCTTCAATATCTTTTATTTTGGATGTATTGAGGGACAAGAAGTAAATAATTTCATAAAATCCTTGTTTAAAAAAAAAGAATTCAGTAACTTTTACTGTTTATTATTGAGGGACAAGAAGTATAAAATATTTTCATAAAATTCCTGTCATTCTAAAAGAAAGAAGAATTCAGTAACTTTTACTGTTTTGGAAGTCTTGAGGAACTAGAAGTATAAAATATTTTCATAAAATCCCTGTCATTCTAAAAAAAAGAATTCAGTAAATTTTACTTTTCTGGATGTATTGAGGGACAAGAAGTATGAAATATTTTCATAAAATCCCTGTCCTCCTAAAAAAAGAAGAATTCAGTAAGTTTTACTGTTCTGGAGTTATTGAGGAAATAGAAGTATAAAATATTTTCATACAATCCCTGTCCTTCTAAAAAAGATTTTAAATTTACTTATTGAGGACAAGAAGTAAAAAATATTTTCCTAAAATCCCTGTCTTTCTAAAAATAGAAGAATTCAGTAAATTTTACTGTTCTGGAGGTATTGAGGGAGAAGTATAAAATATTTTCATACAATCCCTGTCCTTCTAAAAAAAGACGAATTCGGTAAATATACTGGAAGTATTGAGGGATAAAAAGTATAAAATATTTTCATAAAATATATGTCCTTCTAAAAAAAGAAGAATTCAGTAACATTTACTGTTCTGGAGGTATTTAGGGACAAGAAGTATAAAATATTTTCATAAATTCCCTGTCCTTCTAAAAGAGAATTATATATTAACACTTAAAGATTAAACATTCACAAAAAGATGAGGAACAAAATACATGTAAACCAAAAACATAATTTTTATATTACAACCAGCGTATACAACAAATATTAGCTCTTGATGAATATAAATAATTATTGTAAAAATAAGTTTGTCTAAGACAAAAACGTAATTTGAAAGTAAATGTCCCTGTCATTCTAAAGAAAGAAGAATTATACTTTCAAACTGAAAGACTAAACATTCACAAAAAGATAAGGAACAAAATACATGAAAACCAAAAACATAATTTATAAAGCACGACCAGTATATACAACAAAAATTAGCTCTTGTTGAATATAAATATTTTTTGTAAAAATAAGTTTGTCTAAGATAAAATCGTAATTTGAAATTAAACGTCCCTGTCCGTCTAAAGAAAGAAGAATTATACTTTAAAACTGTTATTAAAATTAAACTTTTAATTCACAAAAAGATAAGGAACAAAATACATGTAAACCCAAAACATAATTTTCACATTACGACAATTCTATACTATAAAAATTAGCTCTTGTTGAATATAAATAATTAAAGTAAAAATAAGTTCGTCTAAGATAAAATCGTAATTTGAAGGTAAATATCCCTGTACATCTAAATAAAGAGTAATTATATTTTAAACTGAAAAGTTAAACATTCACAAAAAAAGATAAGGAACAAAATACATGAAAACCAAAAACATAATTTTTACATTACGACCAGTATATATAAAGAAAATTAGCTCTTGCTAAATGTAAATAATTATTGTAAAAATAAATTTGTCTTAGATAAAATCGTAATCTGAAAGTAAATGCATAATTTTGAAGTTAATTTGTACCCTTAAAACAGTAATTAGTTACCTTAAAAATGACAGCCTCAGAAAAAAAAGCATGTTAAGTTTAAATATTTTAACAAAATACCAGTAGAAAAACGAAAATCGTCATTCTAGTTGGATAAAAGTATAAAAGCTTTTCATACTTTCCATAAAACCCCTGCTCTTTGGAAAAGTGAAGGAAACTGTTTTAAAACTTGAAAGAAAAACATTCACGAAAAGATAAGAGGCAAAATACGGATAAAATACATTTCTCTGAAGTACCGAAGACACTTGAAACAATAGACGTAATTGTTGAGTCGCAAGAAAAAAGTTGTATGGCTGCGAAAAGGAAGCTGCAAGAAAAAACTTACAATTCTATTGAGGATGTGGAAGCCTGGAGTTTGATAAGATTTTTGGATATTTTGTTTCTTAGACTTAAGAGATAGCTAAAGAAAATTGAGTAAAGATAGACAAAATTAGATTTCTAATTTTAATCGGTGAATAATGACATGAGTCATTTTAACAATTCGAAAACATTTAATGCATGAAACTATTAAATGTATCGATAAATTATTAATATATATAAATACCGTAATTTTGCACTTATAGTCACACCATCGTATAGTCCGCGGGAGTGATTTTTTTATTTAAAAAATACCATAAATCATCAGATACTGCTCACCACTAGATAATCCTCGTACAATAGTACAAAAATATCTATTTTAGTAAGACAATATTTAATTATTTTAAGAATAAAAACCTAAGTACAGTAGAGTGCCGAATATTCTTGATTAGATTCATTTAGTTCCGTCTTTAAAATTTGAAATCATTTCTTATTATAGCCTCGAAGACATTTTAACGGAAGAAACAGAGCGCCCTATACTTCTTTGTTCAAGATCCCAACTATGTAAATCGTTTTCTAATGCAGGCCATTGTATTTTTCCTCGACGATTGGATCGCTTTCATCTCATATTTTTAACGTTTGCTTGCACCAATTTCTTACTTCTTTCTCGTCGACCTCAATGTCAACCTTCTGAATTACTTTTAGCTTTAAATCAGCAGTCAGACTAAGACTATGTTTTAAAGATATAATGAATGACCAATATTACCTCAAATCAAAACTCTGAAATCAAAACAAACACTCTGTTACGAGTGATCCCAGTGGTCATATGACCTTCGACCCTTAACTTTCGATCTAGAACCCATCCACTCGGTGTTTTCAATCGGAGCTGTAAATAGTGACTATCGATATTGTGGCAGCTGGTCACAAGAGAACCAGAGAGTGTCGGTCATTCTCAGGACCCCTGGGAAATTATTCCCCTGAAAAATCCAGGAGTTCCATACCCAGACGGGTTTCGGATTTTTATGTCCTGCATACAGCTGTGTCAAATGCCGGCTATCATTGAGGAGTCCGGTCCACTGACCACTTCCTTTCTCTCAGCCCTTTTTCTCCCCCCCCCCTCTTTTTGCGAGGGGTCTTTCAAGAAGAAAATACTGGGTTGTTGCGGGCTTGAGGAGAAGGTTGTTCCTCTCTCCCAAACGATGTTGTTTTATATCATGTATATATTATAGATAGTCGAGATAATAAAGTCTAGGACTTTAAACGATTGTTTTTACTAAGACCCCACAAACACAGAGGTGTATGTATGTTGCGACGTTACAATATTTCTTCCTAATCCAGGACACAATTTAAGATTGCTCTACTTGCTACGACTGATTCGTTCTGCTTTATTGGTTGTATTTTTTCCTGGTTTATTACCGATACAATAGGATGTTTCGATACGAAGTTACAAGTCGTGCTTTTGTTTACATTTGATCATCGGTCGCTCGTGTGACGTGCTTTTTCCTATTTCTTCATATTTTGATGAAAAGCTAGCAGATAGTAAGTACCGACACATAGTGCACGGCTGAAGAAATTTTCTTTTTAAACACCTATAGTCCTCGGATTATAAGTGAAATTAAGGTACATATAAATACCAAAAATAATAATAAAAATCTGATTACGTATACGCAATTAAAATTTTGTACTCAATCTCATAGTAGGCCAATGCTGCAACTTATGATGGAATCAAGGAAATTGAAATCTGAAAAGAATGGTGTACTTATTGTGGTATGGTGTTATTCTATTGGCTTATTGTTTTATTTTTATGGATATCAAGCATATTGTTTATAGATAGTATGTTTTTTGGCTGACACCTTCACTGTCTGAAAGCCGCCTATTAAGTACTAAATCACTTACAGCCCCTTTGGAAGAATTTAGAGCCAACTGGGAATGACGATGCATTATCCTCAGTTTAAATATATGTCCTAAGCTGTAATCAAACTCTGAAATCAAAACAAACACTCTGCTACGAGTGAACCCCGTGGTGAAATAACCTTCGACCCTCAAACTTCGATCTTGATCCTTCCACTAGATGTTGTCAATCGGAGCTGTAAATAGTGACTATCGATATTTTCCCGTACTCCAGGACACAATTTAAGATTGCGCTACTTGCTACTTCTGATTCGTTCTCCTTTATGGGTTGTATTTTTTCATGGTTTATTACCGATACGATACGATGTTGCGAGTCGTGCTTTTGTTTACATTTGGTCATCGGACATTCGTGTGACGTGATTTTTCTCACTTCTTCCGATTTTGATGAATTGAGCAATGAAAAGCTAGCAGATAGTCCGTACCGGAAGATAGTCCACGACTGAATATTTTGCTTTTTAAACATAGATATTCCACGGACTATGTGTCTGAAATTATGGTATATATAAATATAAAATAATAATAATAATAATATGATTACGTATAAGCAATTAAAATATTGTACTCAAGCCCATAGTAGGTCAAAGCTACAGCTTATGGTGGAATCAAGAAAATTGAAATCAGAAAAGAATGGTGTATTTATTGTGGTATGGTTTTAGTTTATTGTTTTATTATTTACAGACATCAAGCACATTTTTATAGATAGTATGTTTTTGGCTGACACCTTCACTGTATGATCTCCACCTATTAGGTACTAGATCACTTACAGCCCCTTTGGAAGAATTTAGAGCCCATTGGGATGGATGATGCATTACCCTCAGTGGAAATATATGTCCTAAGCTCTAATCAAACTCTGAATTCAGAACAAACACTCTGATACGAGTGATCCTCGTTGTGAAATGACCTTCGACCCTTAACCTTCGATCTAGAACCCATCCACTCGGTGTTGTCAATCGGAGCTGTAAATAGTGACTATCGATATTTTCCCGCACTCCAGGACACAATTTAAGATTGCACTACTTGCCACTACTGATTCGTTCTGCTTTATGGGTTGTATTTTTTTCATGGTTTATTACCGATACGATACGATGTTTCGGTATGATGTTACCAGTCGTGCTTTTGTTTACATTTTATCATCGGCCGTTCGTGTAACGTGCTTTTTCCCCCTTCTTCCGATTTTGATGAATTGAGCAATGAAAAGCAAGCAGATAGTCTGTACCGGCATTTAGTCCACGGCTGAATAAATTTGCTTTATAAACACAGACAGTCCGTGGACTATACGTCCGAAATCACGGTATACATAAATATAAAAATATATAATAATAATATGATTGCGTATAAACAATTAAAATTTTGTACTCAAGCCCATAGTAGGCCAATGCTGCAGCTTATTGTGGAATCAAAGAATTTGAAATCTGAAAAGAATGGTGTACTTATTGTCGTATGGTGTTATTCTATTGGCCTATTGTTTTATTTTTACAGATATCAAGCACATTTTTTATAGATAGTATGTTTTCTGGCTGACACCTTCACTGTCTGAACGCCACCTATTAGGTACTAGATCACTTAGAACCCCTTTGGAAGACTTTAGAGCCCACTGTGAAGGACGATGCATTACCCACAGTGGAAATATATGTCCTAAGCTGTAATCAAACTCTGAAATCAAAACAACATTCTGTTACGAGTGATCCTCGTGGCGAAATGACCTTCGACCTTTAACCTTCGATCTTGAACCCATCCACTCGGTGTTGTCAATCGGAGCTGTAAATAGTGACTATCGATATTTTCCCGCACTCCAGGACACAATTTAAGATTGCGTAACTTGCCACTACTGATTCGTTTTCCTTTATGGGTTGTATTTTTTTCATGGTTTATTACCGATACGATACGATGTTTCGATACGATGTTAAGAGTCGTGCTTTTGTTTACATTTGATCATCGGCTATTCGTGTGACGTGCTTTTTCCCCCTTCTTCCGATTTTGATGAATTGAGCAATGAAAAGCTAGCAGATAGTCTGTACCGGCAGATAGTCCACGACTGAAGAAATTTGCTTTTTAAACACCGGTAGTCCTCGGACTATAAGTGAAATTACGGTATATATAAATACCAAAAATAATAATAAAAATATGATTACGTATACGCAATTAAATTTTTGTACTCAAGCCCATAGTAGGTCAATGCTGCAGCTTATGGTGGAATCAAAGATATTGAAATCAGAAAAGAATGTTGTATTTATTGTGGTATGGTCTTATTCTATTGGCTTATTGTTTTATTTATATAGATAATATAGATAGCATATTTTTTATAGATAGTATGTTTTGTGGCTGACACCTTCATTCTCTGAAAGCCACCTATTAGCTACTAGATCACTTACAGCCCCTTTGAAAAATTTTAGTGCCCACTGTAAAGGAAGATGCATTACCCTCAGTGGAAACCTATGTCGTAATCTCTCTCATGTATATTATAAAAAAAGATAGATATATATGTTAAAATATGCTTTAGAATCTTTTGCAGTAAATGTCTTTAACCATATAGCAGGCAGTGGTTTCACAGGAAAACCTCTTGCTAAACATTTTTTCTATAATTTTTGGAAAAATATGAAATTTGTTTTTTGATTTTTTTAATGTTTTTTTTTACATTTAAAACTTACAGTACGTGATAATACTGCATTTGATTTATTGTTTCTTTTGAAATATATGTATTGATACTTGGTGGACCTGGAAAGTTAGTAATTATATTTTTTTATTTATGACCCCAAGTCATAAGTAAAAAAAATATAATTACTAACTTTCGAGGTCCAAACAAAAATATCTATTCAAACAACACTTAAAAATTTTTAAACTATTTATTTATTATAATTTTTAAGGACAATTATCTATTTTTCCTCCAACATAATTGAAAATTTAAAAAGTATTGGGTTCACATAGTACAAGGTGATGTATTTATCAGTTTACCCCCCCCCTTTTTCCCTCCTTTGGTATTCTCTAAGATAAACCCCTTTAACCCTTTACCGGACAATGGATTCACAGCAAAACCTCTTGTTAAACATCTTTTCCTCTAATTTCTGGAGAAATATGAATGTTTTTTTCAATTTTTTTAATGATTTTGAATTTAAAACCTATAATAGATGATAGTACTGCATTGAATTTATTTTTTTATCTGCATTTAACCTATTTTTCTTTTTGTATTTATACTTGCTGTACCTGGAAAGTTAGTAATTCGATTTTTTTTTCGCTTATGACCCCACACAAAAGTATATTCAAACAACACTTATAAATTGTTGAAATATTTATTTATTATATTTTTTAAGAACACTCATTTATTGTTCTTCCAATATAGTTAAAATTTTAATAAGTAATGTGTCCAAGCTGTACACAGGGATGGGTTTGTCAATTAACCCCCTCAATCTCTCCTATGGTATTCTCTAAGGCAAAACCCTCTAAAAATTGTAAAAAAAAATTTAAACATTTTGCATTTTAAGGTTTAAAGATAATATTAATAAAGTAATTTCATTGCATTCCAAAGAATTTATGTGGATAACCTTTAAAGAGTTAAGGATTGTAAAAAAAAAATTAAAACATTTTGCATTTATAAGGTTTGTAGATAACATTTATAAACTAATTTCATTAAATTCCAAAGAATTTATGTAGATGACCTTTAAAAGGATAAATAAATACTTAAAATATAATCAATACTTTTGCTTCAAATTTTAGGTAATTTACATCAATATATTATATTTTATGTTTTACTCTTTTAAGAAGACAGTACTTATGTAGACTTAAAATATTTAGACCTTAATATCATTAAAAGCATTTGTAGTACAACTTAGTTTACAAATTTTTACATAATGATTTCTTCAATTATGATAGTACTTTATTTCAAATTTTAGGCAGTTTACATAAGTATATTATTTAATTTTAACCCTTTAAGGAGATAGAGTACCTATGTATACTTAAAATATCTAGACCTTTATATCCTTAGAAGCATTTGGATTAAAACTTAGTTTTCAAGTATTGACCGAATGAATTCTTCAAAAATAATAATACTTTTGGTTCAAATTTTAGGTACTTTACATCAATGTTATTTTATTTAATTTTAACCCTTTTAAGGAGATAGAGTGCCTATGTATACTTAAAATATCTAGACCTTTATATCCTTAGAAGCATTTGCAGTAAAACTTAGTTCTCAAATATTGATCGAATGAATTCTTCAAAAATAATAATACTTTTGGATTAAATTTTAGGCAGTTTACATAAATATACTATTTAATTTTAACCCTTTTAAGGAGATAGGGTACCTATGTATACTTAAAATATCTAGACCTTTATATCCTTAGAAGCATTTGCAGTAGAACTTAGTTTTCAAATATTGACCGAATGAAGTCTTCAAAAATAATAATACTTTAGGTTCAAATTTTAGGCAGTTTACATAAATATACTATTTAATTTTAAAACTTTTAAGGCGATAGAGTACCTATGTATACTTAAAATATCTAGACCTTTATATCTTTAGAAGCATTTGGATTAAAACTTAGTTTTCAAGTATTGACAGAATGAATTATTCAAAAATAATAATACTTTTGGTTAAAAATTTAGGCACTTTACATCAATATATTATATTTTATGTTTTACTCATTTAAGGAGACAGTACTTATATTGACTTAAAATATTTAGACCCAAATATCATTAGAAGCATTAGTAGTACAGCTTAGTTTACAAATTTTTGCATAATAATTTCTTCAATTATGATAATAATTTTGGTTCAAATTTAGGCAGTTTACATAAATATATTATTTAATTTTAACCCTTTTAAGGCGATAGAGTAGCTATGTATACTTAAAATATCTACACCTTTATATCCTTAGAAGCATTTGGATTAAAACTTAGTTTTCAAGTATTGACAGAATGAATTATTCAAAAATAATAATACTTTTGGTTAAAATTTTAGGCACTTTACATCAATATATTATATTTTATGTTTTACTCATTTAAAGAGACAGTACTTATATTGACTTAAAATATTTAGACCTTTATATCATTAGAAGCATTTGTAGTAAATTTAGTTTACAAATTTTTACATAATGATTATTTTAATTATAATAATACTTTTGGTTCAAATTTTTGGCAGTTTACATAAATATATTATTTAATTTGAACCCTGTTAAGGAGACATAGTACCTATGTAGACTTAAAATATTTAGACCTTTATATCATTAGAATCATTTGCAGTAAAACGTGCTTCTCAAGCTTTTAGAGAATGAATTCTTCAAAAATAATAGTACTTTTGGTACAAATTGTTGGCATTTTACATAAATATATAATATAAGTTTAAAGCTTTTAAAAAGATATAGTGTCTAATATACCTCCTACGTACATTACGTAGATTTAAAATATTTTTAAAAACAACATTTTTGTGGAATCAGTGAGAAATAAAATATTTTAACATCAAAAGAATTAAAGAGAGATTACATTATTTATTAAAGGAATTTTTGTAATTTTTTTATAGTGCTCTAACTTCAATTTTCTTTAGCTTTGCAGTTTCAAATAGTATAGAAGAAGTTATTCAAAATCTAAATATATAAGTTAATTTACCCTAAATATAAATCTTTTAAAATGTAAAATAGATTTAAAATTCAATGTTCTTTAATGTTAAATTGAATTAGATCTATTTATTCTATAAATTAAAATTTTAAAAGGTTATGCTATTTTAAAACTTATTTAACTTAATAAACTTATTAAAACTTTTAAAAAGAATTCAAAATTTATAAGAAATTTCTAATTTAAAAGATATTATTTATTATACTGAAACGCAAAGTATTTGCACATATTATTTTAACTAAAGCCTATAAAATATAAAATATAATTAACTTTTATTTAATACAAAAAATCGTCTCTAAAGTTTTTGTTCAGTGTAAATAAATTTCTGCTTTATTTTTCACTTCATTTTATGACTTTTTGAAATAACGTAAATAGCTTTAATAAAATGGCAACCTTTAATCTAAGAATTTCTTTCTAATGAAGTAAAACATCTCGTCATTGAGTAAAAAATTGTTTATTATAATAAAGTTTTTTTAGCCGTAAAAGTATTATGTCTCAGTAGTACAATAAGACTTAAATTTAAGACTCAACTAGCTTAATACAAAAAAGAAGTTCCTAATACTTTAACTGATGGATATAACCTGAAAATAATCTGATTCTGATGATTTTTTTTTGTTGTTGTTGTTGATTTTAAAGTGGAATGTCTTTTATTCGTGAATAAAGTTTGTAAAATAAATTTAAAAAGAAATGTACGTCTAACAAAGTAAAACATCACTTCATCGAATTAAAAATTGGCTATTATAATAAAATTTTTACCTGAAAAACTATTATGTCTCTGTAGTACAATAAGACTTAAATTTAAGACTCAGCTATCTTAATACAAAAAAGAAGTTCCTGATACTTTAACTGATGGTTACATTCTGAAAATAATCTGATTCTGATGAATGTTTTTTTTTTTTTGGTTGCTTTCAAATTGGAATTTCTTTTATTCGTGAATAAAGTTTGTAAAAGAAATTTAAAAAGAAACGTACGTCTAAGAAAGTAAAACATCACTTCATTGAATTAAAAATTGGCTATTATAATAAAGCTATTTTGCTGAAAAAGTAGTATGTCTTTTTTAGTACAATAATACTTAAATTTAAGACTCAACTATCTTATTACAAAAAAGAAGTGCCCAATACTTTAACTGATGGATATAATCTGAAAATAATCTGATTATGATGATTTATTTTTTTTGTTGTTGTTGTTGTTGTTGCTATCAAAGTGGAATGTATTTTATTCGTGAATAAAGTTTGTAAAATGAATTTAAAAAGAAACCTACGTCTAACAAAGTAAAACATCTGTTCATTGAATCAAATATTGGCTATTATAATAAAGTTTTTTTATCTGTAAAATTAATAGGTCTCAGTAGT
>CM063509.1:25770061-25802561 GCA_032207245.1 Pardosa pseudoannulata | reverse complement strand
TAATAATCTATAATTTCCTTTATTAATAGGTGCCGACACACACACATATAACTATACATATAACTATATATATATATATATATATATATATATATATATATGTGTGTGTGTGTGTGTGTATATATGTATATATATATATATATAAATATATATATATATATATATATATATATATATATATATATATATATATATATATATATATATATATATATATATATATATATATATATATATATATATATATATATATATATATATATATATCTATACATATATATATATATATATATATATATATATATATATATATATATATGTGGGTGTGTGTATATATGTATATATATATATATATACATATATATATATACATATATATATATACATACATATATATAGACATATATATGCATATATACATACATATATATATATATATATATATATATATATATATATATATATATATATATATATATATATATATATGTATATATATATATATATGTGTGTGTGTGTGTGTGTGTGTGTGTGTGTTTCTATTCGGATAGAGAGTGAGATGAGATATGAAGTAGATTTCTGAAAGCTGTTTATTTGTTAAATGTAGAATTTATTTGGCAGCTATATATTTCAATACAGCTATTACTATTCATTATGAAAATTCTATACATACAATTGGTATTAAACAGCTGTAATTCAAACTATACCTCACGTTAAGAAAGCTATATTAATTCAAAACAATTTCAGCTTGCGTATTTTACTCACTTTAACCAATTTTACAAATACATGTTTTCCTAACACTCTTCCTTAAACAAAAGTATGCTATTGCATTGCAACTCATTTTAAAACAGCACTGAAAAATTAATTTTTTCGCCGGTTTAATTTTCCGACACTCTGAGAACACTGCAGCTCGCTTTGTCTCGAATGACAGACGAGAGTCTCAAAATGTTCGGGCAAAAGATTAAATTGTCCTCCCAAGATCTTTTCGAACAAAATTTTGCACGCAAAAATCTCATTAGATCAACGTTGTTTCTTCCGCGAAACGAGAAAAAAAAATACAAATTGTGTCAGATTAGTTCAAACAACGAAGATGAATTGCTCTCCACGTCATGTAAGCATTTAAGCAAATTTTTTGTCAGTTTTTTTGTATTGTTATTATTCATATAAAAGCCAAGTATTTCTAGGAACTTGTTACGATAAAAATAACAATTAAAAATTGTTTTTTCACTCTGAATTTTACATAAGTCTTATTATAAATAGTGTATAATATATAATATATGGTGTATAATATATAATATATTATATATAATATATATATATATATATACACATGTGATACATATCGTGTATATATATATATATATAGATATATATATATGCAAATTTAGATGTCTTTTTTGAGAATATCAGGTAGAAATTAAGCAACCTTTTCGTTAGTTAATTGTATTATTATTTTTCATATAAAAGCCAAGTATTTCTAGGAAGTACTTACGATAAAATAACAATTAAAATTTTTTTTTTCATTTGGAATTTTAAGTACGTTTTATTAGAGGCAGTGTTTGCCTATTCTCCCATTACCTTAAAAGTAATTAAATCTATATATTTATGTGATATTAGATGTCTTTATTTGGAATGGGATACATATCGTAAGCAACATGTTTCTTAGTTCATTGTATTATTATTTTTCATATAAAATCCAAGCATTTCTACGAAATACTTCCTGAAACCTCTCTAGGAAATACTTACGATAAAAATACAATTAAAATGACTTTTTCAGTTGAAATTTTGTATCATTCTTATTGGGGTAGAGTTTGTATACTCTCACATTATTTTACAAAAAAAAATTCTGTTGTTTGTATTGTTATTTTTCATATAAAACCCCAGTATTTCTAAGAAATACTTACGATAAAAATAACAATTGAAATGATTTTTTCAGTGGGACTTTAAAGTAAGTCTTACTGGGTGTAGGGTTTGTTTATTCTCCAGTTACCTTAATAATATTTAAATTTATATATTTATGCGATATTAGATGTCTTTTTCTAGAGTGTCATACAGAAAGTAAGCAACATTTTTGTTTATTAATTGTATTATTATATTTCATATAAAAGCCAAATATTTCTAGAAAATAATTACAATGAAAATAACAATTAAAATGATATTTACTCGAACTTTTGAGTAAGTCTTATTACGGTAAAGTTTGTATATTCTCACATTATCTTACAAAAATTTTTGTCGGTTATTTCTATTGATATTTTTCATACAAAAATCAAGTATTTTTAAGAACAAATTACGATAAAAATAACAAAAATGTTGTTTCAGAGGTAAATTTATGGTAAATCTTATTGGAGTTAGGGTTTGTTTATTCTCCAATTACCTTAAAAATAATTAAATCTATATATTTATGTGATTTTAGATGTCTTTTTTTAGAATGTCTTACAAAACGTAAGCAACATTTTTCTTAGTTCATTGTATTATTATTTTTCATAAAAAGGCCAGGTATTTCTAAGAAATACTTACATAAACATTTCTAAGTATTACTTACAAAAAGAAACAACAATTAAAAAGATATTTTCAGTCGAAATTTTGGGTTAGTCTTACTGGGGTAGAGTTGGTATATTCTCACATTATCTTACAAAAATTTTTGTCGGTTATTTGTATTGTTATTTTTTATATAAAAGCCAAATATTATAGGAACTACTTACGATAAAAATAATAATTAAAAATTATTTTTTCAGTGGGAATTTTAAGTAAGTCTTACTGGGGATAGGTTTGTTTCTTCTCCAATTACCTTAAAAATATTTAAATCTGTGTATTTATACGATTTTAGATGTCTATTAGGAGAATATCATAGAGATAGTAATATATTTATGCGGTTTAGATGCCTTTTTTGAGAATGTCATAAAGAACGTAAACAACATTTTTGTTAATTCATTGTATTACTATTTTTCATGTAAAAGCTAAGTATTTCTAGAAACTATTACGATAAAAATAACAATTAAAAATTATTTTTCCATTTGGAATTTTAGGTAAGCCTTAATGGGGGTAGTGTTTGTTTATTCTCCAATTACCTTAAAAATATTTATATCTATATATTTATGCGATTTTAGATGTCTTTTTTGAGAATGACTTACAGAAAGTAAGCAACATTTTTGTTAGTTCATTGTATTATTATTTTTCATATAAAATCCAAGTATTTCTAGGAAATACGATACAATTAACAATTAAAATGATTTTTTCGGTCGAAATTTTGAATAAGTCTTATCTCTTCCGGAGTTTGTATATTCTCACATTATCTTGCAAAAACTTTTGTTGGTTCTTTGTATTTTTATTTCTCATATAAAAGTCAATTATATGTAGAAACTACTTACGATAAAATTTACAATTAAAATTATTTTTTCATTGCGAATTTTAAGTAAGACTTACTGGGGGTAAGGTTTGTTTATTCGTCAATTACCTAAAAAATATTTAAATCTACATATTTTATCGATTTTAGATGTCTTTTTTGAGGATGTCATACAGAAATTAAGCAACAATTTTGTTAGTTCATTGTATTATAATATTTCATATAAATGCCAAGTGTTTCTAGGAATTACCTACGATAAAAATAACAGTTGAAAAATATTTTTTCAGTGGGAATTTTAAGCTAGACTCATTGTGATAGAGTTTGTATAGTCTCACATTATCTACAAAAGATTTTGTCTGTTATTTGTATTGCTATTTTTTATATAATTACTACGTGTTTACATGAACTATTTACGATAAAAATAACAATTAAAATATTTTATTCTGTGGGAATATTAAGTAAGTCTTACTGTTAGTAGGTTTTGCTTATTCTCCAATTACCTTAATAATGCTTAAATTTATATATTTATACGATTTTAGATGTCTTTTTTAGAGTGTCATACAGAAATTAAGCAACATTTTCGTTAGTAAACTCTATTATTATATTTCATATAATAGTCCAGTATTTCTAGGAACTATTTATGATAAAAATAACAATTAAAATGTTTTATTTAGTGGAAATTTTAAGTTAGTCTTATTGGACACAGGGTTTGTTTATTCTCCAATTACTTTAAAATTAATTAAATCTACATATTTTTGCTATTTTAGATATCGTGATTGAGAATGACATACATAACATAAGCAACATTTTTCTTTGATCTTTCTATTATTATTTTTCATATAAAAGCGAAGAAATTCTAGGAAATACTTACGTAAACATTTATAAGAATTACTTACAATAAAAATGACAATTAATAAAATAGTTTTTTCAGTCCAAATTATGAGTTATTCTTACTGGGGTAAAGTTTGCATATTTTTACATTACCTTAATAGTATTTAAATCTATATATTTATGCTATTTTAGATGTCTTTTTGAGAATGTCATATAGAAAGTAAACAATATATTTGTTAGTTCATTGTATTATTATTTTTTATATAAAAGCCAAGTATTTCTATGAAGAACTTACGATAAAAATAACAATTAAAAATTATATTTTCATTTGGAATTTTAAGTAAGTCTTATTAGAGGCAGTGTTTGTTTATTCTCCAATTACCTTAAAAGTAATTATATCTATATATTTATGTGATATTACATGTCTTTATTTAGAATGTGATACATATCGTAAGCAACATTTTTCTTAGTTCATTGTATTATTATTTTTTTATATAAAAGCCAAGTATTTGTATGAAATACTTCCGGAAACATATCTAGTTAATACTTGCGATAAAAATACAATTAAAATGACTTTTTCAGTTGATATTTTGAGTAAGTCTTATTGGGGTAGTGTTTGTATATTCTCACATTATTTTACATAAAAGTTTTTCTGTTGTTTGCATTGTTATTTTTCATATAAAAGCCAAGTATTTCTAGGAAGTACTTACGATAAAAATAACAATTAAAATTATTTTTTTCAGTTCGACTTTAAAGTAAGTCTTACTGGGGGTAGGTTGTGCTCCAGTCACCTTAATAATATTTAAATTAATATATTTATGCGATTTTAGTTGTCTTTTATTTAGAATATCATACAGAAATTTAGCAACATTTTCGTTTGTTAATTGTATTCTTATATTTCATATAAAAGTCAAGTATTTCGAGGAAATAATTACGATGAAAAGATGAAAAATGTTGTTCTCAGTGGAAATTTTAAGTAAGTCTTATTTGGTTTGTTTATTCCCGAATTACCTTAAAATTAATTAAATCTACATATTTATGAGATTTTAGATGTCGTTTTTGAGAATGTCATACAGAACTTAAGCAACATTTTTCTTAGTTCATTGTATTATTATTTTTCATATAAAAGCCAAGCATTTCTAGGAAATACTTACGTAGACATTTCTAGGAATTACTTACAATAAAAATAAGAATTAAAATGATTTTTTCAGTCGAAATTATGAGTTAGTCTTACTAGGGTAAAGTTTGTATATTATCCCATTATCTTACAAAACTCTTCTTTGGTTTTTTGTATTGTTATTTGTCATATAAAAGCCAAGAAATTTCAGAAAATATCTACGAGAAAAAACAATTAAAATTCGTTTGGCAGTCGAAACTTTATGTAAGTCTTATTGGGGTAGAGTTTGCATATTCTTCAAGTACCTTAAAATATTTATAGCTATGCATATTTATGTTGGCTTAGATGAAATTTTTGAGAATGTCATATAGAAAGGAAATAACATTTTTGTTAGTTCATTCTATTACAATTTTTCATATAAAAGATAAGTATTTTTAGGAAGTACTTAGTATAAAAATAACAATTAAAATATTTTTTTTCAGCAGAAATTTTAAGCTAGTCTTATTGGGATAGAGTTTGTATATTTTCACTTTATCTTACAAAAAATTTTGTTAGTTATTTGTTTTGTTGTTTTTCATATAAATACCAAGTATTTCTAGGAACTACTTATGATGAAAATAACAATTAAAATTATTTTTTCAGATGGACTTTAAAGTAAATCTTACTGGGGGTATGGTTTGTTTATTCTCCAGTTACCTTAATAATATTTAAATTTATATATTTATGCGATTTTAGATGTCTTTTTTTAGAGTGTCATACAGAAATTAAGAAACATTTTCGTTTGTTAATTGTATTATTATTTTTCATATAAAAGCCAAGTATTTCTAGAAAACACTTACGGTAAAAATAACTATTAAAATAATTTTTTTCAGTCCAAATTTTGAGTAAGTCTTATCTCTTTCGGAGTTTGTATATTCTCACATTATCTTACAAAACTTTTTGTTGGTTCTTTGTATTTGTCATATAAAAACCAAGTATTTCTAGAAATTACTTACGATAAAAATAACAATTAAAATGGGTGTTTAGTCGAAAATTTAAGTAATATTGGAATAGAGTTTGTATATTCTTCAATTAATTTAAAAATATTTATGCCTATATATTTATGATGCTTTAGATGTCTTTTTTTGATGTATATAAAACGAAAGCAAATTTTTTGGTAGTTCATTGTATTATTATTTTCATAGAAAAGATAAGTATTTTTAGGAACTACTTACGATAAAAATGACAATTTTTTTTTCAGTGGGAAATTTCAGTAAGTCTTTTAGGGGTAGAGATTGTATGATTTTATATTACCTTAAAAACATTTATATCTATATACTTATACTGTTTTAGATGTCTCTTCTTGGAATGTCATAAAGAACTATGTCGTATAGAACTGTATGAAATGTCATAAATGCCATTTAGAACTGTCATACAATAACAATTCATTGTATTATTATTTTCATATAAAAGCTAAGTATTTCTAGTAACTACTTATGATGAAATAACTATCTTTTTTCAGCATAAATTTTAAGTAAGTCTTATTAGGGTCAAGATTGTAAATTTTCACATTACCTTAAAAATATTTATATCTATATATTTATGCTGTTTTAAATGTCTGTTCTGCAAATATCATATAGAACTTTGAAAAATTCTTAATGTTTTTCAATATTTTAAAATACATTGTTTAAAATTAACATTTGAGGGCATTATAATTGAAACGGATAGTAAGTATTACAGTACAACTTTATCTATTTTAGATCAAATGGACTAAAATTTACAAATATTTATGCTCATCAAAAAATTGTATCCTAAAAAATGGATCTAAAAAATTAAACGAATATATAAACTAGATTGTAAATGGGTAAAAATCCCTCTTAAAATCAATTTTTCTTTCTTCATTGTTTCGTATTTTCAAAACAGTTTAAAATATTTTTAAGAACTATTTTCAACTCATGAAAGGAATACAGCAATATGGAATCCACATTGCAGAAATTATAACATTCATAATTTTATTATTATTAATTTTTGTCTGATTGATGGATGGTATTACAAACGCCACTTGGGCAAGCCGAACAATTGAGCCGGAGGCTACACAAATGAAGGTGAATATTGAAATGTATGATTACGGTGAAATAATGACATGTCGCAGAATGTGAGTCTTGTAGTCTTGACGCAGGGACTGTTTCATCAAACCCCAAGTCTTAGCATGTCATCTCCAGAGATATCATTTGGACACTTATAAGACATTGCGACCACGAACTTATTATATGTGCCCCAGCAGGAGCTACACATCAGATCCCTTATCTTAACATGACACCTCTAGAGGTATCATTTGAAAACTTGTAGGACATTCTGACCACGGACCTATTATATGTGCTACAACAGGGACTACACTTAAGACCCCAATCTTAGCATGCCACCTATAGAAGTATCATTTGTGGAAACTTGGAGGACACTGCAACCACAAAACTATTATATGTGCCCCAGCAGGGAATACACTTAAGACCCCTAATCTTAGCATGCCACCTCCAGAAGTATCAATTGTGGAAACTTGGAGGACACTGCAACCACAAACCTATTATATGTGCCCCTGCAAAGACTACACCTATGACCCCAATCTTAGCATGCCACCTCCAGAAGTATCAATTGTGGAAACTTGGAGGACACTGCAACCACAAACCTATTATATGTGCCCCAGCAGGGAATACACTTAAGACCACCAATCCTAGCATGCCACCTGCAGAAGTATCATTCGGAAACTTGGAGGACACTGCAATCACAAACTTATCATATGTGCCCCAGCAGGGACTACACTTAAGACCCCTAATCTTAGCATGCCACCTCCAGAAGTATCATTTGGAAACTTGGAGGACACTGCCATTACGAACTTATTGTATAAGCACAACAGGGGTAACAATATCTAAAATAAGTCACTAACAAGTAATCCTTATTAATATATTATTTTAAATGAGTTCTAAATGTAATACTATACACTGCTATTACTACTGCTTGATACGATTAAGGAATATTTGATAAAATATAATATAGTATAATAATAGTTGATAAAAGAGTTGAATATTACATGTCATTAGGAATTTATAACAGCTTTCTGTGACATAAAATTACCAAAAAAAAATTTCTTTTAAAGATTACAATATGACACAAAAAAAGTGACTTTAAAATTCATATTAACGGCAAAAGTTAAAAAAATGAGTTAATTTTCAGTTTTAAATCCGTAGCAAATGTTACGAACAATTTCAAGCAACTAGACTTTAATAATAGAATACTTCGCGAAGAAGCAAGAATTTAATGATCATAAAAAAATCAAATAACGTTGAGTTTCTTCAGGCAGGGGGGAAAATTTCTTGCTCACATCATCATTTGCGTAATGATTACAAAATTTTAAATGAAAATATATTCTCATTATATTTTTTTAACTATATATAAGAACTAAGAATCATTTTTATGGCATGGCACATCCATTACTTTCTATAAAGCATAGCTAATAACAAACTTTCTGAAACTATTTATTACTAATCTTTATTTTGTATATTAGATGATAATGAATGACAAGCATTTTAATAAATTTCAGAGTTACAAAAAAATATTATTTTCGACTTTATTAGTCATTATTGCTATAAAGACCTTAGTATATTTCAAGAAAAAATATTCATTACTTTTTTTTTAACATTTTCTCTACTTTTCATCAAAACACATAAGAATATCCCCATTTTGGAAACTAATTTTTGTAAGTTCTTTAAAATCTGTACTATAGACATTTACTATAGTTGCTATACATAATCATTTACTATAAATGTTCAAAGTAGTATATTAAAAAACTTTCAAAATTTGCATTGGATAAAATAATTATCTATATATTGAATAACTAAATAATTATGTAATAAAATTACATGATAATTTTAAAATAATAAAATTCATATAATTTATATAATTATTATAATATTTAATATAATATAATATTATATTAAAATTATAATTAATATTTTAATTATATATATATATATATATATATATTATATATATTATATATATATTATATATATACATATATATACATACATATATATATATATATATATATATATATATATATATATATATATATATATATATATATATATATATATATATATATATATATATATATATATATATATATATATATATATATACATATATATATATATATATATATATATATATATATATATATATATATATATATATATATATATATATATATATATATATATATATATATATATATATATATATATATATATATATATATATATATATATATATATATATATATATATATATATATATATATATATATATATATATATATATATATATATATATATATAAAATATATATATATATATATATTTTATATATATCTTATAAAAATATTGATCGTGTCATACGACGAGCTATATGCTAGTATTACATATGCAAACATATACATTGCAAAATTTTTAGCAATCAGTCGACATGTGACATACTGGCATGTCAACAAATTCTAATTGATGAAGCTAATCTTCATCACAAAAACAAGTATTTATATACACTGATAAATGCTCAGAATTCTAACTCTTTTCAAATACGCATAATCAATCATTGTTCACAGCAGCTTAGCTCTTAAGTGTCTGAAAGGAAACCATTTTCAAAGAAGTCAGTCAAGCACTTTATAACCTTAGCTGTGCAAGGACTCGGGAGTAATAAAGCTGAAAAAATGCAAATAGGCAATTATTTTAAATGGAGCATTTTCGTCGCTACGGTTCATTTCACTGCATCGAGGAAGTTCATTATTTGGGATTCGGCTCCCCGTTAATCGTCTCCAGACACCGGAGGATAGGGGGGGTATAAAAATTATCCACATTGCCGTTTGTGCTGCTATTAACACGCGCAAAGTGCATAAACATATGTTAGTGTCGGAGTTATGAACATAACAAATGGAAACTGATGAAAAAATATATTTAGTTTGCATATCAATCTTTCCGTTGGAGTCAGTTGAATAATTTCTTCTAATATCCATCACTGAAGTTGGATATTTTTCGGTGATGAACTTTGAAATATTTTAAAAGATTTATTTTAGAAAATGATGAACTCATGCAATTTAGAAGGTGTAAAACTTTGGGAATATCTATTTAGATCTGTCAATAGTTGTGTATATATTATTTTCTCAGATAATTACTGGATGGTGTAAATTGCAAACTTTTTAAATCCATATTTAAATGTATTCTAAGATATTTGTTAAGATCTTTTCAACACGTTTCTTATATAAATGCAAATTTCTAAATAACACTTATGTTTCAAACTCTACTTCACCTGTATATGTGTAGAATACTGAGGAACGCTTATGCATGAGTAAAATACATTCTTAAAGAATACTTGGGTTAATTTTTATAGATAGTTCAAAACTTAAATAAATTTAGAATAGCCATTAATCTTATCAAATTACATAGTAAATATTAGAAATCTAACTATGCAATAAAATAAGAACAGTTATCTAATTCGAATAAATTAATATCACAATGTTTCCATTAAAATTAAATTATATGTTTACTGTATGCTTAAAATATAATTAGTTCAGACACATTAAAAGTGTCAGTTAAATTATAGAAATATATTCTTATGAGTGAATTTTTTTGTGTATCACGGTTAATCGTAAAGCGAACTTAAAAGAAGAACTAAATACTGTTTTTAATCCTCCCCGATATTTTTCCTGCGTCATAGGGTACTGTACAATTCTGGAAAACTACAAATTTTACTGATCCCGTCATATGACGGGCTATATGCGAGTATTACACATGCAAACATATACATTGCAGAATTATCAGCAATCAGTCGATGCTGCTGGCATGTCAACAGATGCTAATAGATGAAGCAAATCTTCATCACAAAACATGTACGTATATACACTGATAAATGCTCAGAATTCTAGCAGTTTTCATATAAGTATAATCAATCATTATCCGCATGGTTTGCAATTGATTAACTAAATTTTGGACAACCAAAACAAGAAAAAAACCCCATTTTTTACCTGTTTCATAGGTTACTTTAAAACTCTGACTAAATAAAATTTTACTGATCTCGCCATACGATGGACTATATGCTAGTATTACATATGCAAATATATACATTACAAAATTATAAGAAATTAATGGATGCTTCTTGCATGTCAACAAATATAAATAAATGAAGCTAATCTTCATCAAAAAAAGAAGTACATAAATACATGGTAAATGCTCAGAAATACTGGTAAATGCTCAGAATTCTAACTCTTTTCAAATACGTATAATCAATCATTAACCTCATGGTTTGCGATTGCTTCGCTAAATTTTGGACAACCAAACAAAGAAAAACTAACAATTTTTTACCTGCTTCAAGGATACTTTACGATTCTGGAAGATTAATAATTTTAATTATTCCGTCAGATGACAGGCTATATGCTAGTATTACATATGCAAAAATATACATTCCAAATTACTAGCAATTAGTGGATGCTTCTGGCATGTCAACAAATACTAATAAATGGAGCTAATCTTCATTGCAAAAAGAAGTACATATATACAGTGAAAAATGCTCAGAATTCTAACTCTTTTCAAATACACATAATCAATCATTGTTCACAGCAGCTTAACTCTTAAGTGTCTGAAAGGAAACCATTTTCAAAGAAGTCAGTCAAGCACTTTATAACCTTAGCTGTGCGAGGACTCGGGAGTAATAAAGCTGAAAAAATGCAAATAGGCAATTATTTCAAAAGGAGCATTTTCGTCGCTACGGTTCATTTCACTGCATCGGGGAAGTTCATTATTTGGGATTCGGCTCCCCGTTAATCGTCTCCAGACATCGGAGGGTATGGAGGGGTATGAAAATTATCCACTGTGCCGTTTGGGCTGCTATTATCATGCGTGAAGGGCATGAACATATGTTAGTGTCGTAGTTATGAACATAACAAATGGAAACTGATGAAAAAAGATATTTAGTTTGCATATCAATCTTTCCGTTTGAGTCAGTTGAATAATTTCTTCTATTATCCATCACTGAAGTTGGATATTTTTCGGTGATGAACTTTGAAATATTTTAAAAGAATTATTTTAGAAGAAGATAAATTCAAATCATTTAGAGATGTAAAACTTGGAAGTATTTATTTAGATCTGTCGATAGTTGTGTATAGATTATTTTCGTAGCTAATTATTGGATGGTGTAAACTGCAAATTTTTTAAATAAATCTTTAAATGTGTTCTAAGATGTATTATAAGATCTTTTCAACACATTTCTTACATAAATGCAAATTTCTAAATAACACTTATGTTTCAAACTCTACTTCCCATGTATATGTGTAGAATACTGAGGAACGCTTATGCTGCATGAGTAGATTACATTCTTAAAGACTACTTGTGTTCATTTTTTTGTAGATAGTTCAAAACTTAAATAAATTTAGAATACCCATTAATCTTATCAGGATTACACAGTGAATATTAGAAGTCTAAATATGCAATGAAATAAGAACAGTTATCTAATTCGAATACATTAACATCACAATGTTTCCATTAAAATTAAATTATATCTTTCCTGCATGGTAAATTATAACTAGTTCAGACGAATAAAAAAGACAGTTAAATTATAGAAATATATTCTTATGAGTGAGTTTTTTTGTTTATCACAGTTAATCTTAAAGCGAAAGTAAAAAAAAAACAAATATTTTTTTATTCCTCCCAAATTTTTTACCTGCTTTATAGGGTACTGTACAATTATAAAAAATCAAACATTTTACTGATCCCGTCATATGACGGGCTATATGCGAGTATTATATATGCAAATATATACATTGCAAAATTATTAGCAATCAGTCGACTCTGCTGCCATGTCAACAAATTCTAATTGATGAAGCTGATCTTCATCACAAAAACAGTTACATGTATACATTGATAAATGCTCGGAATTCTAACTCTTTTCAAATACATATAATCAATAATTAACCGCATGGTTTGCAATTGATTCGCTAATTTTGGACAACTAAAACCAAAAAAACAAACCATTTTTTAACCTAGGGTACTTTACAATTATGGCTTCTAGGGTACTTTACAATTCTGGAAACTTAAAATTTTTACTGATCACGTCATATGACAGGCTATATGCTAGTTTTGCATATGCAAACATATACATTGCAAAATTATTAGCATTCAGTCGACGCTGTTGGCATGTTAACGAATGCTAATAGATGAAGCTAATCTTCATCACAAAAACAAGTATTTATATAATACACTGATAAATGCTCAGAATTCTAACACTTTTCAAATACGCATAATCAATCATTGTTCACAGCAGCTTAGTTCTTAAGTGTCTGAAAGGAAACCATTTTCAAAGAAGTCAGTCAAGCACTTTATAACCTTAGCTGTGCAAGGACTCGAGAGTAGGAAAGGTGAAAAAATGCAAATAGGCAATTATTTTAAAAGGAGCATTTTCGACGCTACGGTTCATTTCACTGCATCGAGGAAGTTCATTATTTGGGATTCGGCTCCCCGTTAATCGTCTCCAGACATCGGAGGTTATGGGGGGAGGGGGTATGAAAATTATCCACTGTGCCATTTGGGCTGCTATTAACACTCGTGAATGTCATAAACATATGTTAGTGTCGTAGTTATGAACATAACAAATGGAAACTGATGAAAAAAAAATATTTAGTTTGCATATCCATCTTTCCGTTTGAGTCGGTTGAATAATTTCTTCTATTATCCATCACTGACGTTGGATATTTTTCGATGATGAACTTTGAAATATTTTAAAAGATTTATTTTAGAATAAGATGAACCCAAATCATTTAGAGGTGTAAAACGTGAAAATATGCATGTAGATCTGTCGATAGTTGTGTATAGATTATTTTCACAGCTAATTATTGGATGGTGTAAACTGCAAACTTTTTAACTCGATATTTAAATGTATTCTAAGATGTTTTATAAAATCTTTTCAACACATTTCTTACATAAATGTAAATTTTTAAATAAAACTTATGTTGCAAACTCTACTTCCCATGTATATGTGTAGAATACTTTTTTATGACTACTTGTGTTCATTCTTTTGTATATTGTTAAAAAACTTAAATAAATTTAGAATAATCCTTAATGTTATGAAAATTTACACAGTGATTATTAGAAGTCTTATTATGCAATAAAATAAGATTAAATTCTTAATTCGAATAAATTATTTCTCAATGTTTCCATTAAAATTAAATTATATCTTTAATACTTGGTTAAAATATAACTATTTCAGAAGAATAAAGAAGACTCCAGATTGGCGGGGGGTTAGAATCCCACAAACCAACGAACCCTTCTATTGGTTGGCAGTTTCTTTCTAGTTCAATACGGTCCTGTTCTGTTCTTTGACGATGATTTACGAGAAGAGGTAAAAAAAAAAGCTGAACCGAATGTAGCTTATTGTTACAATTGTAAAAAACTTAAATGAACTTAGAATAGTAATCAGTCTTAACAGAGTTTACATAGTGAATATTAGAAATCTATGGAATTAAAATAAGAACAAATTTCTAATTCGAATAAATTAATATCACTATGTTTTCATTAAAATAAAATTATATTTTTACTGCATGGTTAAAATATAACTAATTTAAACGAATAAAGGAGACCGTTAAAAATTATAGAAATATGTTCATATGAGTGAATTTTTTGTTTATCACAGTTAATCTTAAGCGAAATGAAAAAAAATCACTGATTGTTTTATTCCTTTCCGATTGTGGTGTTTTACCTTAAGAACTTCTCTTTGAATAAGTGTTGAGAGATTTTATCTTAGAAGTCATTATGGCAGAACTTAGAAGGCTATCATATAAGTAATATTTCTCGAATAGTTATCGGTGAGATATTGTATTTATTTATTAGAAAATTACATACAATGATGTCAAGAGATGTCTCATATATCAACTATTTTTTAATCTTTGTAAAAATAATGTTACGTTGGCCTCGTGTTTGAGAAAGAAGAAATTTAAACTCATTAAAAATCACACGGACAAATATGTCTTCATTAAATGATTTTATACAATTAAATGCCTAAGGAATACAACTTATCATTTCTAGATATCGAAGAGTCCTCTCGACCCGGCGTCTACCCTAAAATAAAAAAAATGTCTTTGATTTTCTTCTTTCTAGTGTCGCTCCAAAAATGTATATCCCACAAGCAACGAATACCAGCAGCGTTCAAACTCTTCTCTCCTCTGGTAACAACCTTATCCTCTAAAAAAATCAGACTGCCCTACGGAGAAACAAATAGGGGTCCACTCCCGCATGGAAGGGTCAGAATATTGCCAAACCAACGGGCCCTTCTATTGTTTGGGAGAAGCTCGAAGTTTCTTTTAGTTCAATACGGTCCTGTTCTGGTATGTCTTTGACTATGACTCACAGGAAGAGGTAAAAAGAAGCTGAACCGAATGTACTTATTGTTACAATAGAATAAAATTTAAATAAATTTAGAATAATCATTAATCTTATGAGAATTTACACAGTGAACATGAGAAGTCTAACTATGCAATGAAATAAGAACAAATTTCTAATTCGAATAAATTAATATTACAATGCTTTCATTAAAATTAAATTATATTTTTACTGCATGGTTAAAATATAACTAGTTCAGACGAATAAAAAAGACAGTTAAATTATAGAAATTCATTCTTATGAGTGAATTTTTTGTTTATCAAACTTAATCTTAAAGCGAACTGAAAATCAGAATGAAATATCGTTTTTATTCCTTTCCGATTGTGCTGTTTTACATTAAGACATTCTTTTGGAATAAGTGTTGAGATATTTTATCTTACAAGTCGTTATGACATAACTTAGAAAGCTATACATAAGCATTAATTCTCCATTGGTTATAGGTGCATTATTGTGTTTATTTTTCAGAAAATTACATAGACTGATGTCAAGAGATGTCTCATATATCAACTATTTTTTTATCTTTGTAAAATTAATATTACTTTGGCTTACTGTTCGAGAAAGAAAAAATTTAAAGTCATTAAAAAACACATGGACAAATATGTCATGATTAAACGACTTATATATAATTAAATGCCTAAGGAATACAACTGGAATACAATCTATCATTTCTAGGTATCTTAAACTCGTCTCGACTCGGCGTCCACCCTAAAAGTAAAAAAGTGGCGTTGATTTTTCTTTTTTTAGTGTCACTCCAAAAAATGCTTATTCCACAAGCAGCGTACACCCTCTTTTCTCCCTCTGCTAACAGCCTTGTCCTCTAAAAATATCAGACAGTCCTGCGGAGAAAAAAACAGGGGTCCACTCCAGAACGGAGGGGGTCAGAATCCCCCTAACAAACGAGCCCTTCTATTGGTTAGGAGAAGTCCGAAGTTTATTTCTAGCTCTTACCGGTTCTATTCTTGTATGTCTTAGACGATAACTCACGAGAAGGGGTAAAAAAAGCTGAACTGAATGTAGCTTATTGTTACAATATTTAAAAACTTAAGTAAACTTAGAATAATCATCAATCTTATCAGAGTTTACACAGTGAATATTAGAAGCCTATGCAATAAAATAAGAACGAATTTCTCATTCGAATAAATTAATATTAAAATGGGCCATTAAAATTAAATTAAATTTTTACTTCATGGTTAAAATGTAACTAGTTCAGACGAATAAAAATGATAGTTAAATTATAGAAATGTATTCTTATGAGTGAATTTTTTGTTTATCACAGTTACGCTTAAAGCGAACTTAAAAAAAGGACCGTATATTGTTGTTATTCATCCCCGATTGTGCTGTTTTACATTAAGAATGTTTCTTGGAATAAGTGTTGAGAGATTTTATTTTACAAGTCCTTATGGTGTAACTGAGAAGGCTATCATATAAGCAATATTTCTCCAACGGTTATATGTGACATATAAGAGATGTCTCGTATATCAACTACTTTTTTATCTTTGTAAAACTATTGTCCCGTTGGCCTAGTGTTTGAGAAAGAAAAAAATTAAATTCATTGAAAAAACATGGAAAAACATATGGTCGCTCCAAAAATGTCTATCCCGATACCAGAAGCTTTCACCCTCTTCTGTACTATGGAAACAACCTTGTTCTCTAAAAAAATGAAACTGCCCCACGGAATAAACACTGGCGTCCATTCAATAACGGAGGAGTCAGAATTTCGCAAAACCAACGGGCCCTTCTATTGGTTGCGAGAAGTCCGAAGTTTCTTTCCAGCTCAAACTGGTCCTGTATGTCTTTCGAAGGGTTTCGAGAAGGGGTAAAAAACTGATCCGAATGTAACTTATTGTTACAATCTTGTATAATGCTGTTTTTAGTTACGATATTATTATTTTTCTCTGAACTGGTTTAAGTGTTTCTTTCGTAAATCATTAAACTGAATAAAAGCATTATTTTCATATTTAATTTAGTCATTTTTTTCTGGATTTCTTTTCGTTACTATTACGTATAAATAAGGAGATTTACTCAATAAAGTAAGTTAGGCTTTATCTACTTTCTTTTGATCTTCATAACTGCTACTATTAATAAAAATGTATGTTAATAAAAAGTAAATGAAATTCTATATTTATATAAAATATTGCGAATAATAACTTCCCATTATCAGATTTAATTATGAGAATATTCTGAGAAATATTTAATATAAAAACGACAAAGAACAAAGTTGTCACCAATAATATCACGATGTTTTCATTAAAACCATAATGGAGAAATTAATCATAACTTCAGAATTTAGCTGATAAATCTAATTAAATAAAAAAGAAATAATGATAATAAATGCATTCATTTACTTCTATAAGCATTTTAAATGGTATGAATCTTGAAGTGTAATAGAAACAAAAAATATCAAAGTAGAATTTTTGTTCTTTGCATCACATAGTTTTTCTCATTGAAACTGCATTTTTACAGCAAGATAATTTTTAATCCACTATGGTAAAACTTTTATATTCCCTTCCATTAAAATTTTGATAGCTTTAAAAAGGCTTTTAGTGTCTATTCCGGAGGCAATTGCATGAAACAATACTAAAAATGGCTTTTGACGGATATGTTAAATCTTTTGCCGTCAAAGGTATCCTTTAATATAGATTATATTATTTTACTTTTATCTTGTACAGATAGATTTATTTTTATCTTAATTGTTAAACTTAATTGTTTATCTTAATTGTACTCTTCTTTCTTGAACTTATTATCCTTTTAACTTACCTTAATAAGAACTAATATCTTGAAAAATATGAGAAATGGTTAATGTTACAACGGCAAAAAATGTCACTTTACATTTATATCACAATTACATTAAAATCTTGTTTTGAAAAGAAACCAATGAAAAAGAAATTAAGTCATAAATCAATAAAATTAAGAAAAAAATTAAATTGTATAAAAATGCATTTTTCCACATTTATTTAAGTTTTAAAAGCTGTAAATCTTGAAGTGAAGTTGAAAAAGAAGATATAGTTACTTAAATAGTAACTTTTCCTCTAGTGGCGTATAGTTTATTTCATTGAGAATGCATTTTTACAGCAAATGAATTTTTAACGGACTATGGTAAAAATTTAAAATTCCTTTTCATTAATATTTTCTTGAAGATTAAAAATACTTTTAGTGTCAATTCCGGAGAGAGTTGCATAGACTGATACTAAAAAAAAAACCTTTCACTGATATATTAAAACTTTTGTAGTCGTAAGGTATGCTTTAATATAAGATTATATTATTTTACTATTATCTTTTAGATCAGGGGTAGGCAACGCGGCGCCCGCGGGCGCCATGGCGCCCCCGATCGATTTTTAATGCGCCCTCGCTGGACTAATGTAAATGTATGATAGTCAGAGCGATTTACTTATTCTTGTCAAACGGCGATATACAGCAAGTAGTCAGTTGAGTTTAGGACATTCAAATGCAAGTTACTGTTGTTGAAATCCCATCTATTGAAAAAATCATTATCACATTTCCCAAATATAAAATATACTGTTGAGAGTTTAGATTTGATTAACGAAAATTCTAAATATATCCTCAATTATAAGAAATGAGCTGAAAATATGGACACCCAAGTTTCACACTGAACTGTATGTATCATTATGTATAACACCAACAAAATAAAGTTATAAAAAATCTGTTTTTTATAATAACTATTTATACCTGTTGATTATCTGTAAAATATGCGCCCTCGGTGATTTTCAAATTTAGTATTGCGCCCTTAAGAACAAACAGGTTGCCGAACCCTGTTTTAGATAGATTTATTTTTATCTTACTTTTTAAACGGTATCTGCATATTTTTAATCATATTTGTGTACTCTTCTTTCTTGAACTTATTATCCTTTTCACTCTCATTTAAAATAAGAACTAATATCTTGAAAAATATGAGAATTGGTTAACGCTACAACTGCAAAAAAAAATTTCACTTAATTACATTTATATCACGACCACATTAAAATCTTGTTTATAAATGAAATCAATACAAAATAAATTAAGTCATAAATCAATCAAATTAAGAAAGACAGTAAAAATTGTATAAAAATGCATTTTTCCACCTTTATTTACGGTTTTGAAGCTGTAAATCATGAAGTGAAATAAAAGATAATTTCATAGTAGTAATATTTCGTTATGTATGGTAAAATTTGTCTTATTGAAACTGCATTTTTAGAATAAGTTAAATAAGGAGAATTTTTATTCAACTGTAGCAAAAGTGAGACTATCTCTTATAATCCATATTTTCAAATTGTTTTGTCAACATTGAAAGTTGAATGTACTTTAAAAATTTGAATCTTTCCTTACCTTTTTTTTTAATTCAAAATGTTTCTAGCATATGTTCAAAATATAAAGAATAAAATATGAAGTTATTTCACAAAAAAGTTTTTAAAGTAGTTTTTATAATGTAGTTTTACTCCCTAAACTGATTTCAGCTATTATTGTATGCTTTTATAAATGCATGTTTGCTTTTATTTACAAAGACGAAATTATATTTCGCAGAAAGAATCGTTTATTTCTAAGAAAATTAAAATAAGAGTTTTCAGTTATAATAGTTAAAAAGGAGAGTAAAATAAGAGATATAAGATATAAAAATATCACAAATATACTGCTCGATTAAAATGATATAACGATGCTTTTAATGAAATCTATTTTAACACATTGTATACTAGTACTTCTTATGATTGATACTTGAGAGCGGGTCACGTACTAGTATAGGTTAGTGTAACAACATTTTTTGTGTGTGGGTACAAAAATAACGGTATATACAGGAAAAACATTATTAACTTTATGATTGCTCTTTTCATTTTTTATAATGTAAAAATGTTTATATACAATATAATTCGAAAAAATTAAAACTATATACTACTATTTCTATTTGATTTTTCATATTTACGGTATTATTATAAATATATCTAGTTAAAATTTATTTTTTGTTTACAAAATTTTTATGTTTTTTTTATATTTCTATTTATATATTTGTTTATATATTTCAAAATAAAATACGAAATGTTGGTTAAAAAATTAAACAATTTTTGATCTATTGAAATTTAACTGAATAACTAAATTTACTAGCAAAACACCCACTCCCGGTACAACTCAGCTGCGAAATGTACCCGCACACAACGTGTTAATTAAAAAAATCGCTACTTTACACTTGAATTGATAACGTAATGAAAATAATGGAAACAAGAATAGAATGTAGATAGTGAACTTCATAGATGTAGGAAATGCATTTTTATATGTCAGTTTGTGCTGATAAAAAGTTAATATTATAGCGAAATGGGACAAAAAAAGTGCAAAATAGTGATTATCCCTCAGTTACGCGATAAATTTTTTCTTATTAAGGCAACCTATTGCAATAAGGATTGAACATTTTTTCTCCTGATTGCAATATGTTGATGAAATAAATATTTTCTCATTTATTAATCGTCGATTTTTTTCGACAGCAAGAAAAATTGCTTATGCCGTGTATTCTGAAGATTATTACTATATATGATGACAAGAGAAGGGTTTTTACTAATACATTAATTATTTTTTGTAATTCTTGGGAGAATATAATTTTAGTTCTAGCTAATACAGACACTTTTTTTCAAAAATCAATGAACCGGATAAATTTAAGTAATCAACCGAATTTAAGAAATATTTTTAATTCAATTTTAAAGTATTTTTGTTTTAGAAATCAGTACATATTTAATTCAATTTTCATGTATGTTTGTTTCTAGAAATCAGTATATTTTTTATTCAATTGTCATGTATGTTTGTTTCTAGAAATCAGTACATTTTTAATTCAATTTTCATGTATGTTTGTTTCTAGAAATCAGTATATATTTAATTCACCTTTAATGTGTGTTTGTTTCTAAAAATCAGTATATTTTTTATTCAATTGTCATGTATGTTTGTTTCTAGAAATCAGTATATTTTTAATTCACTTTTCATGAATGTTTGTTTCTAGAAATCAGTATATTTTTTATTCAATTGTCATGTATGTTTGTTTCTAGAAATCAGTATATTTTTAATTCACTTTTCATGTATGTTTGTTTCTAGAAATCAGTATATTTTTAATTCACTTTTCATGAATGTTTGTTTCTAGAAATCAGTATATTTTTAATTGTTTTCCTTTATGTTTGTTTCTAGAAATAAATATATTTTTAATTTAATTTTCATGTATGTTTGTTTCTAGAAATCAGTATAATTTTATTCAATATTCATGTGTGTTTCCAGAAATCAGTATATTTTCAATTCAATTTTCATGTATGTTTGTTTCTAGAAATCATTATATTTTTAATTCACCTTTCATGTATGTTTCGTTTCTATAAATCAGTATAATTGTATTCAATATTCATGTATGTTTGTTTCTAGAAATCAGTATATTTTTAATTCAATTTTCATGTATGTTTGTTCTTAGAAATGTGCATATTTTTAATTCATTTTTCATGTATGTCTGTTTGTAAAAATCAGTATATTTTTAATTCATTTTTCATGTAGGTTTGGCCGAACGCTGGCCGATTGGTTAGGGCGCTGATCGTCGGTACCGGAGTTCGTGGGTTCGAATCCCACTATGGCATGGATGTTCGTAGCCGTTCGGAATCGGCTTTAAGCAGTAGGTCCCGGTCTCGTTAGCCCTCGTGTGCAAAACAGTAGACCGTAGCGCTCCAAACCAAACCAAACCATGTAGGTTTGTTTCTAGAAATCAGTATATTTTTAATTCAGTTTTCATGTATGTTTGTTTCTAAAAATTAGTATATTTTTATTGAAATTGTTCCCCAAATAACGATCGCTTTAATTTAAGTACATAAAGTGGTTTCACTATCAATATTTGTATATGCTGTTATTGCGTTCTTTCTCCCTGCATGGTTGCTGTTATTTACTATCAGAAATAATATTTCCCAGGTAAGAACAAAAAATACTACGAAATTTAGAATAACATCTTTCAACTATGAGAAAAGAAATTGAATTTAAAGCAAGGTATTTGATATATCAAAATAGAACAAATATACTGCTCAAATAAATTCATACAACAATACTTTTAATGAAATCTTAATGGAAAAATCATTACTGGAGAATAAAAGTGATAACGTAACCCCTTACTTTGGACGCACGAATAAAAATGTTACTAATCTCGTCATATGACGGACTATATGCTAGTTTAACATAAAATTTACAGTCTTTGGATAAAATGCACTGACAGAGAGTTAAATCATCTGCACTTCCCTGAGCTACGGCTACTGATATGAATTCTTCTTTATACTGCAATACGTTTTAAGATAGGACAATATTTTATTCTATATAAAAAATATTTATATTGGAAAAGTATAGATATATTTTAACAAAATCAACTAATTGGTACCTTAACCCTTTAAAGGTCACCAAAATAAATTCATGGGAATTTAATGTAATTTATCTATAAATGTTATCTATAAGCCTTGTATATATAAAATATATATATATATATTCCTTAGAAGAGTTTGCCTTAGAGGATTCCAAATTAGGGTTGAGAAGTGATTTAACTGACTAACTCCTTCCCTTTTACAGCTTGAATATTATGCTTTTTTAAAAGTTTAACTATACTGGAAGAACAATAAATGATAATTCTTAAAGTGGTATAATAAATAAATAGCTTAACAACTTATAACTGTTGTTTGTATAGATAGTTTTATTTGAAGTCATAAGTAAGATAAATTGAATCTGACTTCTCAGGTACAGAAAATTTAAATACATATATTTCAATAGAAAAAGAAATAAATAAATTAAACATAGAACTATCATCTGTTATATCTTTAAAATATCAAAAATATAATATGTATAAAATGTATAATATGTATATATAAATATATATGTATATATATATATTTACATATACATATATATACATATATATATATATATATATATATATATATATATATATATATATATATATATATATATATATATATATATATATATATATATATATATATATATATATATATATATATATATATATATATATATATATATATATATATATATATATATATATATATATATATATATATATATATATATATATATATAAAATCAAAAACTCATCCATGTCTCTAAAAGTTTTTTTTAATTGCAAAAGCTCTTGATTCTACATCATTGGCTTCCATATATCACAGATGTATGAGATTGGAGCCGTAAATAATCATAAAAAGATAAAGTAAAGTAATCCAAAAAGTAAAGTTTAAAAAAAAAGATGTTTAGTAGGTGGTTATGCTACGAAACCACTGTCAGTTAATGGGTTTAAAGCAGGGGTGGGCAAATACTTTTAAGTGCGGGCCAAAATGAAACTTTCAAAATCTCTCCCTGTCCGGAGGACGTTGTACTTCGTAGGGCTGTGCACATGCGAATGTTTTGGGTGGAATTTTTTTCCCTGCCCAAGAAATGTTTTTGACAAAAACACTATAAGTATCATTTTAAAGCATTTGGACAGAGAAATTTGACAGTTAATAAAAGATAATAGTAATAATAAATTGTCTTACTTAGGTGTATATGTGAACAATTTGTGCCCGGTAAAATATGTCACGTAATTGTAATTTTTAAAGAAATAGGATCCATTATATTAAATTAATGGTCATTAAATAAATCAGTTAATGAAATATTTTATTCTGATATTTATATATATATATATATCTTATCGATACAAATTATTTTATTTTGGTCATAGTTATTACATTTTTATATTTATATTCCAATTTGGTAATATAATAGTAAATAGAATTATAAAAAGAAAAGACAAACATCAAACGTTAAAATAGAATTGCTCGATAAAATAGAGTAATCGAAGAATGAGAGAAGTGCACGTTCAATTCTATGTAGTAAGCGGACCACACGCTTTATGAGAGTATGTTGCATACATTAAACTAGGGATATGGTTACAGCTGTTCAAATTATAATACACTGTATTATTTATATATTTTTCATTATTTATATGTACACTACGCATACAAATACTGTTGATTTCATCAAAATCGCATGAGATTATTGCATGCAGGATATTTCAACGGGCCGGATAAAGTAAGCAAAAGAGCCGGTTTTTGTCCACATCTGCCTTAAAGTGTTCAACTGGATTCTTGAAATATTTTTCGTGTATATTTATTTCTGGGAATCAGTATATTTCTCAACTTTATTTAAACTACCTCCAAAATAATGATGACGTTGCTTAACGAATATAAAGCTCTCTAAAATGATTTACACTATCATTCCTTTTAAGAAATGAATTGTTGTAGTTATATAGCAGGGGTGTAGTCCGAGCCATTTTTGAAAGTTTGAAATTTTTTGCTAGCCGCAATTAAATACGTATTTAAAAATTATGCAAAATCGTTATTAAAATATTTTTTACAGGAATGATATTTATTGAATGTCCTTTGGAATTTCTTCGTTCTTTAATTTTTTTAAGGAAATTTTTGAATTGTCGATGATTTTTTGCTTTGCTGCGAATATAATTTACAATGTGTTACAATGTTTTTCATAACATCAGGATATTTTAAATATTTTGTAACGAGATGTTCTCGGTGAATTATGCAGTGAATTGCGGATGAATTGTGGAATTTGAGAATAATCTCTTAAAATCCCAATAAGACCGATTTTTTTACCCAGCATTGCTGGAGCTAAATCAGATGTACGGAGTTTTTAAAATATAATAACACAAAAATGAAAAGGGAACACGGGAACATTTATCGAGAGCCACAAATAATCCTTCAAAGAGCCAAATGTGGCTCTCGAGCCGCACGTTGGCCATTTCTGTTATATTGAACCCGAAAGGATATTTCTCAGAAGTGAAGAATTATTTCCCAGACGTTTAGAATAAAAACTTTTAATTATGAGAATTGAAATAGAGAGTAAAATGAGAAATACCAGGTATTACAGCAGAACAAATATCTTGAATAAATTCATATAAGAATTTTTTTAATAAATTCTTAAATGTAAAAAAAACCGTTGCTGCAAAATTGAAATGATAACTTACTCCAAATAATGAAGGCTGAAACAGAATGCTGGGAATACAGAATGCTTTTAATATGTCTGTTTGGATTTTTCAGAAATATGAATATCGAAGCAAAATTCGAAAAAGAAGCAAAATATTGATTGTTTAACTCACTGATGTTTTCGTATTAAGACAACCTATTGCAATAAGCGATGAGAATTATTTTCTCCTGACTGCATCATCCTGAAGCTTTAACATGAAGGATATGTTTTTAGTGTTAATCATCTCCCCCTTTTTTATTCCGAGCTTAAGAATATACTAAATCGTGTATTTCGAAGACTATTACAAACGAAGATTCAAAGCTATTTTTACTGATATATTAATAATTTTTACTATTTATTATGGTATATTTTAGGGAGACTATCATTTTACTTTCAGCTAATAGAAGTTTTTTTTACTGATATATTAAGAATTTTTACTATTTATTATAATATATTTTAGGGAGACTATCATTTCACTTTTAAAAAATAGTAACTTATTTTACTGATATATTAATTGTTTTTCCTATTTCTTATGATAGATTTGAGTGAGACTATCATTTTACTTTCAGATAATAGAAACTTGTTTTGCTGATACATTAATACATTTTACTATTTCCTATGCTATATTTTAGGGAGATTATCATTCCACTTTTAACTAATAGAAACTTATTTTACTGATATATTAACTATTTTTCCTATCTCATGTGATACATTTTAGGGAGACTATCATTTTACTTTCAGCTAATAAAAGTTTTTTTTACTAATATATTAATTATTTTTACTATTTCTTATGCTATATTTTAGGGAGACTATCATTTCACTTTTAGCTAATAGAAATTGTTTTACTGATATATTAATTATTTTTCCTATTTCTTGTGATACGTTTTAGGGAGACTATTTTACTGATTCCGTCATATGTCGGGCTATATGTTACTAAATAACATTATTTTAAACTAAAATTTCAGTCTTTTGATACTGCACTGATGGGGAGTTAAACCATGTACAGTTCGATAAGCTTGCAACTGAGCTACGAGCGAACGATGTGAATTCTTCTTTAAAGAGCAATATGTTTTAAGTTAGGAGAATAATTTATTCTATATAAAAATATTTTTATTGGAAACATATAGATATGTTTTCTAAAAATCAATGAACTGGATATCTTAAAGTATTGAACCGAATTCTTGAAATATTTCTCCTGTATATTTATTTCTGGGAATGAGTATATATCTTAACTTTATTGAAATTACCTCCGAAATAAATATGACATTACTTAACGTATATAAAGCAGTTTCACTATCTACACTAATATATACTAGCATTCATTTTAAGAAATATATTGTTGTAGTTATATTCGAAGACGAAATGATATTTCTTGAAGTGAACAATTACTTCACAGCCGTTTAGAATAAAAACTTTTAATTTTGAGAATTTAAATCGAGAGTAAAATGAAAAATACCACGTATTACAACAGAACAAATATCTTGAATAAATTCATATAAGAATTCTTTTAATAAACTCTTAATGGTAAAAAAAAAACCGTAACTGCAGAATTGAAATGATAACTTACTCCAAATAATGAAGGCTGAAACAGAATGGAGAGAAATGCTTTTAATATGTCTGTTTATATTTTCAGAAATATGAATATCGATGCAAAATTGGAAAATGAAGCAAAATACTGATTTTTTAACTCACTGATTTCTCCTATTAAGACAACCTATTGCAATAAGCGATGAGAAACTTTTTTCTCCTGACTTCATCATCCTGAAGCTTTACCAAGAAAGATATGTTTTCAATTGTTAATCATCTCCCCCTTTTTTATTCCGATCTTAAGAATATACTAAAGCGTGTATTTCGAAGACTATTACAAACGAAGATTCAAAGTTATTTTTACTGATTATATTAATAATTTTTACTATTTCTTATGCTATATTTTAGGGAGGCTATCATTTTACTTTCAGCTAATAGAAGGTCTTTTTACTGATATATTAAGATTTTTACTATTTATTATGATATATTATAGGGAGACTATCATTTCGCTTTAAAAAAAAGAAACTTATTTTACTTATATATTAATTGTTTTTCCTATTTCTTATGATAGATTTTAGGAAGACTATCATTTTACTTTCAGCTAATAGAAACTTGTTTTGCTGATATATTAATATTTTTTACTATTTCCTATGCTATATTTTAGGGAGACTATCATTCCACTTTTAACTATTAGAAGCTTATTTTACTGATATATTAATTATTTTTCCTATTTCTTGTGATACATTTTAGGGAGACTATCATTTTATTTTCAGCTAATAGAAGCTGTTTTTACTGATGTATTAATTATTTTTCCTATTTCTTGTTATACATTTTATGGAGACTATCATTTTACTTTCAGCTAATAGAAACTTGTTTTGCTGATATATTAATATTTTTTACTATTTCCTATGCTATATTTTAGGGAGACTATCATTCCACTTTTAACTATTAGAAGCTTATTTTACTGATATATTAACTATTTTTCCTATCTCTTATGATACATTTTAGGGAGACTATCATTTTACTTTCAGCTAATAAAATTTTTTTACTGATATATTAACTATTTTTACTATTTCTTATGCTATATTTTAGGGAGACTATCATTTCACTTTTAGCTAATAGAAACTTGTTTTACTGATATATTAATTATTTTTCCTATTTCTTGTGATACATTTTAGGGAGACTATCATTTTACTTTCAGCTAATAGAAGCTGTTTTTACTGATATATAAACTAATTTTTTCTTTCTTATGATATATTTTAGGTTTTGAGACTATCCTTTTACTTTGAGCTAATATTAACTTATTATTGATATAATTATTTTGCCATATTTCTTATGATATGTTTTAAGTTAGGAGAATATCATTTTTCTTTTTAGCTTTTTTTTCAGAAATATATAAACTGGATATTTTTAAATGTTTTACCTAATATATGAAATATTTTACATCTTTTTTTTTGTATGTTTATTTCTGGAAATTAGCTTATTTCTTACTTTTTGTTTTACTTTTCTCCGAAATCACTATGGCATCACTTTATAAATAGTACTTTTACTTTAAAACTGATTTAAGTTATCACTACATTCCTTGGAGTGAAATTTAGTTCTTATATTCCTAAACAAAACGGTATTTTTCAAAATTGAAGTAATTTTTTTTGAGAAGTTTAGAATTAAAAATCTCAATTATGAGAATAAAAATCGAAAACAAAATGAGTTATAACAGATATAATAATAGCACAAATATGCAGCTCGAGTAAATTCATATAACGATGCTTTTAGTGAAAACTTAATGGATAATTTTTATTGTCTTATGCTATATTTTAGGGAGACTATCATTTCACTTTTAGCTTATAGAAACTTGTTTTACTGATATATTAATTATTTTTCATATTTCTTGTGGTACATTTTAGGAAGACTATTTTACTGATTCCGTCATATATCGGGCTATATGTTACTAAATAACATTATTTTAAACTAAAATTTCAGTCTTTTGATACTGCACTGATGGGGAGTTAAACCATCTACAGTTCGATAAGTTACCAACTGAGCTACGAGCGAACGAAATGAATTCTTTTATAAAGAGCAATGTTCTAAGTTAGGAGAATAATCTATTCTATATAAAAATATATTTATTGGAAACATATAAGTATATTTTCCAAAAATCTATGAACTGTATATCTTAAAGTATTGAACCGAATTCTTAAAATACTTCCCTGTATATTTATTTCTGGGAATGAGTATATATCTTAACTTTATTGAAATTACCTCCAAAATACAGATGACAGTACTTAACGTATATAAAGCAGTTTCACTATCTACACTATATTATACTGTCATTCATTTTAAGAAATAAATTGTTGTAGTTATATTCGAAGACGAAATGATATTTCTTAGAAGTGAACAATTATTTCATATACGTTTAGAATAAAAACTTTTAATTATGAGAATTAAAATCGAGAGTAAAATGAAAAATACCAGATATTACAACAGAACAAATATCTTGAATAAATTCATATAAGAATTCTTTTAATAAAATCTTAATAGTAAAAAATTCGTTACTGCAGGATCGAAGTGAGAACTTACTCCAAATAATGAAGGCAGATACAGAATGCAGAAAAAGGCTTTTAATATGTCTGTTTATATTTTCAGAAATGTGAATATCGAAGTTAAATTGGAAAAAGAAGCAAAATACTGATTTTATAACCCACTGTTTTTTTCGTATTAAAACAACCTATTGCAATATGCGATGAGAAATTTTTTTCTACTAACTGCATCATTCTGAAGCTTTCACAGGAAGGATACGTTTTCAAGAGTTAATTCTCTCCCCCTTTTTTTATTTCGAGAGTAAGAATATACTGATGGTGTACATTTTGTAGACTATCAAACGAAGATTCAAAGAAAAGTTATTTTTATTGATATATTCATAATTTTTACTATTTTTATGCTACATTTTAGGGAGACTATCATTTCCCTTTTAGCTGATAGAAACTTGCTTTACTGATACATTAAATATTTTTCCTATTTTTTGTGATACATTTTAGGGAGATTATCATTTTATTTTCAGCTAATAGAAGCTTTTTTTTACTGATATATTAACTATTTTTTCTATTTCTTATGATATAAATTTAGGTTGGGAGACTATCATTTTACTTTGAGCTAATATAAGCTTTTTTACTGATATATTAATTATTTTTTCTCTTTATTATGATATATTTTATGTTAGGAGACTATCATTTGACTTTTTAGCTTTTTTCAAAAAATTATGAACTGGATATTTTTAAATGTTTAACCTAGTGTAGGAAATATTTTACATATTTTTTCCTGTATGTTTCGTTTTGGAAATCAGTGTATTTCTCATCTTATTTTATGGGCACCATCTTCTAGATGAATCTTCTGCCTCCATTTGTAACAGCCGCAATGTCGCTATATCAGTGCAGCACATCTTAGTTGAGTGTCCAAATTTTAAAGTTTACAGACGTCGTCATTTTTATACTATTGATATTTATCTAAAAGATATCTTTGGCATTATTCCTCATCCTAATGTTTTCTCCTTTTTGGGTCTTATCATCATATCGGGTTTTATCATTATGTCTGATATTTAGTTCTTCTCTGTCTTTTGGTCGTTTTCACTGATTTTTTCCTGTTGTTAGCTTTCTACTTTCATGCAATTTTATAGTGTTCCAATTTTTACCCTTTTATCCTGTATATTTTTACATTTCGACATTCTACTTTCCGTGGCAATATATTCCATTTTTAATTCAGTGCGAATAAATTCCAATAATCCATTTACCCATCAGCTTATTTCTTACTTTTTTTACTTATCTCCGAAATAATTAAGGCATTACTTTACGTATATAAAGTACTTTTAAACTGATATAGATTATTATTAAATTTCTTACAGTGAAAGTTTATTGTTATATGCCAAGACGAAACGGTATTTTACAAAAGTGAGGACTTACTTTTAAAAAGTTTATAATTAAACATTTCAATCATGAGAAATAAAACTTAAAATAAAATGTGAAATATCAGATATAATAACAGCACAAATATGCCGCTCGAGTAAATTCATATAACGATGCTTTTAGAGAAATCTTAATGCAAAAAATCATTACTGCAAATTTGAAGTGATAGCTTAATCCAAATAATGAAGAAAGGAAAAGTATGTAGCAAAATACTTTCTTATATGTCTGTTTGCATTTTCAAAAATGTGAATCTTAGAGCGAAATAAAAAAAACTGCAAGATAGTAATTTTCTATTACACATTTTTTATCATACATTTTATCATATATTTTCTACATTTTATCATACATTTTTTGTTTTCTTAAAATTAAGACAACGTGTAGCAATAAGTAAAGATAATTTTTTTCCGAGTACAGTATTTTGGTGGAATTATGTAAATGTATTTTCCAAAATGTTTATTCGCTAATGTCCTTTTTTTAGAGCGTAAAAAGTATTGATGGAATCTATTTCGAAGAGTATTACGAACTAAATTGGCAAGAGAAGCTTTCTTAGTAATATATTAATTAATTTTTCTACTTATTATGATATTCTTTAAGTTGGGAAAATATCTTTACTTATGGCTGGTGTAGATTTTTTCGAAAAATCATAATACCTAAAGTTTCGAATACACTAAATATACTTCTATATTTTATTCCTGATTTTGTATTCCTAGAAATCAGTATGCTTTTGACTTTTGTTTACAATACGTATCAAATAACAATTAACATACCTATCAAATAGTTGGTAACGATAAAATAACTATAAACAATCATGCTGGTTTTATGTTTGACAAAGGATTTATTGCCTTAAGTTCAGCTTTGAAAATCTTTATTTTTTTTACTAAATATGATGTTTATAATATTCACAAAGACGAAAAAATGCTTTTCAGAAATCTAGAGAAATGCTTTTCTTATATGACAGTTTGCGTTGTTAAAAATGCGAACTTTTTTTGGAAATGAAATACGTGCTAAATAGTAATTGTTTCCCCTTTATGATGCAGATTTTTTATTATAAAGGTAAGCAACTGCAATAAGGGATGAGCATATTTTTCTCCTGATGGCAATATATCTTGTATTGTGTGATATTGATGATGTGTAATTATATCTGATAGTTTCATTTCCATAGGTTCAAATTTAGAATATCAGAATAGCAACCGAAAATAATATAGGAAACATAAGCTATTACAATAGCACAACAGAAAACTTTTGCTTAAATAAATTCAATAAA
>CM063509.1:25752561-25762561 GCA_032207245.1 Pardosa pseudoannulata | reverse complement strand
ACAAGAGTATTGTTTCGTGTGTTTAGAAAGAGCTCCAAAACACAGGTACAGCTGTTAGAAAGGCTGGTGGTGAACAACTGCAGGGGATGACCGATATATCGTCCTGCAGGCGAAAAGAGGCCTAAACCAGTCAGCAACCATCATTGCTCAGCAACTCTGTACAGCAACGGGGCGACAATTATCGCGATTTCCTATGGACAGACGTCTTCAGAAAGGGGGCCTATTCTCCTGACATCATGTACTCGGCCTCCCCTTAAAAGTTGGCCACCGACGCCACCGTTTACAGTAATTCAGAGATCACTGGACAACTGATCAATGGAGCCGTGGCCTCTTTAAGGATGAGAGTCGGTTCAGTACAAGATTCTCGACGCGTTTTGGTTTGGAGAGAGGTCGGGACACGATTTTATCCTAGTAACATTAAGGAAAAACACCATTACGGTGGTCCTGGAGTTCTTGTCTAGGCAGCCATTAGGCTGAGCGGGTGAACTGAGCTCCAAGTTTTTGACAGAGTTTCTGTAACCGGGGATCATTATTTTGAGGAGGTACTCCTTCCCCATGTGCGTCTGTCTAGATGTGCTATTGCCCTAGACCTCATTTCCATGGATGACCATGCCCATCGGACTCTTGCTGTTAAGGAGCTACTGGAAAGGGAAGATATCAATCGAATGGATTGGCCACTTACTCCCCTGATTTAAATTCCATCGAACATGTGTGGAATGCTCTGGGGAGACGCATTGCACCACGCTTAGATGACCGGAGAACACCCAATAACTCGAACACATGTTGATTGCGGAATGGGCACTCGTACAGCAAAAAAAATGTTGGACTATCTGGTTCTGAGTATGCGGAGACGATGCGATGCAACCATTGCAGTTGGTGGAGGGCATATCCCATAATGAGAAACATTTGCTTGTTGTTCTTCCTTTTGTATAGACAATCATGAATCACGATACTATGCTTTCAATAAACCTTGTTTCTGTTTTATTCCATACCGTATGCATTGCATTCATTTTTCAGCGCCTATGCTTTCGTCATACTCTCCCTCATTTCTCAATTTCATGTGTCTCAGATGCTTTCTAGTGGAGTTATGGTAAAAAACCTACCTGTTGCTTAAGTTTTGCACACCAGTGTAATTAGAAGCAATACAAATCTATATTATTTGCTTCACCTCTTAGATAACAGACGTTTTGTCGATGTCCATTAACAACCAATTTTCAAACTTTTTTCCGGCACTAAAAGTTGGAGCAGTGACGCGATTAAATTATGGTTAAGGGACTAGTGAATTTATTTTATATAACCGTAATTTCTACTTATAAATCTTAGCCTGTATATACAGTACAATTCAGCAAATTTAATAAAAAGTAAGATGATTTTAATAATGTAACTTAATATAAAATAAATAAATAGATAAATAAATAATATAATTTAATGAAAAATAATGATTTTCTAAGATTTTTTATGGTCCTGCAGAACAAGTTCCTAATGTTTTTATAATATCAAATGTTCTTTAATAACGTTACTCGAAGACAATTAAAAGGAACGATACTACAATAAGTCTTTTAACTCATATATTATTTTTTTTAACTTGAGTGGTATCATTTTAAACTTGGGAGAATTTTAATTGAATTTGTAACAGGTATAGATAAGATTTTACATTAATCTTTTAATTATGTATGGTTTTTATTTTTTTACAACGTTTTTTTCGTTAGCACATTTATTTCTGAAATTCATTATTTATCTCAGTTGTAAACAATTTAGCTTGCATTTAGCAAACAAGGTCATTCCCCCCCTCAAAATATTTTTTTAATACTTAAAGTGAGATTTAGTTTTGTGTTTTCATTCCGTTTTTGAAGTATCCTTATTAATATGAAATACAAAATATATTGTACCGATGTACTTTCCCACGATGGTCAGCATGAGTATACCCATCTGTGGACTAAATTTCCAAAAAGAATTTTGGTGCAGCTGTTGACTTTGAATATTAGTGGGGACCCCTGCGGAGGAGTTATAGATCATGGAGTGGCACAAATGTAACGGTCAAGCCCAGGCAGGGATGTCGCCGTGAGATATGGGGGCAAGGTCTAAGGAATAATGTTACTTTTACCAAAAGGACCATTTGCACAGATGCAGATGTGGGAAAATTTCACCAACAAGTGATTGGGACAGAAAAAAAAGGGGCGTTGAACCGAAGTGTAAAGGTGTAGAAAGAAAATGGGAAAAGGACTCAATGTCGGGATTCAAGAGTTGCTGGACATCGAGATCATGTGAGCAAGCCAGAGAGCCTGGGCCAGCAATCGATTCCCGAACCAGCATGCGTATGATCGGCACGCCAGCATAGACGCCCAGCAAAATAATGGTTGAACGCCCGCACCGACGTCCAGCCTGTTGACATACCAGCCTGCTCCCCTGTAATTACTGGAGATAAACTTAATAATATTCATAATTATTACCTAGGTCTCATAATCTCTTCATAAAGAACACTATTTCAAGAGTATTGACGGATATCAAAACTAAATAATTGCATGTCATATTAAAAACTATCAAGTGATGTTGTAATTTGAAAATAGTGTACATAATAAACGTTTTAGTATAAATATTAGGTATTTTTCTTTAATTCCATAGCGTATATTTTACTATGTTTCCCTTTTGAGATCGAACATCGTGTTTGAGATCGAACATCGTTGATCGTGTTTGTATTGTAAGTACATTACAACAATTCTAATGTCCAAAATTCACGATATTTGACCATCTATTTTATGAAAGGGTTAGTGAATAGCTTATATTATTAACTTACACTTATGAAACCTTGTACACATAGATATCAAATTACAACCACACTGTTAAATATAAAACTTTTATGAATTTTTAACCCATTCCCTGTTTTGCCGTACGGGCACAGCTTTCGGACCTTTACTGATTTGTCCGTACGGCGTACGGGCAATCTGATTTCTATTTCTCTTGCACTGTTTCGGCCGTATTTTTTCAAATTTTAGTAACACATTATTTGTATAGATGGCGTCCAGTGAATGATAGTTTTCAGTTTATTGTATTTTCTACTCTGATTGGCTCAAAAGCGCGGGTTTTTTTCGCATGTTTTGTATCAGAAGACGAATTGTTATCTTTCAGTGTATAGCTTTCTGGTTATATTTTACTAACCGCCTGATAATTTTATTGATGCAAGAGTTGAATAATATATTTTTACTTTTAAATAATGGATAATTCAGAGCGTATGGAGCTAATTACTTGTGATTCGAACTGTGACTCGGAATCAGAAACTGAATTATCTGTAAATGATAGTAGCGAAAGTTTACTAGATGACCTGGATAGTAATGACTCTGATAGTAGTACAGATGGAATCAGTCAAGCAAGACAATTTTTAAAAATTAATTGTGATAATCCTTCGGATCCGCCTCCTAGATTTGCTTTCACTGGAATTCCAATGAAGCTAAAGGTAAACTTCAGTTCTGTGATGCTTTCATAGAAAGAAAAAAAGTTGTAATAAATGCTTAAAAATATGAGAAATGTTAATTTTAATAACATATCTTTACTTAAAAATGTAAAATGAACAAAAAAAATGCATAAAAAATGCGACGTTTTTTTGACCGAATTCTGAAAAAAAAAATGAAATTGTCCAAGGGTTAAATAAAGAACACCTTTATCAAATATTCGTGATAAACCTCTTCAGCATCTTAATTAAAATTGCAAGTGTTAGGAGAAATGGCAGATATTATAATTTCTAAGAACAAAGATCTCCCTCGAATAAATTCCTATCACGATACTTTCATTAAAATCATAATGCAAAAATATCAAATCGTTAGTCGAGAACTGAAATGATTACTCAATCGAAATAAAGAAGGCAAATAAAAAAAGAAGCATAGAAACACGTTCTTATGAGTGTATTTGCATTTTTATAACTGTGAATCTTGTACCAAAATGAAAAAAACGAGGTAGGGATTTTTTCTCTTCTATCGAGCTTTTTTTTCTCATTAAGACCGCCTTTGCAGTAAGAGTTGAGAAATATTATTCTTCTGATAGCAGACATTTAGATTTTATCATATGAGTGATATTTTTTCAAATGATTATCGTCGTACTTATTTCGCTAGCGTAAAAAAATACGTATGGCGTCTTTTTCGAAGACAGTTACGTATAAAGATGTTGAAAAAAATCATTTACTCTGATATATATTTTTTAATCTTGTATGGAACAGATAATAAGGGATAATATCATTTCACTTTTCCTTTGAAAATAAAAGATCTTTTAGTACTTTGCAACATGCATCTAATGAATTTTTTTTCTGAAAACCCTACTTGTTCTCATATGCAGAATATTTATATCTTATTAAACTCATCAATAGCCTGGTTATCATGTTAAATTCTTGGATAAATCGAGCTGTGACCGTTTCATGACGAATTGAAGACCTTTGACCATTAGGATTTTCCCTAGGGAAGCTTCAATCATTTGAGGAATATTCATTTCATGGTAAGGATTCCAATTACCCTGCTACGAATGTCTTCGCGACCTAATCGTAATTCTTCAGTTCGAACATGGCTCAGGAAAATGACCAAGTGTTAATGATAGTGTTAATGACTTAGACCAGGCATGCCCAACCTGCGACCCATTTAAAAATTTTTGAGGACCAATTGAAGTTTTCAACTGTCTATATAATTTTAGTCATTTTGACTATATAGAGTTGAAACATAGAATTTTAGTTGTAAATGTTTGCAATAATAAATATCACATATTATATACATTAAGACTTGATACTTATAGTGAAGAGTTGGAACATAGGAAGGGAGCAGTACGTAGAATGTCAGGACCAGTAGTGAAGTGTTAAGTCAAGATGAGTGAAGGCAGACAAAAAAGGCTCTGACTTCCAGGCATTTATTTTTTATTATTCCAAATTGCAAAATATTGTAGTCTTCTTGATCATATAGTGGTTATTGGATTTATTTTGTTGTTGTTTTTAAAAATATCACATTAATGTACAGATATATGAGGAACGTCGCAGTATCCTAAAAGTGGTAGAGTAGTATTTAAAAACATCTCTCTCTGCGATTATCATAGATGCGTCACACAAAAAATATAGCAGGCCCAAAAGAGTGCAGCATATAGGAAGGCTCAACAGCAAGGGCCGGACAAAAACGTCTTCACAAAGATGTTAAAAACTATCTCTCTCTGTGAGACACCATGTTGCAAAAAAAACACTTCTAGACTGCGCTCACACCAAAAGCGCCGAAACATCATCGGAGCAGGCCAAGAGAGAGTGAGCAGCATACCATCATCGGAGGCAGGGAGTCGCTCTACTATTTTCCTCAGCATATTGAGACACCATGTTGACCACTTGAAAACTGTTTTATTTGCTTCACCATTTTCCTTATGATATTGAGACACCATGTTGACCACTTGAGAACTGTTTTATTTGCTTCACCATTTTCCTTGTGATTTTGAGACATCATGTTGACCACTTGAGAACTGTTTTATTTGCTTCATCATTTTCCTTATGATATTGAGACACCATGTTGACAACTTGATAACTGTTTTATTTGCTTCTCCATTTTCCTTATGGTATTGAGACATCGTGTTGACCACTTGAGAATTGTTTTATTTGCTTCACCATTTTCCTTATGATATTCAGACATCATTGTGACCACTTGAGAACTGTTTTATTTGCTTCACCATTTTCTTTATAATGTTGAGACAGCATGTTGACCACTTGAGAATTGTTTTATTTGTTTCACTATTTTCCTTATGATATTGAGACATCATTTTGACCACTTGAGAACTGTTTTATTTGTTTCACTCTTTTCCTCATCAGATTGAGAAGCCACATGAGGATTTCATCAAAAATAGTTCTGTAAATAAAGATTCAGCAAAAGGGTAAGTTCTCGTCCTTTGTATCTGTTTTCTTGTTCGTTGTATTATCTCAACAGGCCTAGTATAAGATATTGGTACAAGAGCTATACGTTCTCTTCATGTGGTCTAAAGGTGTAAGAGCTTCAAAGCGGTGTTTTCTACAAAGTTATTAATTTGTGCTTCCAGCTGCATGGAAAAAAGAGTACTCTGTAATTACCTGCTTAAACATTATGGTAATATACAGTAAAAGTAATTATATATAGCTAAAATAAATATCTATGTTTTCCAATGTCAAAGATATTCCTGTCTCTTTAACCAAAAAAATCCGAAAATCACAAGAAATTAAGTAACGTCTGGGTGTAGTTCTAAAAATATATAAGTCTCTACATTGAAATAAAAAATTGAATCCCTTCAAATTCTTTCTCGGCGATAAATCTAACACTCACAATACAAAACGGGAAATTGCATTCGATTTTCTTCTCCCGCCTCTTCCTCCTTTTAAAGAAGGAAATGAGATTATTTGACTGTCTCCAGACATTTTCACAGAGATTGCAATTAATTTCCGGAAGTAAGAATACGAAAAGTAGAATATTAGGTTTGGGTAAAGTTCGCCAGGTCTCTCTCACCGTTTAAGCGCAAAACTCAGTGTCTGAAAAAAGAAAAAAAGAAAACGAATCAGAAGAAGTATTGAATTTTCTTTAAGTCTTTTTTAAGTTTCAGTCTTTTAGTATTTGTATGTTATATTTCAGGTGGAAGAAATAGGAGTATATAAATATAAATATATCATTGCTTCTGAACAAGTATGTAAATTCACGTATCTCGTATCTAACCACAAATAATTGTTTCATTAAATATTTAATGCATACGTATTTTATTATACGTATTTTATTGCGTATACGTATTTATGTTGCGTACACGTATTGAGCAAGTATATAAATTCACATATCTAACCACAAATAATTGTTTCATTAAATATTTAATGCAGGCACATATGCTTCTGAACAAGTACATAAATTCACTTATATAACCAGAAATAATTGTTTCTTTAAATATATAATGAACTCTTGTTTGCTTCTGAAAGCACATAAATTCACGTATCTAACCATAAATAATTGTTTATTTAAATATTAACCATAAATAATTGTTTATTTAAATATTTTATAAAAATATTATGCATTTGTTTCTGAACAAGTGCATAGATTAGCTTATCTAACCACAAATAGTTGTTTTATGAAATATTTAATGTACCCATATTTGCTTATGAACAACTACATAAATCCATGTATCTAACCCCAAATAATTGTTTCATTAAATATTTAATGCATACTCATTTGTTTCTAAACAAGTACATAAATTCACGTATCTAACCATAAATAATTGTTTATTTAAATATTTAATGCACATGCATTTTCTTCTGAACAAGTATATATATATTCACGAACACCACCAGAAATAATTGTTTGTTTAAATATTTAATGCAAAAGCATTTGAACATGAACAAGTATATAAATTCACGTATCTAACCACAAATAGTTGTTTTATGAAATATTTAATGTACCCGTATTTGCTTATGAACAAGTATATAAATTCACGTATCTAACCACAAATAGTTGTTTTATGAAATATTTAATGTACCCGTATTTGCTTATGAACAACTACATAAATCCATGTATCTAACCCCAAATAATTGTTTCATTAAATATTTAATGCACACCCGTTTGCTCATGACCAACTACGTAAATTCAAGTACCTAACTACGAATAATTATATCATTAAATATTTAATGCAGACTTATTTGCTTCCGAATAAGTGCTTAAATTCACGTATCTAACCCCAAATAATTGTTTCATTAAATATTTAATGCACACTTATTTGCTTCTGAACAAGTGTATAAATTCACGTATCAAACCACAAATAATTGTCTTATTAAATATTTAATACACACAATTTGCTTGTGAACAAGTATATAATTCACGTATCTAAATAGAAATAATTGATTCATTAAATATTTAATACAAACGCATTTGTTCCCGAAAAGGTACATAAATTCTCATTATAACCAGAATTAATTGTTTATTTAAATATTTAATACATATGCATTTGCTTCTGAACAAGTACATAAAATCACGTATCTAACCACAAATAATTGTTCCTTTAAATGTTTAATGCAGACACATTTGCTTCTGAACAAGTACATATATTCATAAACATAACTAGAAATAGTTTCTTTAAAAAATTAATGCACACACATTCTCATAAACAAGTACATCGATTCCCGTATCTCACCACAAATAATTGTTTTATGAAATATTAAATGCACGCGCATTTACTGATGAACAAGTACATAAATTCACTTATCTAACCACAAATAATTATTTTATTGAATATTTAATGTACATGCATTTGCTTATGATCAAGTACATAAATCCACATAGCTAACCACAAATAATTGTTTCATTAAATATTTATTTTTTGTTTATGAACAAATACATATATTTACGTATCTAACCACAAATAATTGTTTCATTAAATATTTATTGTTTGTTCATGAATAACTACATAAATTCACGTATCTCATCAAAAATATTTGTTTCTATAAATATTTAATATTCAAGCATTTATTTTTGAACCAGTACATAAATTCACGTATCTAATCACAAATTATCGTTTCTTAACATATTTTATGCCCACTAATTTAATTATCATTGTAACACTTATATAATGTGGTAATAAACCATAAAACATCTTAACCTCTATTACTGCAAAATCTATACACATTTGATTAATTCTGAAAATTTCATTATATTTCTTCATTGAATCATTTTAAATATAGGTGCTTAATATATTTTTTTAAATATGTGTTTACTTCTGAAATCATTAACTGATATAGATTAAATCTATACCCTTTGGAGACATTTCGAAGACAAGCTATCTGAAATGAGCTAAAGACAATAATTGGAGTTACTATAGAAATAGATAGAAACTAAACCGTCTGACTTTCTGAAGTACGCCACAAAAATATAGCTTCTAGTTAAGGTAGTAATTATTGTTGGAGAAAAATTGTTCAGCTATTTATAAATAAATACAGCAGTGGCAGACGTTATCCTTCACTATAGCATTTACGTCGTATTTTGTTCTGTACAAAACAGTTTTTAGAAAATAAAATTCCACAGCGTTTATCTAGTAATAATAAATTATATTTTTTATTTACAGGAAAAAATATTGGGTTTTAAAAAGTACTATATATAAAGACAGCATACCGTATAATTTTATTTAACAATTTTAATTTTGTTTGTTAAAACGCAGGCTTCCAAAGTGGTCTAAAATTAACAAACATATGGGGAATAGCCGAATGATGGCTGATTAGTTAGGGTACTGACATCGTGGATTCGAATCAGACAGTGGCATGGATGTTCGTAGCCGTTCGGAATCGGCTTTAAGCTGTAGGTATCGGTCTCACTAAACCTCATGTTGCAAAAAGTAGACCGTAGCACTCCAAACCAAACCAAATGGGGAATAGAAAACAAATGGGGTATAAAATATAGGATAGACCCTAAAAATTAGGTGTAATTTATATACAACTTAAGATTGAGAAGTCTAAACTTTATTTGAATAGGTTAACTTCATAATTTAAGGTATCTGGAAAGGCCAAAATGTAGCTAACAAAAATAGATGTGAGAGTGAATGATTGCGAAACGTATAAACAAATTGTGACAAGAAAGTAAATGTAAGAAGCTACAACATTCTTTTCTAGACTTCTACTGAGTTTTTGGACTGAATTCTACTTACCTAAGAGTGTCGATGAAGTATAATGGACGAATATTACAAGTAGGAGCATATCATAAGCGATTATATATATACATACATATATATATATATATATATATATATATATATATATATATATATATAACATACATATATATATATTTACATATATATATATAATATGTATATATATTTTATATATATATAATATATATATATATATATATATATATATATATATATATATATATATATATATATATGTATTATGTATATGTGTATATATGTATATGTGTATATGTATATATGTATGTATGTATATATGTATATATATATATATATATATATATATATATATATATATATATATATATATATA
>CM063509.1:25732561-25737561 GCA_032207245.1 Pardosa pseudoannulata | reverse complement strand
AGTAATTTGAATAATTCGTATCAATGTTTTGTACCTGACTAAGTCACGGTATTATTTAATTGTTTTGATTTTGTGTCCCACATTCAGATAATAGGTATACTTTATGTAAATCAGTACTTTATAAATTTCGTATCAGTGATTTGTACAGGACTAAGTCACGGTATTACTTAATTTTTTGATTTTGTATCCCACTTAATAGGTAATAGGAATACTTTATATAAATCAGTACTTTATATAATTCGTATCAGTATTTTGTACCTGACTAAGTCACGGTATTATTTAATTGTTTTGATTTTGTGTATCACTTTCAGATAACAGGTATACTTTATGTAAAGCAGTACTTTATAAAATTCGTATCAGTGTTTCGTACCTAGGTCACGGTATTATTTAATTGTTTTGATTTTTTGTCACACATTCAGATAATAAGTATACATTATGTAAATCAGTACTTTATAAATTTCGTATCAGTGATTTGTACAGGACTAATTCACGCTATTATTTAATTTTTTTGATTTTCTGTCCCACTTTCATATAAGAGGAATGCTTTATATAAATAAGTACTTTATATAATTCGTATCAGAGTTTTGTACAGGACTAAGTCACGGTATTATTTAATTTTTTTGATTTTCTGTCCCACTTTCATATAAGAGGAATGCTTTATATAAATAAGTATTTTATATAATTCGTATCAGAGTTTTGTACGTGACTAAGTCTCGATATTATTTTTTTTAATTTTGTGCCCAGTTTCATATAATAGGAATAAATATTATACAAAAGGCTTAAAACTGTTATTCTAGTATACTATGAAGTATATTCGTATGCTTTCCACAAAGATGTTTGCAGTATTCTATGCATGGAAAGTAACGTAAAATTCCTGGTACATTCAATACGTGAATAAAGCGAAAGTCTGCTGTAAGAAGCGAAAGAATGACTTTGTTATTCCAAGCATGAGAAACAAATCAAACCCCTGAGGTTAAATATCTAACGCTATTTCCCCAGCCATTTGACGCTGCACCAAACGAAAGGATTTCCATGCAACCAGAATGCTACAGAGTGAATAAAAGTTTAAGTTGGGTAATAAATTCAACTTTCCTTATTTATTTGAATGGATAAACATATGCACTCACAAATTTGAAGTCCAGTTATAAAACTATAATATATAGTTGATATCCGTATATAAAATATAAATAATTTGAAAGAGATGCTCTTTTATCAAGATATAAATTACGGCTATATTAAATGCAATGTAGACCAATATAAGGTAACACTTAAAAATTGCCCTAATTAAAAAAAATAATGAATTACAAATATTTATAATATTGCAACTAATTAGGGAAAAAATGCTTAAAAAACATTTGTTTCGGATAAAAACAATAATCCCCTATATAATAATAGCCTAAGTTGTCTGTCCGCGAATTTCTGAAGTGGTTGTACCTGGAATGGATTGAAAGCGAGTTCGAAATCCACCCCATCTCCCCTTTTCGAGCGTTTAATGCTATTATTCCAAGCCTTATCCTTCCTCTTATACTATACGAAATTCATTCTTGATAGGATGGCAAAGGCGGAGAGTAATATTTAAATTTCCGGACTGTTTCTACTTGACTACCTGACTTCATATACTCTAATTAGTTCGCCCACAACTTGCAGACGTTGTACGTTTGGTAGAAAGTCCGTCCACTTGATCGTCGTACTTGATCGTCGGTTGACGGTTCTACCCCCGAAGCAGCCAATTTTTTTTAATGTCTGATAAATTTAATATTTTCTGCTTTTTCTGTTAAATTCTTATTCCGAAAGTTGTTTTATCCTTTTTAAAATACATTTTTACTATTTTTTTCAACTTTTTATTATTTTTATTTTATTAAATTCGCGTATTGCTTTACGGATGTGCCTGGCCACATAAACATTTCATGTTGTGTATCCTTAAACTTTCTTCTCGTAATGTAATAATAGTTTAAATTATCTGCCCGTCTGTCCTCGAAGTTATGAAGCGGTTCGACCTGGAATAAATAGAGCATCATATTTTATATTTGAGGATTTAGGGTTTGCAAAATTCAAAGCGAGTAAAGTTTATCTTTTCCTAAACTACAGATCCGATTCTGAAGTAAATTGGTATGAATAAGCTTCGTATCACAGCGAAAAATACTGTCCTCTTTAAAACGTTCGAAATCCCCCTTTTCGAGCGTTTAATGCCATTATATCAAGCCACATTTTAAGAGCAAGTGATTAAATTTATCAATTTATCACATAATAAATAGGTTAAAATAACAATTTTTTCCAGCATTATGACGTCATCCCTTAACCCATCTCATTGAATCATTTCTTAAGTTAAATTATTTAAATATTTTCTGCATTATTTTCATACGTTTATCACTAAACTTAGATATTACATAAATAATTTTCTTTTTTATTTAACTTAAATAATAGATTAGATACATATGTGATGATTTTAATCGATTATTTTTGTTGAAAGGTAATTCTCATCCAAAAAACAAACCATTTTTTTTACCTGCCTCATCTGGTTCTTCTTTACAATTCGAGAAAATTAAAAATTTTACTGATACCGTCATATGACGGGCTATATGCTAGTACAATATAGAAAATATTAGGAAAAAACGATGAACTCTCCTACGCGAAAACTCAGCAAGTCCAATGAATTTATGATTTTTTTTATTTAGAATTTATATATTTGTGCAGAAAATATTTACATCAGTAAAATCTAAAAGTCCATAATGCATATAAATAACCAAAGCGATACAACAATGACCTGAGTATCATCTTTATGAAAGTAAAACTAAGGTAAAAGGGCAGATTAAAGAAGGTTAACAGGAGTCTTAAAATCTTAAACATGAACTTCTTTGTTCAAGTGGAGATTTGTCTTGCATATCACTAATAAACAACAACATCCTACATAAAGTAACAGGAGAAATATCTGTTGCCATCGAAAGCATCTCAGATCAAAAGTTTGCGCTAAAAATAAGAGACAATTGGGAAGAAGAGGTAAAAGTGAATGCATTTGCCATTATTTTGTTCCTCTTTCGATGCATCGTTAATGTTTTATTAAGGTTTCATCGAACTTCCTTTAGGGTGAACATTATACAGTGTGTGTATTTTAAAGAACGAAAGGAGTGATATTTTGTATCTATTTGAAAATAGGTATAACAAATCAAGTATAAAAATTATGTCTAACACATTCAATTCTTTAAAAAATAATAAACCTTCTTGTATATTGATTTCATAATAAATTTGTGTAATGTAATTATACCTCTCTCTCTCTCTCTCTCTCTCTCTCTGTATATATATATATATATATATATATATATATATATATATATACAAATATTTATATATATATATATATATATATATATATATATATATATATATATGTGTATATATATATGTATATATATATATATATATATATATATATGTGTGTGTGTGTGTGTATATATATGTGTATGCATGTATATATATATATATATATATATATATATATATATATATATATATATATATATATATACAAATATTTATATACAAATATATATATATATGTATGTATATATATGTATATATATATATATATATATATATATATATATATATATATATAATATAAAAGTAAAGATTAAAAGATTAAATTAGAATTCCATTATCAATTGTGATGCGCCATGTTACTATCAAAAAAACTAAATTAAATATTGATTAAAAGGATACAAATATAAAATAAAGAATTGGAACGAATATGGAAAAGGAATTGGTGCACTTAACACGATGGGGGGAATTGCGACCCCCTACTTTCCGGTTAATTGGCCATTATAATCATATGAAACGCTCCCGGTCACCATAAGGACATCAATAAAATCAGATAAATAGTCTAAAAACAATCGATATGAAAAGTAAGAATATAAACTGAAGTGAAATTAAAACCAATAACAACTAACCAATGTATACATAAAAATTATAAAATCCACTAAATATACTAAACTGAATACATATAATCATATATATATATATATATATATATATATATATATATATATATATATATATATATATATATATATATATATATATATATGCCTGCCTGCCTGCCTACCTACCTACCTACCTACCTACTAACCTACCTACCTACCTACCTACTAACCTACTAACCTACCTACCTACCTTACCTACCCACTAACCTACCCCACCTAACCTACTAACCTACCTAACCTTTCTACCTAACCTACCTAACCTACCTAACCTACTACCTACCTACCTACAGAGAGCGAGAGACTCAAGTATATGTATATATTTTCTTCATTATTTTAAATATATAATTAGAAAATATTTATTGACATTATGTATGTAATTTGTTTAAGAGATCTACTCTAGCTGCAGAAATCTATTTTTTTGCAAGTAATATTATATGAAACAGAAAAAAAAATTCGTGGACGAACTAGAAAACTTGGAGTTCAGAGTTTATAAATATAATTTCTAATAATGAAATGAAATAAAGAAACAGCTATACTTACAATGAGTGAAAATTTTGTCTTTAAGATTTCTTTCTACATCTAAGGGTAGAATTCGGGCAAAAGAAAATATTTTACGTGTTTTTCAAGAAAACGAAAAGCAAACTTTGTTCTAAAACATACAACAAAATGCTGGCTCCAAATAGTAGAGAATGAAATAAAAGCACTGTGTTCCTACAATAAGTATAAAAAACATACATTAAATATACAAAAATAATATACAATGAAAAAAATAACATATATAATAAAAAATACTAAAAATATACAATATATAAATTAATATACAAATTAAAATAGTATAGTGAACTGGAGTACTGGACATGTTGAATGCATTTCCATCAATCTATTATCTATTTCCAGCCTTGCAATACAGAATTATATATATATATATAGTATATATATATATATATATATATATATATATATATATATATATATATATATATACAGAAAAAATACTCAAGTATATGCATATATTTTCTTCAT
>CM063509.1:25715061-25727561 GCA_032207245.1 Pardosa pseudoannulata | reverse complement strand
GTACAGTGCAAAGGGTGATAGATTTTTCCCTTTAACAGAAATTATTCTACTGAATTTCACAACTTAATTCTTATTAATAAATTACACCTAACGACTGAAGGCATACACAGTAGGAGGTATTAGAGTAAAACATTTATTTAGTAAGAAAGACCAACTATTCTTAAGTATTTCAAATCAGATCAGGTTCTTCGATATTTCTATATACGTTAAACACGATGTAGTACTATATTACAAGTCTAAAACTTCGCACAAATGACGTTTTTGTTTTTCGTTTGCCAGCTATATAAAATATTACCGGTGGTGTGACAATCTGTCATCTTTGATGAAGCTTCAATCAAAATTAAAACGCGGAGATGAATTAGATTTATTCGTAAAAGTTTTTGTTACATGTATGCATAAAAGTATTTTTAATATGACTTTTTAAAGGAACATAGATATTTTTAACAGTCATCAACACTTGCAGAAATGTTTTTCTATAAAATTATCTTTTTCATTTATTAATAACTAACGCAACCTTTAAGATAATTTTATCTCTCTTTTTCATAATGTTCTACTTTTAAAAATATTTAATTATATTTTTTAAATAGTAAATTTCTTAAAACAAAAATTTATGCAAAAAATGAAAAAAAAAATACTTTTACTTGTAATATATTTCATAAATTATGAATAGTACAAGATAAATTTTATTAAAATGGAACAAAATGTGTGTTTTAGTATGTAAACTAAAATTTCAAAGATTTCTCATAGTTAAGTTTGATTTTTATCTAAACAAAATCAAAACTGTCAAAAATGAAAAGTTTCATTTATCATGTTATAAAAAATTATAATACTAACAATAATATAATTCAGTTTTACAAAATAAAAAATATAACTATGTGCTAGTTAGTTTAAAAAATAAATTACCTGTTTCAAAAGTAATTTCCTTTTACATGTCAGTTTATTATACATTTTTGTCTAAGCGTATATGTTTCATGCTTTAAAAACTTTCAAAATTTTCAAAGTTATCTTATATTAAGTTATAAAATTATATAAAACACAAGTTTTAATATAATTTTCTTCTGCAACATAAAATTTGTTAATTAGTTTTTCTTACTTTAAGATATTACTTACTAATTTATAAATTCTGAAAATCATTTTACATTATGTGTAAGTTGATTTCACTTTTTTTCGTGTTATTATGTTTTGTGCGTTAACAAAATGTATTAAATTTTTAAAATTAAAACTGTTAAAAATGAAACAGCCTGTATCGTGATATAAAATAAAATATATTTCTCCTATTAATATGATTGAGATTTACAAAACAAAAAAATGGTTCGTCTTTCTTTAAAATATTAGTTAATAAATAATAATTGAAAAACTCTTACTTTACGTGTAAGTTTATTTTGCTTGGTGTATTTATTTTGCGATTTTAAAAAATGTATTGCTTCATACGAAGTTTGGAACTTTAATAGTGGCAACTATTTATTTACATCTAATACAAAAGTGATTCATGCCACCATATTTTATAGTCCTTCTATACAGTAGTTATCATTGTGTATCACCCGTTTCCGATTATGTGGAAGTTGCAGAACACTTGTAGCAGCTCCTGTTCTGATGACAGTTCGAATGGATCGGTCTATCGCCACAAGAATCTCTGGAACAGTTCTGAAGCGAATGCCACGAAGTGATTTCTCCATTATACGAATTAAGTCACAAGGGCTTAGATCTGGGAAATATGTTGGATGGTAAAGCATTTCCCATCCCCATCGATGGAACAAATCAGTCACAGCTTGCTCTGTGTTATGTCAGCAACCCAGAGTTATTTTTCCCACTAGAGGGCGCTATACAGAGGAAATAATATAACGATGGAATTCTATGTACATGTAGTATGTAAAGTGGGATTTTTGATGTTTTTTTTTACAGTTTTTGCAGAGGATGCAAGAATAAAATGTTGTGCGTGTGTGTAGTATGGACGTAGTGGTTGTTTTGTTTTTGTCTTCTTGGTCCAGACACCACAGTGATTCAAAAGGAAAGGCAAAGAATTTTTTTCCATATTTTAATTAGAAGAACATTTAAAGGAACCGTAGTCAGTGGATTCTGACAACTATGATCAACAGAAGTTGATCCGATGAGTAACACGCTGTACGTGACCGAACATTCTCATGCAGAATGATAGAGGCGTTTTGCAGAGAGTGGAGATTTTTTCTCATGCTCAGACATTCCTTCGGAATGTGCAGCACAGTCGTATGAGCAAATCCTGTCTTTCGGACCAGCCCACGAATCGTTTGGCATCGATCACTGTCCATTAGTGCTCCAACAGCTTGCACTTCTGAATCGCTGACACTAAGACGACCTGGCGGATGCATGTCTGCCACATTTTGGAGTTCTTCATTGAAGGCTTTTACCCATGTTTCTACAGTTCTGTACTCAATGCAGATTCACCGAAAGCCTCTTGACGTCCTAGATGACATTGACGTGATGTACCACCTATGGCACATTGAACTTTTATCCGACTTCGTTATTCTTTTTTTGAAAACATCCTAACAACACTTACTTTAGACCGCAAGCTAATACGAGAATCAGTTTTTAGCGTCACTCCGCATTTGTATGACGTAGGAAGGACGAGTCTTTTTGCCGAGAGGTAAGGTAAGTATGTAGCTTACGTGTGGTACACGCGACATTCTTCGGTTCGCTTGCGTAGCTTTTTTTACAGCAGTGTTGCCTCTTTTAAAGTTCCAACCTTCGTATAACATATCAAAATGATTTTCAAAATGTTAGATTTTTCTTATTAATTTAGGACTTCTTTAGTTCTAAACAAAGAAAAACATTTTATTCTGTTAGAAATCAAATATTGACTGTTCTAAGGAAGTGTTTTTATCTCAGAAGTTACTCACCTCTCATAAAAAAAATAAAAAATAGAAAAAAATAATAGTTCGTGATAATTTTTGGCAATACTTAAATATTTCAGGATTTGTAAATTTCAGAGGGAATAAAGCAAATAGAATTAAATAATTGTTTATAATAATTTTTGGCATAATTTATAAACATTCCAGGAACTTTTAAAGAGAGTAAATTGTTATGGAAAGAATGAAAAAAAAAAAGAATTTATACCAAACTTTGATTAACGTTATAGGAAAAAATGATAAAAGATAAAATTATCCCTAAAATCCTTTCGTATTTTAAAAGATAAAGTGTTAAATCCTTAAAGTATTTTCACCTACTTTTATAAAGTTTTCACTGTAAGAGAAATTGCCGATTGCAATTCACATTCTAAGCGTTAGTTGAAGTAAAGTATTTTTCTTTTTTTCTTCCGAATTATAAAAGTAAAGAAAAGAGTTGCTTCTCAAAGCATAAAAGGTTCGAAATAAGATTCAAAACAAATTTTAAAAAAGAGATTTGTATTTAGGAACAGGGATCACGTCTAAAATCTCTAAGGTATAACAATCGCCTTCCTAAATCGAAACTCAAAGAAATTCTTAACAATACATACACATCTGTGATTTTTTAAAAAAATGAAAAGATTTCTAAAGAATCTGATAGGGAAGGAGACTGATTTATACGGAAATAATTTTGAACAATGTATTTTTTTTTTGTTTATATCGTTTTTTGGTTTTTAAGAGAGTGTTGCTGAAAACATGATGTGGATAAGGAAATATTAAATTCGTTTAGAAAATTTCCCAAACTTATTTAAAATATTAAAAACTCCCAGAAAGAGTCTGATTGATCTATTATTTAAATTTCTGAAAAAAACAAATTTAGCGAAAATTTTTATGCATATGATGAACAATGTTTTTTCTTCCCCTAAACGTATTTCAAAGCACTTTGTAAATTATGTCCAGAAAGTAAGTTTCCTTATTTAAAAGAAAAAAAAAGAACTCACACTTTCACAGACATATTTATTGGCAACAAGTACAGCCATGTTTCAGCTATTTCTCAACATAGCCACCACTAGAATTGATACACTTGTTGTATTGTGTGATAAACTTTGTGTACCTCTGTAGCAGAACCGCCTGTGAATAAAACCAGGCTTCCTGTCCCAGAACACCGTGCATATTCCTTTACGTACCGACAGCGTCTATTTGAATTTGGTCCTGGCCGAAGATCCACCATGATGCCAATGCATTGACTGCTGCTTGGTTTTCTAGGGTAAAGTGCGAAATCCAAGTCTCATGCCCGTGACGATCCCGTCGAGGAACTCGTCGCCGTCGTCGTAATACCGTACCGGAAATGTCAGTGTTGCTCATAATCGTTGAATTTTGTGTGCGGATGTCAGTTTCGAGTCATAGACCTGACAGACCTAACGACGGATTTCAATTGGAGCAATGCTTTGTGCATTCAAGATCACCGACCGAACCTTACAGGCGGCGGGAGAAGGAATTACAGTTCCATTTCGGATCACTGCTACCCCGCCACTGTTACGAATCGGGACTTGTCCAGCTGGCATATGATTAATACGTCATAGATATGTTACGCAAGCGCAATTTGCAAGGCTAATTATCTTTACTTTAAAGGGGAAAACATCGGGAAACTAACTTTCTGGATTCGCCTCGTAATTTCCAAGGAGTTATATTTACTTTATATGTGCCATAAGATTGTAATTATACAAATTGAATGGAGCAGGGTGCTATATAATTCTTTTAACTTTACTGTAATTATTATGCAAGCATAAATAATGATATTCTATAAAGAATCAAACCAGTACTAGGAACAAATAAACAGACTTTCCTTAACCCCTTAACGGGAAAACCTCTTTTTTCCCTTTTTGGGGAAAAAAGAGGGGAAAAGCAGAAAAAATATACAGATAATTTTGTACTGTATATTTACATACAAAAATATACAGATAATTTTGTACATCAGAAATCTTCAAATTTAAAAGCACATTTCTAAAAGGCAATTCCCTACACAAGCACAAAAATTATAACAAAAAAAAAAAGGCTTTTGCTGTTTCAAGACAGAAAAAAAATTATCAAACCAACAAAAACGAGTTTAAAATTTAAAACATACATAAATAAATAGATTATTTTGCACATGAGAAATCTTAAAATTTAAAAATATGTTTCTAAAAACCGCTTCCTTATTTAAGCACAAAAATTATAACAAAAAAGGTGTTTGTAGTTTCAAGATCAAGAAAAGCGAGTTTAACACTAGAATTACGGTGGTCTTTGTACACCTAGAATTACGGTGGGTGTCATTTTGACTCCTTGATAAGATATCTGCATATTTCTCTATGATATATTTGTGAAAAATAAATTAAAACGTAAATTATGACAACTACAGTTTGTTTTATAAAATATACAGACTTTGCAGGTATGTAGGATCATCTAAACGATTTACTAAGTTCTCTTCTAAACTTTGATCACTTGGTCTCATTTCATCTTTTCCTAAATATGGAAATCCGTTTAATACGTATGTAATAATATAAGTATAAGTAAAAATCTACAAAAGTTCAGCTCGTAATAATCTTTTGTTCTGTTTTCTTTCCACACTGAAAAGAATTACACATATTTCATATCCTGTGACTGGCAGATGTGACTACGCAAACCCACCATATTATTTTTCTTTGTTTGTATTTTGCTGAAAACATGATGTGGATAAGGAAATATTAAGTTCGTTTTGCAAATTTCAAAAACTTTTTTTAAAATCTTGCAAAAAGTCCAGAAAGAGTCTGATTGATCTATTTTAAGCAAATTAAATTTCTGAAAAAATTAAATTTAGCGAAAATTTTTATGCATATGATGAACAATATTTTTTCTTTACCTAAACGAATTTCAAAGCACTTTGTAAATTAAGTCAAGAAAGTCAGTTTTTCTATTTAAAAGAAAAGAAAGAACCCACACTTTCATGAACATATTTATTGCCAACAAGTACAGCAATGTTTCAGCTATTTTTCAACATAGCCACCACCAGAAATAAGACACCTGACATATTGTGGGATAAACTTTGTTTATTTCTGTCGTAGAACCGCCTGTGAATGGAACCAGGCTTCCTGTCCCAGAACACCTTGCACACCCCTTTCCGTACCGACAACGTCTGTTCGAATTTGGTCCTCACCGAAGATCCACCATGATGCCAATGTATTGACTGCTGCTTGGTTTTCGCGGTAAAGTGTAAAATCCAAGTCTCATTGCCCGTGACGATCTTGGCGAGGAATTCGTCGCCGTTGTCGTGATACCGTAACAGAAATGTCAGTGTTGCTCCTAAGCTTTGAATTTTTTGAATTTTGTAGAGGGGCAAATTTTAGAAATATAAAAATACATTTCTAAAAACCACTTTCGTACACAAGCACAAAATTATAACAAAAAAAAGGCATTTAAAACGGTTTATTTTCAAAAAAGAAAAATTATTAAAACAACAAAAACCAGTTTAAATATTGAAACATATATAAATATATAGATAATTTTGTAGATGGGCAATTTAAAAACACATTTCTGAAAAGAACTTCCCTACACAAGCACAAAAACTATAGCAAAAAAGCCATTTAAAACGTTTTGTAGTTTCAAGACAAAACAATTTATAAAACCAACAACAACGAATTTAAAGTTTCAAACGTATATAAATGTATGGATTTTAGAAAATTTCCCAAACTTATTTAAAATATTAAAAACTCCCAGAAAGAGTCTGATTGATCTATTATTTAAATTTCTGAAAAAATTAAATTTGGCGAAACTTTTTATGCATATGATGAACAAAAATTTTTCTTCCACTAAACATATTTCAAAGCACTTTGTAAATTAAGTCCTGAAAGTAAGTTTCCCTATTTAAAAGAAAAAAAGAAGAACTCACACTTTCACAGGCATATTTATTGGCAACAAGTACAGCCATGTTTCAGATATTTTTCAACATAGCCACCACCAGAATTGAGACACTTGTTGTATTGTGTGATAAACTTTGTGTACCTCTGTAGTAGAACCGCCTGTGAATGGAACCAGGCTTCCTGTCCCAGAACACCGTGCATATTCCTTTACGTACCGACAGCGTCTATTTGAATTTGGTCCTGGCCGAAGTTCCACCATGATGCCAATGCATTGACTGCTGCTTGGTTTTCTAGGGTAAAGTGCGAAATCCAAGTCTCATTGCCCGTGACGATCCCGTCGAGGAACTCGTCGCCGTCGTCGTAATACCGTACTGGAAATGTCAGTGTTGCTCATAATCGTTGAATTTTGTGTGCGGGTGTCAGTTTCGGGTCATAGACCTGACAGACCTAACGACGGATTTCAATTGGAGCAATGCTTTGTGCATTCAAGATCACCGACCGAACCTTACAGGCGGCGGGAGAAGGAATTACAGTTCCATTTCGGATCACTGCTACCCCGCCACTGTTACGAATCGGGACTTGTCCAGCTGGCATATGATTAATACGTCATAGATCTGTTACGCAAGCGCAATTGACACGGCTAATTACGTTTACTTTAAAGGGGAAAACATCGGGAAACTAACTTTCTGGATGCGCCTCGTAATTTCCAAGGAGTTATATTTACTTTATATGTGCCATAAGATTGTAATTATACAAATTGAATGGAGCAGGGTGCTATATAATTTTTTAAACTTTACTGTAATTATTATGCAAGCATAAATAATGATATTGTATAAGGAATGAAACCAGTGCTAGGAACAAATAAACAGACTTTCCTTCACCCCTTAACGGGAAAACCTCTTTTTTCCCTTTTTGGGGAAAAAAGAGGGGAAAAGCAGAAAAAATATACAGATAATTTTGTACTGTATATTTACATACAAAAATATACAGATAATTTTGTACATCAGAAATCTTCAAATTTAAAAGCACATTTCTAAAAGGCAATTCCCTACACAAGCACAAAAATTATAACAAAAAAAAAAGGCTTTTGCTGTTTCAAGACAGAAAAAAAATTATCAAACCAACAAAAACGAGTTTAAAATTTAAAACATACATAAATAAATAGATTATTTTGCACATGAGAAATCTTAAAATTTAAAAATATGTTTCTAAAAACCGCTTCCTTATTTAAGCACAAAAAATATAACAAAAAAGGTGTTTGTAGTTTCAAGATCAAGAAAAGCGAGTTTAACACTAGAATTACGGTGGTCTTTGTACACCTAGAATTACGGTGGGTGTCATTTTGACTCCTTGATAAGATATCTGCATATTTCTCTATATGATATATTTGTGAAAAATAAATTAAAACGTAAATTATGACAACTACAGTTTGTTTTATAAAATATACAGACTTTGCAGGTATGTAGGATCATCTAAACGATTTACTAAGTTCTCTTCTAAACTTTGATCACTTGGTCTCATTTCATCTTTTCCTAAATATGGAAATCCGTTTAATACGTATGTAATAATATAAGTATAAGTAAAAATCTACAAAAGTTCAGCTCGTAATAATCTTTTGTTCTGTTTTCGTTCCACACTGAAAAGAATTACACATATTTCATATCCTGTGACTGGCAGATGTGACTACGCAAACCCACCATATTATTTTTCTTTGTTTGTATTTTGCTGAAAACATGATGTGGATAAGGAAATATTAAGTTCGTTTTGCAAATTTCAAAAACTTTTTTTAAAATCTTGCAAAAAGTCCAGAAAGAGTCTGATTGATCTATTTTAAGCAAATTAAATTTCTGAAAAAATTAAATTTAGCGAAAATTTTTATGCATATGATGAACAATATTTTTTCTTTACCTAAACGAATTTCAAAGCACTTTGTAAATTAAGTCAAGAAAGTCAGTTTTTCTATTTAAAAGAAAAGAAAGAACCCACACTTTCATGAACATATTTATTGCCAACAAGTACAGCAATGTTTCAGCTATTTTTCAACATAGCCACCACCAGAAATAAGACACCTGACATATTGTGGGATAAACTTTGTTTATTTCTGTCGTAGAACCGCCTGTGAATGGAACCAGGCTTCCTGTCCCAGAACACCTTGCACACCCCTTTCCGTACCGACAACGTCTGTTCGAATTTGGTCCTCACCGAAGATCCACCATGATGCCAATGTATTGACTGCTGCTTGGTTTTCGCGGTAAAGTGTAAAATCCAAGTCTCATTGCCCGTGACGATCTTGGCGAGGAATTCGTCGCCGTTGTCGTGATACCGTAACAGAAATGTCAGTGTTGCTCCTAAGCTTTGAATTTTTTGAATTTTGTAGAGGGGCAAATTTAGAAATATAAAAATACATTTCTAAAAACCACTTTCGTACACAAGCACAAAATTATAACAAAAAAAGGCATTTAAAACGGTTTATTTTCAAAAAAGAAAAATTATTAAAACAACAAAAACCAGTTTAAATATTGAAACATATATAAATATATAGATAATTTTGTAGATGGGCAATTTAAAAACACATTTCTGAAAAGAACTTCCCTACACAAGCACAAAAACTATAGCAAAAAAGCCATTTAAAACGTTTTGTAGTTTCAAGACAAAACAATTTATAAAACCAACAACAACGAATTTAAAGTTTCAAACGTATATAAATGTATGGATAATTTTGTAGATGGGCAGGTCTTAAAATTTAAAAATACATTTCTAAAAAGCACTTCTCTACACAAGCAGAAAAATTATAACAAAAAAAAGCATTTAAAAAGTTTTGTGATTTTAGAACTGGAATATTTATCAAACCAACAAAATCGAGTTTAAATTTTAAAGCATACATAAATGTACACATAATTTTGTACATGGGAAATCTAAAAATTTAAAAGTACATTTCTAAAAACCGCTTCCTTACTTAAGCACAAAAATTATAACAATAAAAAAGACTTTTTTAGTTTCAAGACCAACAAAAATGAGTTTAACACTAGAATTACGGTGGTCTTTGTACACCTAGAATTACGGTGGGTGTCATTTTGACTTCTTGATAAGATATCTGCATATTTCTCTATATGATATAATATATTTGTGAAAAATAAATTAAAATAACTCAAATTATGACAACTACAGTTTGTTTTAAAAAATATACAGACTTTGCAGGTATGTAGGATCATCTAACCGATTTACTACTTTCTCTCCTAAACTTTGATCACTTGGTCTCATTTCATCTTTTCCTAAATATGAAAATCCGTTTAATAAGTATGTAATAATATAAGTATAAGTAAAAATCTATAACCGTTCAGCTCGTAATAATCTTTTGTTCTGTTTTCGTTCCACACTGAAAAGAATTACATATATTTCAAATTATGTGACTGGCAGATGTGACTACACAAACCCACCATATTCTTTTTTTTTTTTTGAATTTTGTTTAGAAGGTGCAAATAAAATAGACAGAATAGTTAAACAGAATAGTTAAACAGAAGTAACAGTGTGCAGATAACACAATCGAATATATTCACATTTCTTCTCTCTCAAAGGGGTCAAAATGGCACCTGACGGATTTCTAGATATAATCATTTGTTAAGGATAAAATAAAGATAAGATTTCCTTAAAATCTTTACTATTTCATAAATCACAATGATTTAGGTAAAGTCAAGAAAGGACTAAGATATATGAAAAGAAATAGAAGAGCTGTTAGATATAAAAGTTCGGTAGATGTCAAAATGACTCCTTCCGTAATTCTACTGTTAAAATTTAAAACTAGAAAGCAAGAATGGGGTACGGTTTAATTAATATCATGACATTCTACGTTCCCAAAGTTATTTTTAATGTATATACCTAAGAAAATACTTTAGGTCAATTTCTACGTACATTCTACCCTATATCATTATAAAATGTAGCCTAATTTAACGGTAACAAGCTAATACAAGATAGATTTATTATAGTATTTTCAAAAAAAAATTATATTTTTCTTCACTGAAATATCTAGTCAAATACAAAATGTCACTTAAAAAGCAGTTTTTATGTCCTACTCCCCCTATTGCCTCCGTTCTATGCAGCGTTTCTCTGAGATTCACTTCGTCAAACAATTCTAACAGATTAAATGAACCATAGACCACATTGTAAATGCTGAGTCAGGAATGTAGAGAACTTTAAGTAACCAACGTGATAGATTGATATTCGATCGTTATTTCATCGCAGCTCATTATATCTACACATCTCGGAGAATTGTTAGATCGTGTTTAGATTAAACTTACACTATTGACGTTCTCAAAATCTACAGTTACTTGGATGTTGTTAATAGAATTAAACATTTTAAAACATTGTATATATATGTGCGTGTATGTAACTGTATGCGAGTTTTTGTGTGAATAACGGGGGAAATATCTGTCGCTGTCGCATAACAAAACAGCCATTATTATTTTTAATTGCCCGGGGTGCTACTCGGCAATGCGTAAACATAAGTATTACGCAGTCGTAACTCCATTACAAAGAAACAGCGAAGTACGTGTAAATATAATTGCAACTTAACTATAATTGTATTCTAAAATAAATCCTGTACTGTACTGTACAATATAATATAGTACAGTACAGCAGACCACACCATAGCATAGCATAGCACAACACAGCAAATTACAGTACAATACAGTAGAATACAGAACAATCCTGCACAGCGCACTACAGTGAAGTACAGTAAACTATAGCACATTATAGTACAGTATAGTACAGTACAGAATAGAAAATTTAAACGTAAATCTGCACATTTAAACGAGAAGTCATTCTTTGTCTTTTGAATGTGGTAACGTATGAGACTTCTAAAATTCTGAAATAAGTTCAGCTTATATATATATATATATATATATATATGTATATATATATATATATATGTATATATATATGTATGTATATATATATATATATAAACACACACACACACACACACACACATATATATATATATATATATATATACCAGACGGCCATAATTAAACTGACAGTGCTCACAGTGTTCTGTAGCGCGATCTATTTCGGATAATGACGCCACATTTTGTAGGAAGATTAAACAAGACGTTGGACGAAGGATTCCGCAAAAAAACAAATTAGTTCCAAAATACGCAGCTAGGGGAATATTTGTAGCTGTGTAATAGAAAATAGAGTGTTAACAAATGCAAATCAATACGGAAATTACCTTTTATTTTGCATTCAAATGAGGGTCAATGAGGCTGCCGTTGTTGTGGACCACATATTGCATTCTGTCCACAGTATGCACAACAGCAGAAAGTAACATGTCTGCAGGAATCACCCGTATAGTCAGTGATATGTTATCCGTCAACGTAGCCAGGTCTTGGACAACTCCTTGATAGACCTTGGACTTAATTTAACCCCATAGACAGAAGTCGCATGGGGTAAGATCCGGCGATCGAGGTGGGCATGCAGTTGGAAAGTAGCGGCTAATGACTCTTTCTGTTGTGAATTTCTGTCGTAGCAGCTGTTGCATCCGTACAGCAACATGTGGAGGTCTCTATTTTGCATGAAAATGATTTCCCCCAGGCATTGTCTTTGTTGAAATGCCGGAATGACAAAGCAGTTCAACATGTAGCGATATTTCTCTCCAGTAACAGAACAGGTTTCCGGTCCTGTCGGGGTAATGTTCTCATAGAATAATGGACCTACGATAAATTCCGTTTTGAACCCACGCCAAACCGTTACTTTTGGTGATTGTAAGGGA
>CM063509.1:25610061-25710061 GCA_032207245.1 Pardosa pseudoannulata | reverse complement strand
ACATATCCTACGGGAATACAGCAAAAGCAAAATTTTCTATTAACTCTTTAGGGTTGTGATTTGCAGTGGATATACACTCAAGATCCAAAACATTGTGACCACCACTACATTATGCAATGAACTCGCCTGGATGACATGGAAAGCACATGATCAGGTGGATGAGTAATTTAGCTGCTGCTGGAGAGTCTTAAGAATAATTGTTTCATTTACTTGTGTGTGTCATGCGAAAGGCTGCGGATCTAAGCGATTTTGATAGAGGGCAGATGGCTCGAAGGCTCGGAACAAGTATTTCCGAAACTGCTCGACTCGTGGGTTGTTCGCGATCTACAGTTGTTAGTACTTACGCAAAGTGGATGAATAACGGTAAAACTAACAGTAGACGACATGGTATTGGTCGTCCACACGCTATCAAAGAAAAAGAATGTCGGAGACGACATTTTTCTTGATAGTAATTTTCTTGAATCAAACCCAGAGCTTGATAGGAGTCCCTGGTACCCTTGGTTGTGGTACAGCAGACCATGAATGCTACAGAGTATCTGAACCTCATTGCGGACCAGTTGCACCCTTACATGGCCTCTGTTTTTCCAGCTGGAATTGGAATGTTCCTTCAGGACAACGCCCCGAGTCAAAAGGCTAAAATTGTGTTGGAGTAGTTCCAGAAACATAATGTGGCATTCCAGTTAATGTCCTGGTCGCCTAACTCAGTGGTTCTTAACCTTTTTAAGCCGCGACCCAAATTTGAGAAATATGTTCATGTCGCGACCCAAAAAAAGTCAAAACTTTTTCATTGCTTTATTTTAGAGCGTATTTTTAAAAAATCTTCAATCCTACGATGATGATTTTTTTTAACTTTCAAATTTTTTATTTATTTTTTTATAATAAAGATAAACAAAAGTACTTTTCGATCCAAGGAAAATTTAATTAATAATCAAGTGTTTTTAATAATTTTTATTGACCAAATTAAAATATATTTATAACTTTTTGAAAATAATTGACATTTTAACTTATTCCTAAAAAAAAAAAGAAATATCGATACATATGTTAAGTTTTTTAAATTTTAAATGCAAGTCATACAGTTTTAATGAGAACCTTATGCTTGAATACATTTTGAAAGATCTTCAAACCTCGGTTGAATGCTTGTCAAGGAGCACCTTATATCTATTTCAGGATTTAACTTGTTCTAGGAGGTGTTGGTATTACTTATTATTTGGTGTATTACTAACTTTTTTGGTTCGACTCAGCGCGACCCAAGAAATATGCTTCGCGACCCAATTTTGGGTCGCGACCCATAGGTTAAGAACCGCTGGCCTAACTCACCGGATCTGAATAATATAGAACACATCAACGATGTCTTGGGACGGCAGCTGACATTTCAAAGACCACCAATTCGCAATATCTCGGATTTGCGTAACCGTTGCTTAAATATCTGGTACAATCTGTCTCCGCCCAACTACCAAGGACTAGTGGCATCCATTTCAAGGCGAGTTGAAACTGTTTTGCTCTCCAAAGGTGGGCTAACTCGTTATTGGCAGGTGTTCATAATTTTTTGGAACTTAAGGGTATATTCGGGGAAAAAATAAAAATCAGATAACAGAATTTCTGGACAGCTCGGAGTTGTTGTTGTTGTTCTTCAGTGGCATGACAACCCAGTATGGTCCCTGGCCTTCTTGATAAGCTTTTCCCAAGACATCCTTCTGGAGGTCAAATTCTTCCAGTTTTTTACTTTAAGTACTTGAAGGTCTCTTTCCAGGCAAGCCGTTCATCTCAGGTTCGGTCTTGTTCCTGTTATGTTGGTTCCTGTACGTTTTGCATAAAAGACCCTTTTTGTTGTTCGGTCATTGTCCATTCTAATGACATGGCCTGCTCACTTTATTCTTTGCAATTTGATGAAATTTACTATGTCAGGTTCATTATTTAAATTATATAATTCTAAAATTGATCTCTTGTGCAATATATTTTTTTTGTATTCCTCCAAATATACTTCTAAGGATTTAGATGTATACCACGCAGCGAGAGTGGTTACACCCTCAAAACTGATTTCACCTTATTTTAAAACTTTATTGTATTTACTAGCATATAGCCCGTGGTATGACGGGACATTAAAATGTTTAATTTTCTAGAATTGTAAAGTACCCTATCAGGCAGGTAAAAACATGGTTTGTTTTTTGGCTGAGAATTATCTGGTACACGTTTTATAATTTGTTAACTGACCGCATGTTAGTTGGCAATCTTAATTTATTTTGCTATATTACGTGATAGGATGGACAGCAGAGGTTTTAATATTGGCAATGATTATTTTGCGGTATATATGAATGATGTCGCAAACCGTGTTTGTTATGTATAAAAAACAAATACAAAAACGAACAAACTTCTTAATTTCCAAATATATATAAATTAAAAGTTAGATATTTATTAGTCCGTGAAATAGACTCCTAGACTTTAAGTAAAATGATTTGTTGTTAATGCAGGTGATAAAATTTTCATTGCAACAAAAAGTAATCGATGATTCAATTTAAAATTATTACATATGTACCTTATCTATTATTTAAGAAGAATATTAAAGAAAATTATTTGCGAAATATCTTAGTTCAGTGATAAAACGTATGAAAATAATGCAGAGAATATTTAAAAAATTTTAAATAAAAATGATTCAATGAGATGGTTAAAGGAATGACATCATATTGATAGAAAAAAAATGTTATTTTCATCTACTTATAATGTTATGAATTGATTAATTTAATTATATCCTGCTCTTAACCGAAGAATGTAGGGCTTGTAATAATGACATTAAACCATCCAAAAGGGTAGAAGGGTTATATTTTAAACGTTTTTGAACTCTCTTTGAATTTTCCTAACCCTAACTCATGAAGAATCTAATATGGATGCCTCTATCCATTCCAGGTCCAGCCGCTTCATAAATTCGAGGAGAGACGGACAGATAACTTAGTCTATTATTATATAGGAGATATACACTTAATATAATAATCAAATTTTAAGTCATTGGGACTATTTATTCTTTATTCGGTGTTTAAACAGTTAATCCAAAACTGTTAATAATGCTTGGTTAAAGGACTAATTATTTTGGAAACTAAATTTAGTACTAATTATTTACTATTTTAAATATAGTTTAATTAAAACTTTTATATTCTATTTGAATATTAAAATACATTACATTCACAGTTTTCAATATTAATTTTTATAATAAATAAATTTGTTGTAAAGGTACTATTAGGTACTATATTGTAAAAAAATTATAATATTCTAAGTTCTTTGAAACATGTTGCATTCACGGAAAAAATATCCAAAAATGTATTTGGTTTACAATTCAATTTACCTCCCAAATAAAATTAATAATTTGTATACATTTAATAAAAATATTACCAAATACTTGTATTGTATGTTACTACTTATTGATGAATTTATAAACTTAATAACCAATCATTTTCATTAAACTTTAAAATTTTATACATGCATAATTTCTGTGTTTTTTTATTTTGCTGAAGAACAATAAGGTTAAATTGGACTCATTTAATAAAAATTTAGGAAATAAATCGTGTAAAATATTTAGTTAATAATAAATGCAAATCTTTATACCATTTCAATAGCATTTTGTAACGAATAATTTGTACTTCTACTCAAGTTACTATCATATAGCCCGTCATATGACGGGATCAGTAAAATTTTTAATTTTCCAGGATTGTAAAGTACTTTATGAGGCAGGTAAATAGTTTATTTTTTGTCTGAGAATTATATTGTATACACTCAATGATTTGTTTATTTTCATATTCCTTTAAAGTCTCCCGATACCGTGAATATAGCTTAGAATCAAGTTGAATTCCTTTAGAAAGATAACTCAAAGTTTTCTTAGCTACGTAAAAAGTATCGTTAAGTTATTTTTTGCCACATTAATTAATGGAAGTAAAGGAATAAAACTATAATTTCCCCTACACCTTGGAGATAGGTAGAATTTTTTTAATACCGGTGATAAAATTTTCATTGCAACAATAAGTAATCGATGATTAAATTTAAAATTATCACATATGTACCTAATCTATTATTTAAGCCAAATATATAAAAGTAATTTATATTCGTCATATCATTCAGCGACAAAACATATGAAAATAATTCTAACGATATTTAAATTATTTAAAATAAGAAGGGATTAAATGAGATGGTTAAAGGAATAACATAATACTAGGAAATATTTTTATTTTAACCTATTTATTATGAGGCAAATTGATAAATTTAATCACCTGCTCATAACTGGGGAAAATAGGCTTGAAATAATGGCATTAAATGCTAGAAAAGGGGAGAAGGGGTGGATTTCTAACGTTGCTAACTCTAATTCAAAAAAATCCAATTTGGATGCATATATCTATTCCAGGTCCAACCACTTCATAAAGTCGAGGATAGACGGACAGGTAACTTAAGCTATTATTATATAGGGGATATCTAAACAGTACAACGTCGAGCTTAAAACTCCACGTAACATAAATGAGTTATTTATGGACGTTTTCTACAAATAAACTAATATATCTTGGACTGATAAGCTTTAGCCTAAGAAAAAAATAACTGTAGCATTCCGAAACAAACGTAAATCTACGTATTTTTAATTGATACAGATTGAAGCATAATTGTTTGATTTCTAAATAGGTCTTCTTCAATGGCATGCCAGCCCAGGGTGGGCCATGGTCTTACGCATAATCGAGTTCCAGGCGTTTCTTTTCTTGGATAGACTTTTCCAGTTTTTGATTTTTAGGATCTTTCAGTGTATTTCAAAGCAGTCAATCCACCGAATTCTTGGTCTTCCTCTTTGACGAGCTCCCAATTGTATGGCCTCAAGATCCTCTTGGTGGTCAGGTCGTCATTCATTCTAATCAAGTGTCCTGCGCATTTCAAACATTGAATAGAAGTGAATTTTATTATGTCAGGCTCCTTAAAAATCGTATAGAAACAATGTAAAAGAAATGCATGTTTGCTAAATATAATAATTTTATTCTCATGAACAAACATTTTACATTACATTCATAATCGACTTTAATCTAAGCAAAGTTTCTTATTAAAAATCTAAAATTTATGCGTTTATGTTACCGAATGTAATATACAATATGAAGCAAAAACAACTATTATATTAAGAAAAAATTAAGTCAATTCCTACTTAGGTCAAGACTACTTAGGTTAGAATCTAATATGGATACCTCTATCCATCAAAGGTACAACCGCTTCATAAATTCGAGGACAGAAGGACAGATAACTTAGACTATTACTATATAGATCGATTTCACGCAACGTCTTGACTACTTTAATGCCTTTTCTCTTCATTCTCATCTGTATGTATTCCACCCATATGCCGTCCTTCCGTTTGAAATGAAAGTCAGAATCACCATGAGTTGAGATGTGCCCTGCTGCGTGAAATTGCCTTATAGGGGATATCTAAATAGTACAACGTTGAGCATAAAAAAAACCAAGTAACTTAAATGAGGTATTCATGGACATTTTCTATAAATAAACGAATATATCTCGGACTGAAAAGCTTTAGAACAAGAAAAAATTAATTAAAGCATTCATAAACAAATTCAAATCTACATATTTTTATTTAATACAGATTGAAGCATAATTGTTTGATTTCTAAACATATCTTCTTCAATGGCGTGCCAACCCAATGTGGGCCATTGCCTTCCACACAATCAAGTTCCAATCGTCTCTTTTCTTGGATAGACACTTCCATTTTTTGAATTTTAGGATCTTAAGTCTATTTCAAAGCAGTCAATCCACCGAATTCTTGGTCTTCCCGTTATACGACCTCCGAATGGTTTGTCCTCGAATATCCTCTTGGTGGTTCGGTTGTCATTCATTCTAATCACATGTCCTAACCATTTCAAACGTTGCATTTTATTATATCTGGCTCCTTAAAAATCTTATAGATTTCGGAATTTGTCCTTATCCTCCAGGTGTCGCTAAATTTCAAACCTCCTACAATGCTTCGGAGTAGTTATCCTTCGAAAACAGCCGAGTCTTTTTGTTTCTTTCAGTTAATGCCCAGGGCCTGATTATTGCATGGGCACTTGGGGCAAGTGCCTGGGAAAGAAAATTTTAGGGGCCACGAAAATTTGCTTATTGTACAAATTCACTATTGCACTAATTGTTATATATTGCTGCTTACTTGATGACTTTTTTTTCTTATGCCAGCTGTATTTTACTACTGCTTTAGTTAATGCTTTTTGTATGCATATCTTCTTGTATTCATCTCCTGGAGAAATTTATAATTTTTTAATTTTCTTTATCATTTTATAATGTGGTTATTATAATATGCAGTAGCTGATATCAATTTCAATATTTTAGGGGCCACGAAAATTTATTAATTGTACTCATTTACTAATGCACTAACTGTTATATATTGCTGCTGACTTGATGACTTTTTTTTCTTATGCCATCTCTATATTAGTACTGCTTTAGTTAATGCTTTCTGTAAGTATATCTTCTTGTATTCATCTTCTGGAAAAATTTATAATTTTTTACCTTTGTTTATCATTTTATAATGTGGTTGTTATAATGTGCAGTTGTTGATATCAATTTCTGTGCTTAAATTTTACCTGCTAAATATTTAGTCCTGATAAATTTCAATCAATATGTTTGACATTATTTTGTGCATAACAGTTGAAATTTATGTCGATGGCATTGTAGTAATTTCATTTTCCCCGTGATATCTTGTTCATTTGAACTTCTTTAGTATAATTTTTAATCCAAATGCTCAATTCCCCTTTCATTAAGTTTTAATAAATTGTACGTAAGTATGTTTGTCATGAACTATATTGTTTTCTATTTACTTTAATTTTACTGTTATTTACCTGATAATTAATTCCCTTAACGAACCTGGTGCTTTTTTATCCTATGGGTTATTGCATATTTATAAGACAGATTATTAGCAACATACCACTATACACCATTAAATCATCTCATCAATTTAAATTATTTTTAATTCTAATAATATTTATCTTCTACACCACAGTGCTTGTGAGTATGACAAAGTAGAAAATAAAAAAGTGGGTCACTCTCGGTCCTTAAAAGTCCTTAATTTTTAGTATAGCAAAACAGAAATAATGATTACGTAAAATGAAAATTTGGTGTTTTTGATTTTGAATATAACTTTTAATGCTATTTTTTAAAATGTGTTTGACAATTAAATGTTATAATTTTTATATGACTAATGATGATAAGATCTTGTCGTTATAAATTTGCATGGGGGTGGAGGGCACAAAAATTGGATTGTGCCCTGGGCACAAAAGAATCTTAGTCGGGCCCTGTTAATGTCCATGTTTCAGCAGCATATGAGAGAATTGGTCGAATTAGTGTCTTATAAAGCAATAACTCTATTGCGAACTTCCGGCTCACTATCTTGGTTAACACTTAGTTCGGAGCCTAAATAGGTAAATATGTTAACAGTTTATAATCTATAGTCATTTATTTCAAAATACGGTTCACTATAGCTAGTATTTGTCATTTATTTGGTCTATTTCTATTCTAAATATATACAACTTGTATGCAGTTCATCATATGACCGGATCACTAAATTATTTAATATTCTAGAATTGTAAAGTACCCTAGGAGGCAGTTAAAAAATAAATTGTTTTTTGGATGAGAATTATCTGATACAACGATATATATATATATATATATATATATATATATATATATATATATATATATAAATAAAAAATATAAAAAATATAAAAAATGAAAGGAAGTCTTAATTTTCAAAGACGTATAACTTCAACGTTAGATATTTATTATTCCGTGAAATAGACTCCTAGACTTTTAAGAAAAGAAATTTTTGTAAAACCGGCGATAAAATTTTCCTGCAACAAAAAATATTCATGATTAAATTTAAAATTATCACATATGCACCTAATCTATTATTGAAGCCAAATATAAAAGAAATTTATTTACGTAATATCTAAGTTCAGTGATAAAAAGCATGAAAATAATGCAGACGATATTTAAGTAATTTAAAATACAAAATAAATGAAATGGTTAAAGGAATGACGTCATAATGCTAGAAACAAATGTTACTTTTACTGATTTATGTGATAAATTGATAAATTTAATCTCCTGCTCTTATCCGGGGAAAATAGGGCTTGAAAAAATGGCATGAAAAGCTCGAAAAGTAGGGAAGAGGTGGATTTCGAACGTTACTAACCCTTACTCAACAAGAATCCAATATGGATGACGCTATGCATTCCAGGTGCAACCACTTTATAAATTCGAGGAGAGACGGACAGATCACTTAGCCTATAATTATAAAGGGGATGCATTATTTTCTACTACTGCTTTTGAAATAATTTGAATTTTAGTTTCATCCCAGGTAATTTCTGCCTCATAATAAATCTAGCTTTCGAGGAATAATGAACATATTTGTTCCATCGAAAGGAACTGACGGGTGCATTTCCGAGTATCTTATTTCGTTAAAACTGTAGCAAAATTTATTCATGTCTTACCGAATGTAACGTCTACGATATCACCCTGATACCCTTTCTTATGTGGGAAGAGTATTCAGGCTCAGCCGAGCGTGAGGAAAATGGAGAAAAACTGCCGGAGGAATCTATCTTTCTGGTTCAGGTGGTGAGAAGCATTCAGCCGCGTAAACAAAACATAGACGCTTCGCACACGCTTCGAACGAGGCGTCAATTAATCTGCCGTAAATACGTCACATTTTGCTTACGATACTATTCAGAACTTTATTAGAGAAGGTAACATATTGTATGCAAGAAATTCGCGTTCTAGGTAGATGAACAAAAGAAAAAAGTATCGTTTCTACTGTTACGGAACTAATTAATATTTAGTTTGTAATAAGTATTACCGTTTATTCTTGTTATATGTATCTTAGAACGTTGTTCGAAATAAATATTTTAACATTCTGATACGGTTTCATTTCGGCACTGCTAGATAAGGTAGAAAAGGCCAGAAATTATTTTATATCTTAGAGATCTCAGTAATAATATTTTATTAACACTAAACTTACCAACTGTTAATGCATAGGCATTTATTTTACTTCTATTTCAGTTATTTTCTTTACTTTATTAATTTTATTCACATAATACATACCTATTTTTTCTTTCTATTTTAATTCATTACCTATCGCATTCTTCACATATGTATTATCAACTATTCGATCGGTTATAATATGTTTAGTATTAAAAGAGGTGTGAAAGAAATGCATGTTGCTAAATATAAAACAGTAAACTCTGCTTAATTTGGTCGCGGTTAATGTTATCAACATCTTTTTGCTATCAAAATCACTTGGTCCTGATTTTCTCTATTCATTTTTATGTTAAAATTATTGCTTTATGTGATCGTTACATCGGTTAATGTTATCAGTTTTCGAACCTCATTTTAACTGGCAAAGGGGTATTCACAATATATTCAGAAGGAACCTATTATTTCCTTTCCCTTCGATGTTTGAAATGAACAAAGGAGTGGAGTATTACACGTTCCTGAAATTTTTCAGAAATACGCACACCCTGCTGATGGTCAATGGTTGACAGCTAAGCAGAGGGCAACACATTCTTATCGTAACTGAAAAAGAGCGTATTTACATTTTATGCCTTGCTCGCTTACATGCAGCTTGTTATGCAAGCCAGAAAGCGAAATGATTTAATATTAAAACAAAAGATAGAAATTTTAAATCGTGATAAGTTGATTATGATTACGAACAATTTATCAATGAGCTTCGAAAAAATTGTAGACAGTCAACAATTGATACATTTTATTAATTATATATACAATTCTTATGTTTTAAAGGATAATATAGAGTATATAAATGTAAGGTGTGCTTTTTCATTTCGTTTTGAAATTTAGTACTGAAATTTAGTAAATTAAAGGGGGGGGGGGTAAATTCATCTAATTTTTCATATCGTTTATCGTTATCAAAATCATGGTGTCCCAAGCTGATCACATTAAGTGGACTCCACTGTATATACAATACATTATTTTCTACTGTTTTGGTACTGTTAGATAAGGTAGATAAGGCCAGAAATATTTTTATATCTTTAATGATTTCATTAATAATAGTTTATTAACACTAAACATACCATCTTTTCATACATACCTATTTATTTTACTTTGTCTATTTTAGTTATTTTCTTTATTTTTATTTACTTAACCCCTTCCAGTATGATTTAATAATGAAAAACTGTGCATGAAATAACCATTTAATTTTTATTTAAAAAACTTGTTTCATTTTACAATTCTTACATATTCTTAATTAAAATCCACTTTTTACATAGTGTTAAATAATATCAGAAACAGTAAAATTAAGAAAATATCAAGCCAAACATTAATAAGGTATACAGATAATAGTCTTCAAGCTAGTGGTACTTTTCAAAACAAAGTGCAAAGGAATTCTTAATTGTTTACACCGCCAAGTAGTCTCACTTTTAATTGGATTCTTGTAACACACACGGCATTTCTTAGTAGGTTTTCTTTTATTCTGACTCATTAATTTGGCAATGACTTGTACCAAGACATTCTAAGTAAACAATATGCAATAGTGACTTGTGATTTTCCCAAGTGATAAAAGTGTTGCCAAATTCAGTATACTAGAAATTTTAAACTAAATTAATTATCATATTTAACAGTAACTTTAATCGCATGACGAGTGTAGCTCGTCATTGTGCGGTACGGAATGAGAAACTAATGACGAGCTAGACTCGTCATTTTACCTGAAGGGTTTAAGTGGACTCCACTGTATATACAATGCATTAATTTCTACTGTTTTGGTACTGTTAGATAAGGTAGAAAAGGCCATAAATTTATATCTTAGATGTTTCAGTAATAATAATTTATTAACACTAAACTTACCAACTTTTAATACATACCTATTTCTTTTACTTCTTCTATTTTAGTTATTTTCTTTACTTTATTTTATTCACTTAGTACATACCTATTTTTTGTTTCTACTTTAATTCATTATGTATTCTTTACGTATGCATTAAAAGACATTTGATTCGTTATATAATATGGTATTTAATTGATAAGAAATGTTGCGCTGACTCATTTTTGGTAACCTGTCAAACGACATTAAAATTTGAATCTTTTGTTTTAATGTTAAACCATTTCGCTTTCTGGTTTCCATATATACAAGCTACATGTAAGCGAGCAAAATTCCGGGGAAGTAGAGTTTTCCATTCTTTTGTTCATTGACTTAGTAGGAAGAGGGAGATTTCTCGGAAATTCAAACAACACCGAAGGAGAAGGATAGAATGTGTTTCTTCTGAATACATTGTGAATATTCCTTTTCAAGTTAGTTCGGAAACTGATAACATTGACGTTTGTAGCGATCACATAAAGAGATGATTTTAACATACAGATGAATAGAGAAAATCGGGACCAAGCTATTTAGATATCAATAAGCGATTAAAAGCGATCACATTAACCCTTTAAAGAACAGTGGTTTCGTAGCGAAACCACCTTCTGAAATAGTTTTTCTCTTCTTTTTTAACCCTCCAAGTGGAACACACCGAGGAAAAAAAAGTCTCCAAAAAATAAGCTAAAATTTTATTGTGTCAGTGACCAAAGTGTTCTATGATTTTTTACTTCACCCTTTTGTCGACTAGATTGGAAAACCGGAAACCCACCCTCGTTATTGCCCCTTTACTTCCGGTTATAAATAGATATATAAATAGACATTAAAGATTGTTAATTTTTAACACACATAAATCTCATCAAGTTTCGAAAATCATTCCATAAGAAATAATGGATTCTAAAAGTATGAATAAAAATATTTTATAAGAGAATTATTTATATTTTTTTACGAAAGTCATCCAAGATATTTAAGTGGTGCAATTAGAGATACATGTCTTACCGTAAACGAAATAATTCGAAATAGAAATTGACAAAGCCATGAAAAGCTATCTGCGTCTTTGTGCCTCATGGAGTAGGGGTGCATACCTCAATAAATGTCAGTCAAAGAGGGGTGCAGTTCCCAAACAATCGACCTGACACTCCTACCTCAAAACTCCATGGGGGAAAGCACTTGCAGAAATGTACAATACATCCATTTTCGGAAAGTTTTTGAAGGTCGAAAATTGTACGTGACAACTAGCGGAATTTTACGTGCGAACTGCTTAGAGGGTTAAGGTTTATTAATGCTTTTTTAGGGTGTTTATGACTCTTTAAACTATTAATAAATGGTAGCACAACACACAGTATATTTTTCTTTAAAATATAAATGTTCAAACCTCTTTCCCTGGAGAAAAAATAAATGATATTTGATTATTTTGTCATGACCCTAAATAAATATACTTACCCAAAACATCACTTATAAATTGTTTAGTTAGCTATTTATCTATTACATGTAAGTATGTAGTATTCTTTCAATAATGCCGGATAATGAAACTTCGCCAAAGAGCTCAGTGGCCGAATGGTCAAAGCCCGAGAACCAGACCCGAAGGTTGTGGGTTCGATGCTTGCCATGGCGGTTGTTCCAAAGTGTGGATTTTTAATTTAAAAATATTACTTATTTTTGCTTTATGTTCTCGAACATTCTAGATCCTCCTTTGTTATGTAAATTAGTTATTTCTCGAATATTCTGTTCTGGTATGAAATCAAATACCCACTATAAAAAAAACTCGGTATAAACTCAATAGGCACTTCAAGGTCACCGATTTTTCCCCGATAACCAACTGTAACTATAACTATGGTAACGACAGTTGGGGAATGACTTTACTCTTTTTTCCCACTGTGTTAAGGGGTGTCATGCATAGAGTGGGCTCTCGGTGCATGATGAAAGTATGTTTATTTAGACTACACTTTGAAGAATACTTAATACTTTACACAAACTTTTATGAGTAATGTCAGACCTGTTTCTAAATTCATAAATTTAAGATATAATCCCATTTCATAAAATTACAATTTAAAAATGTATGTTATATTCTAATCCGTAAGATTTAAAAAATTCTACTGAAAAAGTAAATCTATTTTTTTTTTTTCACACACAGTTGTATTATTTACAGAAATAACTAATATCATTAAGATGACTGAATATTTCAACAATTTTAATGAGTAGTTATAATTTCTCACTATTTTTCTTTATATTTGTATGATTCTTTAAATCTAAATATCAAGCGTATTTCTTAATAATTTATTTAAGAGAATTTAGCTCTGAAATTCCTTAAATTTAAGTTGTATGTTAATAAGTATATTATGAAGTTATTTGGACCATAGTAAAGTTTCTATTCCAAAATTGTACTGTATTAATTATTTTATGATATTACAAGAATTGAAAGAGGTCTTAATGAAATAACAATATTTTGTATAATTTTATTGTGTATTCAAATATTTATGGTCTGTTGACACATTTTTAGAAAGTGAAAATTTCTTTAGAAGGTAGAGATTCCTAATGTTTTAGTAAGAATTCTAAATTAAAATGAATTTTTATATTTTTACAAAAACATCTGATTTATTATAACCATTTTATACATATTGTTAAACTGTTCTTTATGTAAATAGTTAACGCATTAATGCACAACTGAAAATTTTGACTTGACTTTATACTTATAATAAAGCAAATCGTCTGAACGTATTGGAATCAAATCCTCAACTGAAGTGATGAAAATAAGTGTGAATGCACAGGCTTCTTGGTCGCTACCATAGTAACCGATAACTGGGGAAAGAAGAAAGTCTGAACGTATTGGAATCAAATCCTCAACTGAAGTGATGAAAATAAGTGTGAATGCACAGGCTTCTTGGTCGCTACCATAGTAACCGATAACTGGGGAAAGAAGAAAGTGTGACCTTGAAGCGCCAATAGATTTTACATGGACTATAGTTGTAGGGACTTCTCGATCTTGTAAAGTTGCGAGTTGCTACTTAGCTTCAATAAATTTTTCTGTTAAGTTAAACGATGTGATAATTCCAATCTTCGTGACAATATTACTTAAATTTTAAGAATGTAATATTTTCGAACTGTACAAGGGAGTTGAAAGTTTCACAGTTAAAACCCACTGCTCATCCCCACACGAAACTACCGAAAAGCATTTTAATATTTTTCACATGGATAAGGTTCCTAGATAACATTTATAATCCATCTCCATTAAATCGCAAAGAATTTTCACTGGTGAACTCTAAAGGGTTAAGAGAAGCTCATTGTATTTTAACTGCCTGCGAGGGAGTTTGGCAAAGAAAGGATTGAGTACTGGACACTAGAGTGTTATATACTTCACAAGTAATGTTTTATCTTAGCTTTATGGGAAGTTCGTTTGTTAGTTAAAAATCTATTCACTAGATTATTTAATGGTAATATGTTTGGAAGAAGAATCATTGAGTTATTAGAATAAGTTTTGTAACGTGTTAAAAGAATTTAAAAGTTTTTTCAAAGCAGCTGACGATAGAGACATTATTCTAACGCCTATACAAGTCTGCGAATCGGGTACCCATTTAGCGCCACTTCTGTAACACTTGTAACTTAAGGTATGCTACAAACACGAGTAACATTACCCCAGAATACCCTATATAAAAATAGTTTAAGTTATCTTTCTGTCCTCGAATTTATGAAGCGGTTGGACCTGAATAAGTAGAGGTATCCATATTGGATGCTTGAAGAGTTACGGTTAGCAAAAGTCAAAGCGAGTAACATTTATCTTCTCCTAATTTATCAATCCGATTCTAAAATAAATTTGTATAAATATGCTTCATATCACAGAGCAAAATGCTGTCTCTTTAAATCGTTCGAAATCCCCCTCCCCCCCTCTTCGAGCATTTAATGTCATTACTTCAAGCCCTATTTTCCCCGGTTAAGAGTAGGCGATTAAATTTATCAATTTATCACATATTAAATGCTTAAAAGTAACTTTTTTACCATTATTACGGCATCCCTTTAACCTTCTCGCTTAATCATTTCTTATTTTAAATTATTTAAATATCGTCTGCATTAGTTTCATACTTTTTATCGCTGAACTTAGATATTACGTAAATAATTTTCCTTTATATTTGGCTTAAATAATAGATAGGTACACATGTAATTTATTTTTTGTTGCAATGTAAGTTTTATCACCAGTATTAACAACTAATAAATATCTAGCGCTTAAGTTATAAATCTTTAAAAAATAAGAAATTTGTTCGTTATTGTGATTGTTTTCTATGCATAAGCACAAGGTTTGACTAAATGAATTCGACGTGATTCTAAACGACATTCACAGTATTGGGAATGTTTAACTGAGTGTGAAAATAAACAAATTATTGAGCGTGTATCAGTTAATTTTCAGCCCCAAAACATACCTGCCTCTTAAGATACTTTACACTTCTATAGGATTAAAAAAATTATTGATCCCATCATATGGCGAGCTAAATGCTAGTTTAAAAGTATGTTTGGGGAAAAATTAAGCCGCGTCAAAAGAGTAAATTACAAATGAAAGTAGACCTCTTGGAATAGTATTGGTGTTAAATTTAATTAAATGACATGAGTTGTCCCCAAACGCATAAAATGTATATAAACAATTGCTTTTGCTAGAATTATTGGAAGAAATGAGAAATCAAGACTTTCGAAATCAAGGAGCTATAATAAAAAATAAATTACCCGCTTAGTAAAAGTAAATATTAGAAAAAAGTAAGAGGATATTTCAAATCAATTGTTATTAAAAATGAGGAATCGAGACTTTTAAAAGGATAAATATAATAAAAAGAAATTGCCCTTTTACGAAAAGTAAATATTAGAAAAAAAAAGAAAGAAAATTTCAAACAATTGTTACTAAAAATGAGGAATAAAGACTTTCGAAAAGAGGGAGCTATAAGAAAAAGAAATTGCCCTCTTTGTAACAGTAAATTTAAAAAAAAAAAGAAAGAGGATATTTCAAACAATTGTTACTAAAAATGAGAATCAAGACTTTCGAAAAGAGGGAGCTATAAGAAAAAGAAGTTCTCTTAGTAAAAGTATATATTAGAAAAAAAAAAAGAAAGAGGATATTTCAAATCAATTGTTACTAAAAATGAGGAATCAAGACTTTCGAAAGTGAAGGAGCTATAAGAAAAATAAATTGCCCTCTTAGGAAGATTATATATTAGAAAAAATATGAAAGAGGATATTTCAAACAATTGTTACTAAAAATGAGGAATAAAGACTTTCGAAAGGAGGGAGCTATAAGGAAAAGAAATTGCCCTCATAGTAAAAGGTAAATATTAGTAAAATATGAGAGAGAAAATTTTTGAATGTTTGGTCACTGTTAATTTAAGTTCTTTTTAACTAAAAATATAATAAAATATTGGGCGTAGAGTAAATTTTAGAATAGAAATTCTTTTCGAAAAGGTTAAAAATTAGTGTACTAAATAAAGTAAAAAAAAAGAACAATACGCTTTTCCGAGCAAAACTCCTTTTAACCAATTGCCTGTGGAATATATATGAAAAAAATGAGTCAAAAATGGAATTTCTTTCCTCTTTAATTTTGTTTGTTATTGTCATCAAAATGTTAGATACTGATTATTAAAAACACACAAAATTTTAAACAAAATAATTACTATATTCAATATTTTCACATATTTGGTATATTTTAATAGAATACAGTAATTTTTGCACAAATTATAGCAAAATAAATCAAGCAACATAATTTTTAAGATAAATATAATAGACTTATACAAAATTATTATTTATATCAACTCTCTTTAATTCCATGTTCCTCAGATTCTTTTGAATTTCACAAACCCTTTACAGTGTCCGACAAATGGCGCCAAACTATTCGCTGGAAAGTTCACACTCGATTTGCGTAATTCTAAAGTTATTAATATCTGTATTATTTTATGTAACGCTCAGGGGATTTCTTGTACTACTTCAACTTACAACAATTGTTAACCCCTTCCGGTAAAATGACGAGTCTAGCTCGTCATTAGTTTTTCATTCCATACCGCACAACGACGAGCTACACTCGTCATGCTATTAAAGCTACTGTTAAATATGATAATTTAGTTTAAATTTCTAGTGTACTGAATTTGGCAACACATTTATCACTTGTGAAAATCACAAGTCACTATTGCATATTGTTTACTTAGAATGTCTTGGTACAAGTCATTGCCAAATTAATGAGTCAGAATAAAAGAAAACCTACTAAGAAATGCCGTGTGTGTTACAAGAATCAAATTAAAAGTGAGACTACTTGGCGGTGTAAACAATTAAGAATTCCTTTGCACTTTGTTTCGAAAAGTACCACTAGTTTGAAGACTATTATCTCTATACCTTATTAATGTTTTGCTTCGATATTTTCTTAATTTTACTGTTTCTGATTTTATTTAACACAATGTAAAAAGTGGATTTTAATTAAGAATATGTAAGAATTGTAAAATGAAACAAGTTTTTAAATGAAAATTAAATGGTTATTTCATGCACAGTCTTTCATTATTAAATCAAACCGGAAGGGGTTAAATAAAAGAATATGCTGATATGTATATTTTAATTCAAAAAGAATTCATTTATTTAGAGATGGTTGCATACTCAAGGAAAATCCATCGCTGGTAAATGAATATACAGACTTAACCCAGGTGAAAATCCGGTAACTTATGATCAAAATAAATACTGCGGCCTTTTCTTAATGTGATCAGTTTAGGACACTGTAATTTTAATAACAATAAACGATATTCAAAATAAGTTAAATTTACCCTCCCTTTATTTAACACGTAGTACATTTCAAAATAAAATGAAAAACTCACCTTATATTTACGTACTGTATATTATCCTTTAAGGCATAAGAATTGTTTACATAATGAAAATAATTAATCAATGGTTGACTGTCTACAATTCTTTCTAAGAAGCTCATTGATAAATCGTTCGTAATCAATATTTTTTTAAAGTCATAGGTGCGGTTTTATACTCCACGTTTCAACTTTTTCAATGCAATTCAGAATCTGAGAAATATTTAACTGCGCTGCAGCTTTGACCTGACTCATGTTTGGTAATCTAACACTATTTAGAATTTCGATATTTAGTTTTAATGTTAAATCATTTCGTTTCTGGCTTCCATATAAACGATATACAAAATTAGATAAATTTACCCCCCCCCTTTAATTAACACCTAGTACATTTCAAAATAAAACGAAAAACTCACCTTATATTTATGTACTATATATTATCCTTTAAGACATAAGAATTGTTTACATAATGAAAATAATTAATCAATGGTTGACTGTCTACAATTCTTTCTAAGAAGCTCATTGATAAATCGTTCGTAAGCATAATATTTTTTTAAAGTCATAGGAGCGGTGTTGTATTACACGTTTCAACATTTTCAATGCAATTCAGAATCTGAGAAATATTTAACTGCGCTGCAGCTTTGACCTGACTCATGTTTGGTAACCTCTCATAACTATTTAAAATTTCGATATTTAGTTTTAATGTTAAATCATTTCGCCGTCTGGCTTCCATATAAACGATATACAAAATTAGATAAATTTACCCCTCCCCTTTAATTAACACCTAGTACATTTCAAAATAAAACGAAAAACTCACCTTATATTTATGTACTATATATTATCCTTTAAGACATAAGAATTGTTTACATAATGAAAGTAATTAATAAATTGTTGACTGTCTACAATTCTTTCTAAGAAGCTCATTGATAAATCGTACGTAATCATAATTTTTTTAAAGTCATAGGTGCGGTTTTATACTCCACGTTTCAACTTTTTCAATGCAATTCAGAATCTGAAAAATGTTTAACTGCGCTGCAGCACTGACCTGACTCATGTTTGGTAACCTCTCATAACTATTTAAAATTTCGATATTTAGTTTTAATGTTAAATCATTTCGCCGTCTGGCTTCCATATAAACGATATACAAAATTAGATAAATTTACCCCTCCCCTTTAATTAACACGTAGTAAATTTCAAACTAAAACGAAAAACTCACCTTATATTTATGTACTGTATATTATCCTTTCAGACATAAGAAATGTTTAAATAATGAAAGTAATTAATCAATTGTAGTCTGTCTCCAATTCTTTCTATGAAGCTCATTCATAAATCGTTCGAAACATAATGCTTTTTAATGTCATCGGAGCAGTGTTGTACTCCACGTTTCAACTCTTTCATTGCCATTCAGAAGTTGAGAAATGTTTTACTGCGCAGCAGCATTGCGCTGACTCATATTTGGTAACCTGTCATAACGATTTAAAATTTCGATATTTAGTTTTAATGTTAAATCATTTCGCTTTCTGGCTTCCATATAAACGATATTCAAAATAAGTTAAATTTACCCTCCCTTTATTTAACACGTAGTACATTTCAAAATAAAATGAAAAACTCACCTTATATTTACGTACTGTATATTATCCTTTAAGGAATAAGAATTGTTTACATAATGAAAATAATTAATCAATGGTTGACTGTCTACAATTCTTTCTAAGAAGCTCATTGATAAATCGTTCGTAAGCATAATATTTTTTTAAAGTCATCGCGTGTTGTACTCCACGTTTCAACTCTTTCATTGCCATTCAGAAGTTGAGAAATGTTTTACTGCGCAGCAGCATTGCGCTGCCTCATATTTCGTTACCTGCCATAACGATTTAAAATTTCGATATTTCGATTTAATGTTAAATCATTTCGCTTTCTGGCTTCCATATAAACGATATACAAAATTAGATAAATTTATTAATTAACAATACATTTCAAAATAAAACGAAAAACACACCTTATATTTATGTACTGTATATTATCCTTTCAGACATAAGAAATGTTTAAATAATGAAAGTAATTAATCAATTGTAGTCTGTCTCCAATTCTTTCTATGAAGCTCATTCATAAATCGTTCGAAACATAATGCTTTTTAATGTCATCGGAGCAGTGTTGTACTCCACGTTTCAACTCTTTCATTGCCATTCAGAAGTTGAGAAATGTTTTACTGCGCAGCAGCATTGCGCTGCCTCATATTTCGTTACCTGCCATAACGATTTAAAATTTCGATATTTCGATTTAATGTTAAATCATTTCGCTTTCTGGCTTCCTTATTGACAAACTGCATGTAAGCGAACAAAGAATAAAATATAAATACGATCCTTCACAGTACCGAATAGAATGTGTTGCCTTCAGCTTATCTGACAACTATTGACCACCAGCAGGGTGGGCGTATTTCTGCAAAATTCCAGGTCCGTGTAATATCCCACTTTTTTTTTCCTTTTCCCTAGATAGAAGGAGGAGAATTCCCGGAAATTAAAACAACAGCGAATGAAAAGAAAAAATTAGGTTCCTTCTAAATACATCGTGAATGTTCCATTGCCAGTTAAAATGGAGTTCGAAAACTGATAACTTTAACTGATGTAACGATCTCATAAAGCGATAATTGTAACATATAAATGAATAGAGAAACTCGGGACCAAGGAATTTCGATAACAATAATCGATTGATAACATTAACCGCGATTATATTAACCGGAGTCCACAGTACTTTCTTTAGAATATGAGTTCTGAAATCTATCGTTATCATTCTTTCTTATTTTTTATAAAGAAACAATAAAAGCACACTATTGCTGTGGTAGTAAACATATTTCATAAAAAAAACTTGCGGGTGTTGATTCTATCGGAAATGCACTTTATGCATTTGCTGCCGTAAGAGAATTCAATAAAGCCAATCAACAGATCAGCGATAAAAAAGGAAGAGTTCACTTTTAAAACATCACGAGCAAGCGGAAGGCCTTACGATAGCAGTGGCAGGTGTTTGTACGCTTTGTGATGTAACAAGACAAAAGTGCCTGATTGACATAAAATTCTGCTGCAGTAATATTTCACATTCCAGATTAGATTGGCCTGGTTTATTTGCATTTCTTTTAGGCTGCCTCTCAGCTTAGTGAGAAATTGAAGAGAATGGATTCACCCTTTCAACTTATGCCTCAAAATGAATGCAAAAATACTTGTGTGATATATGTATTCCTATAAAATATAACAATCCACATATTCCCTCATTTGCTTTGCTCTAAACAGAATAACTGGTAAGATTTTGCGTACTCTTTTATTTTTTTGAAACGTATTTTAACCACGAAAATTTTCAATATAATACTGTTTTACAAAATGAAAGTTATAGTTGTTTTTAAATTTTAATTAGTTTTTAGATTATATTACATAAAAGCAAAAAATAGCTTCTTAAATAAAACACTCTCAGAAATCGATTATCACATTTTATGTTTATTTTCTTTACTAAACTTTAGATATAAAAACTAAAGGTACATAATTAGTTATAATTTAATTGAATCAATTTTCAAATATATATATATAATATATATATATATATATATATATATATATATATATCTATATATATATATATATATATATATATATATATATATATATATATATATATATGTATATATATATATATATATGTATATATATATATATGTATATATTTATATGTATATATATATATATATATATATGTATATATATATATATATATATATATATATGTATACATGTATATGTATATATTACATATATGTATATATATATTATATATATATATATATATATATTATATATTTATATTGTGTGTGTGTGTGTGTGTGTGCGTGTAATCCATTTTTTATAACACTCCTTCACAAGGATAAAGCTTAACAGCTATATAGTAATGAGAATGCAGTCGGGCCTCATATTGAAGAGAATGCAGAAGTCTAATTTAAATACATTTATTTCAGAGCGGCAACACACATCTATCCTTCTAAACATACATACAATCAAAAGCAACAGAGTTTCACTCTGCTCTGACACAAGTACACATAAGAGCGCTGAAAACAAGAATTTTTCCACAACAAAAACAGCTTATATAAGCCAATTAACTGCAATATCAGTAAAACGAGAAATCATGTTTTGCCACCAGCTTGAAAACTGTTCTATAGACAGAAAGTTTACAGTTATATGACAGGAAGGAATGTTAGGTGGAAAATACTCCGTTGATTAAACCGTTTAGAGGCTGGTAAAGATATTTAAATGAATTAAAATTGGAGAGAGGAGGAAGAAATATTTGATAAAAGATATAAAGTTATATAATTTTGATACATTAATATATATATATATATATATATATATTATATATATATATATATATATATATATATATATATATATATATATATATATATATATATATATATATACATATATAATTGGTATATATATCCAGTTTTCGTTCTGCTGAAAATGATGGTTTTCGATTCAGTTCTGCATGGATAATTTTATTTTATGTATATTTTTATTTGTACTAAAAATATAATACTATCATAAGCAAAAAATGTAGTTCTATCAAAAGATTTTATTATTTCTTTAATTAGTACACTATGTGAAGAGATACAATTAACCAGCAGGTACGACTGGTATTGTTATCTATTACCAAAATCGCATTAGACAACTGCATATTCAACTGAAATAAATTTAACTTCTACAAATAGTTTCATGCAAAACTGAAACACTAAAGTATCAGTAATTATCAAAACAGGACATTGATAAACACTGTACATGTAGTTTGGAGTGCCACAATGTACATTTTTGAAACACGAGGGAAATGAGACCGAGACCTATGGTTCAAAGCCGATTCGGAACGGTTACGAACATATTTTGCACAGTGGGTTTCGAACCTACGAACTCTGGTACCGATGATCAGCCCATAACCATTTGGCTATTGTTAGCACAATGTACATGTAAAGACGATAATCATATGATCGACATTAAATTAGAAAATATTGATAAGTTGATTAACAGTAACGAAATGAATGAATCAAACCAAAATAAACTATGAATGTTTTTCAGGGTAGTCCCGGTTTTCGTTACGACCAAAATAACTATTTTTTTTCCGGTTTTTGGTTTTCGATTCAGTTCCGGTTCGAAACCCTGTTTTAAATGTCCCTTAGTTGTCGTTTCACTACACATTAATTAAGACACAATGTGTCTTAATATAGTATCGTAGTCTAATAATTAAGACTTAATTGAGATACAACCTGTCAGCTAATCACGGATTAAATATCAAACATTAAATTCTAGACATTTACCGATTATCTTTAACCAACAATGATGAGACGAAACATGAGTATTCTCATTGATAAAATTGCATTACTATCCACAATGCATTACAGACTTAATTTTGTCTAGGAGTTTAACATTGGAATCTAAACTACTTTATAAATAAACTGTTAAAGGTAAACATGGTATCCATTCCACATATTGAGGATGTATTTTTATGTATAAAATGGGTATTTTGATGTATTTATGAATACCATGTTATTAAAACAATTTCTAGATATTAATAAATGTCTGACATTTATGCAGATCTATCCTTTTGAGGCAAATGTACGAAATTTACTTTGACTGAACTTTTATGTATGTGTATGTTACAAATAATTCATTTATATACACATATCACAGTTTTTAAAATCTACTCGAAATACTGAAGAAATAAAATGAAAACAGCTATAACATCGATAGGTATAACATCGATATTTCCATTTTAAAATACAGTGTGTTAAGGCAGGTGTTCATAATTTTGATGCTCATTTAAACTCACATCTAACGTGATTGGCTGTAAATGCATGACATCACACGCTTGTATTTGAATATCTAATTAGCTCTCAGAGCGTTTGTAAACGTGATAGATTTATTTTACTTTGTTATGTCTCCTGTTGCATTCTTAGACTGAACTGTAAGTAACTTCAAACTGAAACGCTTAAGGTAAGCAAGCATTCGCTACTTCTTCTTAAATATTCTTATATCCATGTTAGTTTATGCAGATTTTTATATTTTCTGGCTTAGTAAATTTCACAGTGCAATTTCGAACTTTTTGTCGTGGGTATTCGGGAAAATTCAGAACATAGGTGGTATGAATGAATTGCACAGATTTCGGTCAATCATATGAAATGGTAGTTACCTATGCTAGAACAAATACATTATTTAATGATATTTTGTCTAATAAAAATCAAGAAAAATAGACTAATATATTATGTTTATAATTAAACAAAATCCTATAATGTCTTAATAAATTACTTTTTCATGTCTTATTGGAATACCAATATTATTCACAGAATACAGTACTTTATATATATATGACGTTAGTGCTTTCATTTTCAGTGCATAGTTGTATTATATATACATCTTACGTATTTCGAATAATTATTAATATACTTCTGCACGCATAATATTTTATATATTTTTAAAACTATATAGATTCATACGAAAACAAATGTAGATGCAGGTATGGTGTTATGTTGGATTATGTAAACGGGAAAAAACGTTTATTATCTGTAAGTCCTTAGTTTTATGAACATCTTTAAGCGAACAAAGGGGCTGTAAAATAACGTAATTATTTTTATAATTCTATAAAAGGTAATCGAGTCATAAATTTATTAATAAATTGAAATGATTATTTTATTTCAATGATTAAATATTATTAAATATATTTATTATTAGATGCATTATTAAATATATTTATTATTAGATGCATTATTAAATATATTTATTATTAGATGCATTATTAAATATATTTATTATAATATGCACTATTAAATATAGCTATTATAATATGCACTATTAAATATAGCAAGTATATTAAATATATTTATTATTAAATGATTGCTTTATTTCAATAATCCTTTTTTTTTTCAATCATCTTTACTTCTACTTAATTTCCTAGTATGATTTATTTTCTGTGAGACTTAATGATGTTTAATGCTCTTTACTTTTATATTTCACTGAGACTTGTTTGTTATTTAGTGCGTTTGAATTAAAAACTGCGTATGTGTTTTCAAAATTCAAAGGCTTTTTGTCAAAGTACAGGGTATAATATAGCAAAGCAGTTAAAAAACAAAAAAGGTAAAATATCGTATAATTTAAAGTAATTGCTTATGTATTTGACGCATGTGGATATTGATGCTCGGATTTTTAGTGTAATGAAAGTAAACATACAGTGAATGAATGAAAATAGTTAATATGCAATGCAATAGAAATAGTTAGTGGATTTTGAAAGATATCTTGATTTCTAAGGAAATGTTTTGTATTTAAATGTGGATTTTTTTTAACTTGTAGATTTTAGTAGCCTTTGTTTTATGTAATATTTTTGTTCAATATAAAATAAGAATATTGACTACTTTAAAAATTGTATTCAACACGTCGTGTCCTATTATAAATATTGTGTTATTCAACTGCTAATATGTGTTTAAATGGGGTTAAATTAAGCTTATAATTAGATTCACTAGTATCTATGCAATTTATAGTAAATTTATGCCGTTTAGTAACATGTAACATTGATGATTAATTTTTAGTTTTAAATTTTGTATCTTACATATATAAGCTTTAATTATATTATATAAGTTAATAGCTAAATACTTTTTACTTTGATCGGGTGGAGTTAATCGCTTGCCTTATTATCCCGTTTTATCTATTGTTCGTATATATTGTTGTTAATTACCCCTTTCGAGGTTCATTTTATTTCGGGATTATGGGTCGAAAAATGCCAATTTTTTATGCTTATTTATATTCATACATAGCTTCTTAAACTTAATAGCACCATTTGCATACAAAATTTCCTAAAACTTAATGTAAAAAAATCAGTTTAAAGAAATGAGTAATTTACATGTATAGTTGGCTTTCTGTACCGCATAAATCATTAGATGTTTGAGTCAATTCACACTAACTATAAATATAAAGCTTAGAATACCTAGCTCTTATCTTGAATTAAATTTTATGTACATCCTATACATTTACAGATATGATTATGAAATTATTAATCAAAATTTAGTCGTGTATGATACAATCGAAAACACCGTACTGCACAGTCCAACATCGTAATCTGGACAGTCGAACCTTGTTTCTCTCCTTACCTTCTTCCCTCTGTCTCTCTTTGAGCAACAAATATAGCAGCCAGAAAAGTAAACAAAAGCTTTCGAAACCATAAAAAACACATGTGAAATAATTCGGGAAAGACTGACTGCACAGTATAAAATCTAAACTCGAAATGAGCCAGGATGGTACATTTCGCCTGCTCGAGTTCAGCTCTGGAAAAACAGGGAAGGGGTTAAAAGTTCAATGTAATAAGGTTCGAAGTGAGTGTACTGAATTTAAGGAATTGATGCTAAATGCTCATCTGTCAGTCTACTTCTGGAATTATACTTTCTAAGGTTCAAAGTTGAAAACACTTGTTCACATATAAGAAGCAAATATACCGCTAATATTCTGGGCGGGAGATAATAAATTTGAGATATAATATTTAAATAAAGTAGATAAGGAGATGGATATATTATGTATAAATATATATTTCTTTTAATTTGCCTCGGACTGGCAATTTAAAATTCTATCCGCGGGCCTGATAAAACCTACCGGCGCACCGTAGTTTGCCCATCCCTGGTATAGTATATGTCGGCTTGTGGATTAGTAATGTATAAAGAAAGGTAGTTGCGAAACATCGAGACGAGTTTTCTGCAACATCAGGAAGACCCAGTATTAGTAATTCACCACTCAGATTAACCTCATGGTCTTTACTAGATGTTATTCCTGCTAAAAAATCAAACATGACGAGGCAGTGTACTGTGCTCCTGTAAAAGATTCCAGAAGTAAGATACCAGTGTACAGAATATCAGACATCACTTTGTGATGTTCCTTGTTTCAAAAACTATCATACACACTGGCGCATGCAGAATTGTTTTCAAGGGAGTTCATAATTTTCAAGTTGTGGGGGTTCATAATTTTTAAGTATAATAGACAGCATAATTTCTAAAATTTTTTTGCCATTTTGTCTGAGCTCAAGCGGGGGGCTTAAACCCCTAAACCCTCCCCCTTGCGTACGCCCCTGATCATACAAATACTAATATTTTACTTTCCTAATTTGCCCGAGATAACTCGGAAAAGTAAACTAATATTAGAACAATGTTTTTACACCTACTAAAAATTCAACCTACACATTTAATTCAAAACCATTTAACATAAAAACCTATATATTTTATTTTGTACGTTTCCTTGTATTTAGTAATATAAAAAAAAATGTGAATTTTTGCAATTAAAAAAAATGTAAAGTAAGCGGCACATAGCGTCCCATTAGTAAAATTTCTTGGCCGTCAGCGAAATTCCCAAAACTTATACAGTCTGTGTCGGTTATATCAGGGGTGGGCAAATACTTTCAAGCGCGGGGCAGAATGAAATTTTCAAAAATCTCACGGGCCGTAGGACTATACCGCGTGCTGTGCACACGTGAATGTTTTGGGTAGAGTTTTTTCCCTCCCAAAGAATTTTTTTTTGACAAAAACACTAAGTATCATTTTAAAGTATTTGGATACAGAAATCTGACAGGTAATAAAAGATAATAGTAATATAAGTCTTAGGTGTACATGCGAACAATTCCTGCCCAGTAAAATGTCACGTATTTTTTTAACGAAGTGTGATCCATTATATTAAATTAATGGTCATTAAATGAATCGGTTCACAAAAGATTTTTTGATATTTATTTATAACTTAAAGTAACAAATTATTTTATTTTAATCATAGTTATTACATTTTTATATTTATATTATATTTTGTAAATATAATAGTAAATAGAATTATAAAAAGAGATAAACATCAAACGTTAAAATAGAATAGTTTTAGTTAATGAGAATTTGTAATGTTCATTTGATATTAGTTCTTCAAAATTCGGAACCAAATCACTTGTAGCAGTCATTAATACCGAGTGTAGAATTTCATCAGTAATTTGTGATCGATATTTATTTTTCGTGTAAATCATTAACGAAAAAGTTACAACACAAATATATGTTGAACCAAATAAAGCTAGGTATTTTTGAACATAGTTCAAAATACGTTTCAAATATTCTGTATTTAAAACGCCGTAAAAGACACTGAACCCGTTTGAGTGAAAATTTTCTTTTAGTAAATTATTTGACAAAGTCAATTAGTTCTACTTGAATTTCAACAGGAACTTATTACACGTCAAAATTGAAAGGATGACTAATTAATGATAAAGGTGTTTCAATAGCTTTGAAATCTATTTTGGAATTCAGAATGCAGGTCTTGTGTTATTGCACTGTATTTAAGAAAATCGTTATTTTTAAATATTTCTCGTCGTGAGTGTAATGAAGGGAAATGACTTAGTAATTTCTTATTAAAGTTTTTAGCAGATAAATTGAGTTTTATCATAAATGCTTTGAGGGTTGAGTGCATATTAAAAGAAAATTGTTTTCGCTTGTAGATTTATATTTAGTTCATTCAAATATTTTACAATACGCATTGAAAACGAGAAATCGTTTAGCCGTGCCTCATTTTGCAATTGAGCTGTTCAAATTATAATACTCTGTATTATTTATATATTTTTATTATTATATATATGTACATTACGCATACAAATACTGTTGTTTTAAACAAAATCGCATATAATAGATTTAAAAAATTGCATGCAAGATTTTTCAACTGGCTGGATAAAGTAAGCAAAAGGGCCAGATCCAGCCCGCGGGCAAGCTTTTGCCCACCTCTAGGTTATATGGTCAGCTTAGCGGTACAGAAAAATCAAACCATATAAGGGAATGACCATATATGCGGAACAATATAACTGTATTAAATTATGACAGGATTATATTCGCCTAATAAACAAATAATTATACTTTTAAGAACATTTTAAAAATTCGAAAAGTAAAAACTATATTAAAAATATGTTTTTTTTTTGAGGGGGAAATTATTATCTTGCCTTACTAACCAAAGTACAGCACACGTACATACGTACATTTATGTTCAAAGTATTTAAAACAATCAGGTATAAGTTTTCTTCCTTTTGTCGGTTGTAACACAACTTTTTCTAAGTCCCTAATAGCTTTTAAATGCTCATCTGCTGCTTCGGAATGAGTAAAGTAACACCTGATGTCATGTATCAGAGAGATAACTTCAACCAATAAACAGATGTCCACTTGTTATCAGGGTGGGGGGGGAGAACAGAGAGGTGGAAAACTCCGACGTTGAGTATACACAAACAAGAAAGGGGGAAAGGGAGGAAAATAAATGCTTGAATTTAGGTCACTGACTTTAAAAAAAAAACGAAAAGAAAAAAAAAACTTAACGGACACTCGTTGAAAACATGATACTGACCATATAACTGGTAACAATAAAAAGAAAATGATTGTATAAGCGGTGCGCTTTAACACATGCTCCCTATTAAGTTGGACGGGACTTTAGAAAACTGACCATATAATCGGTGTGCCCTTATAAGCGGGTGACCATATAACTGGTACTGACTGTAATTGAATCGAGTAATGTATTTATTATAGTAACAATTTTATATACATTTACCGAATGTTGTAGCTGTTATACACATTTGAAATTAACTGCTATATTTATAGTTTATGAATAATTAAAAATTCAATGTATTAAGTTTCAACTCATATGTATGTACACATGCATAGAATAATTATACTGTGCGGGCCACTGAAATACGATGCACTTAGCCTAAGTTTTCTGAACTCCCTGAGCCTGAATGTAATGTATATGTAATCTATTCATTTTGAATTTGTTCTTAAGTCTTATCTTTCTTAAATTATTTTTATTCATTTAATATTAACAGGATATAATTTTAACTCTTTCCATACAGATTATTTTTTTAAACTTTCTGTACTAGTCAAATTAAAATTTTGTTTAATTTATTTGATTCCTTATTACTTATTTTTGTGCATGGAATATTAGTAATTATATTTCGCCAATTATCAATTGATGGTCATATAAGGTATTAAATGGACAATAATTCAATAACTCGCAGAAAATGTAAGTTTTCGTCATGGATCATGTTTACTCTTCAAAATTTAAAAACTGGTTTTTAATATTTAATATTTATGGGATAATGTACATTACAGAAGAAAGAAATAGTGGGTATTTTCTGTTCAATAGTTTAAGACAGGTGTGATATAAAGCGAAATCTTTTGAAATCTGACCATTTTATTTCATTAAAGTTTGTATTTTGTTATGAATGATACAAAACATTTTTCTTCTCATTTTGATGTGCCTCGTAACTTATTTGAAACTTAGACTTCGCGAGTGCATTTTTGTATAAATCTTGCCTATTTTTTTTGGATATTGTTTACCAAATTCTTATCCATAAATTTGAACCCAAGCTTTATTTTTAATGAGACACAGTGCATAGGAAATACTGAGAAATATCTATTAAAGTCTTAAAATATGATTAATATTGTAATGTTTTATACGAACTGCTTAAAATTAGTTTCTTACTTAATTATACTTTTATGTTAATAATGTGAAGACTGATTACTAAGACGCCAAAACTGATAATGAATTATTTTTCAGGGAATGAAGGATCTCTTTTATTCTACAACATTTCTTTTGGAATTAAAGGTAAGAGCATCGATTTATTTTTATACTTAATTTCGTATTTGTGCAAGTTTAAAATTCCAAATAATTCAGTAAAAGTCTCATGTTAGAAATTGTAAATGCACGTGTTCCTTATTGTATTCACCTTTCGGAAAGGGAAGAGGATGTAGTCATTTAAAACTGGTTTTTCTTAAATGACTAGATCAGTTAAATTAGGCTTTCAAATCATGTTATTCCAAAAAAACGATGTTTTGTATTGCTGACCTATAGGACATTCGTGGGTTCGATACTGTGGCCTGATGTTCTATTCGGAATCGGCTTTAATTTATCATTATTAGCACAAACAAACCAAAAACAGTTGAAATTACAAAATGTAATCATGTTTAAAAATTCCTATTCACACATGCAATGCATTAAATCTTATGACATTAATAAAATTATTTAACGATTTGAAATTTCTTCCCTAATAAATCAGTTACATTCTATTAATATAAATTTAAATTTTAAAACTCTATTTATTATATTTATATAGAAAATATTCTTTATATTAAATTGCCGTATACAGTTTCAAAGATTGCAATTAAATTATCTAAAAAAATTATTTCTTATACAATTTAAAACCATACGCATAATAAAAACTATCTCTACAAGCAAAATTATAATTACAAAATTGTAATTTCCATGTTATAATTGCATATACTTTGCTTTATATATTGTATTAAAAGATTTGCAATAAGACTATTCTAAAGTGTGCTCTTGTGAGTACACCTAAATATTGGCAGTATTGCATTCGTGCACAACTTATTTTTCAAGTGAAATGATAAAATTAATTTCTAATTTTAGTTTATTGTTAATATAACATTTTTTGCTTTTTTATTTGACCTGTATTAAAAAGACAGTTGCAATAAATTTATTCAAATGTGTGCTTGATGCACCACATTAAATGTTAATATTGGACATTGCATTGCAACTTGTCTTCCGGCACATTCAAGCAAATCTAAAAATGTTGGAATTTCCTATAGCAGTAGTGCCGGTGTATTTATATATTTTATACTTTGCTCATTAATATCGCCCTGTAATACTGGAAGACAGTTGCAATGCCAGACTATTCTAAAAATGTGTGCTTATAGTAAGCACAACCACATTAAATGTTAGGGCAGTCCAATGGACATTAATGCATTGCAACTTGTCTTCCCGGCACATTCAAGCAAATCTCTACAAGGAATGTTGTAATTTCCTGTAGCAGTAGTGCCGGTATATTTTATATTGCATATACGTTGCTCGTTTTATATCACCCTGTATTACTAGAAGACAGTTGCAATGCCAGACTATTCTAAAAATGTGTGCTCTTGAGGAGTACAACCACATTAAATGTTAGGGCAGTCTAATGGACATTCCTGCATTGCAACTTGTCTTCCCGGCACATTCAAGCAAATCTCTACAAGGAATGTTGTAATTTCCTGTAGCAGTAGTGCCGGTTTTATTTTATTTGTATATACTTTGCTCTTATATCGCCCTGTATTACTAGAAGACAGTTGCAATGCCAGACTATTCTAAAAAATGTGTGCTCTGGATGAGTACAACCACATTAAATGTTAGGGCAGTCCAGTGGACATTAATGCATTGCAACTTGTCTTCCCGGCACATTCAAGCAAATCTCTACAAGGAGCGTTGTAATTTCCTGTAGCAGTAGTGTCTGTGTATTTTATATTTCTCTTTTTATATCGCCCTTTATTACTAGAAGACAGTTGCAATGCCAGACTATTCTAAAAAATGTGTGCTCTGGATGAGTACAACCACATTAAATGTTAGGGCAGTCCAATGGACATTAATGCATTGCAACTTGTCTTCCCGGCACATTCAAGCAAATCTCTACAAGGAATGTTGGAATTTCCTATAGCAGTAGTGCCGGTGTATTTTTATTTGTATATACTTTGCTCTTTTTTAATCGCCCCTGTATTACTAGAAGACAGTTGAGATGCCAGACTATTCTAAAAATGTGTGCTCTTCATGAGTACAACCACATTAAATGTTAGGGCGGTCCAATGGACATTCCTGCATTGCAACTTGTCTTCCCGGCACATTCAAGCAAATCTCTACAAGGAATGTTGTAATTTCCTGTAGTAGTAGTGCCGGTATATTATATATTTCACTTTTTATATCACCCTATACTAGAAGACAGTTGAGATGCCAGACTATTCTAAAAATGTGTGCTCTTCATGAGTACAACCACATTAAATGTTAGGGCAGTCCAGTGGACATTAATGCATTGCAACTTGTCTTCCCGGCACATTCAAGCAAATCTCTACAAGGAATGTTGGAATTTCCTATAGCAGTAGTGCCGGTGTATTTATTTTTATATTGTATATACTTTGCTCTTTTTATATCACCCTATACTAGAAGACAGTTGCAATGCCAGACTATTCTAAAAATGTGTGCTCTGGATGAGTACAACCACATTAAATGTTAGGGCAGTCCAATGGACATTAATGCATTGCAACTTGTCTTCCCGGCACATTCAAGCAAATCTCTACAAGGAATGTTGGAATTTCCTATAGCAGTAGTGCCGGTGTATTTATTTTTATATTGTATATACTTTGCTCTTTTTATATCGCCCTGTATTACTAGAAGACAGTTGCAATGCCAGACTATTCTAAAAATGTGTGCTCTGGATGAGTACAACCACATTAAATGTTAGGGCAGTCCAATGGACATTAATGCATTGCAACTTGTCTTCCCGGCACATTCAAGCAAATCTCTACAAGGAATGTTGGAATTTCCTATAGCAGTAGTGCCGGTGTATTTATTTTTATATTGTATATACTTTGCTCTTTTTATATCGCCCTGTTTTACTAGAAGACAGTTGCAATGCCAGACTATTCTAAAAATGTGTGCTCTGGATGAGTACAACCACATTAAATGTTAGGGCAGTCCAATGGACATTAATGCATTGCAACTTGTCTTCCCGGCACATTCAAGCAAATCTCTACAAGGAGCGTTGTAATTTCCTGTAGCAGTAGTGCCGGTGTATTTATTTTATATTGCATATACGTTGCTCTTTTTATATCACCCTGTATTACTAGAAGACAGTTGCAATGCCAGACTATTCTAAAAATGTGTGCTCTTCATGAGTACAACCACATTAAATGTTAGGGCAGTCCAATGGACATTAATGCATTGCAACTTGTCTTCCCGGCACATTCAAGCAAATCTCTACAAGGAATGTTGGAATTTCCTATAGCAGTAGTGCCGGTGTATTTATTTTTATATTGTATATACTTTGCTCTTTTTATATCGCCCTGTATTACTAGAAGACAGTTGCAATGCCAGACTATTCTAAAAATGTGTGCTCTGGATGAGTACAACCACATTAAATGTTAGGGCAGTCCAATGGACATTCCTGCATTGCAACTTGTCTTCCCGGCACATTCAAGCAAATCTCTACAAGGAATGTTGGAATTTCCTATAGCAGTAGTGCCGGTGTATTTATTTTTATATTGTATATACTTTGCTCTTTTTATATCGCCCTGTTTTACTAGAAGACAGTTGCAATGCCAGACTATTCTAAAAATGTGTGCTCTTCATGAGTACAACCACATTAAATGTTAGGGCAGTCCAATGGACATTCCTGCATTGCAACTTGTCTTCCCGGCACATTCAAGCAAATCTCTACAAGGAATGTTGGAATTTCCTATAGCAGTAGTGCCGGTGTATTTATTTTTATATTGTATATACTTTGCTCTTTTTATATCGCCCTGTATTACTAGAAGACAGTTGCAATGCCAGACTATTCTAAAAATGTGTGCTCTGGATGAGTACAACCACATTAAATGTTAGGGCAGTCCTATGGACATTCCTGCATTGAAACTTGTCTTCCCGGTACATTCAAGCAAATCTCTACAAGGAATGTTGTAATTTCCTGAAGCATTAGTGCCGGTATATTTATTTTTATATTGTATATACTTTGCTCTTTTTATATCGCCCTGTATTACTAGAAGACAGTTGCAATGCCAGACTATTCTAAAAATGTGTGCTCTGGATGAGTACAACCACATTAAATGTTAGGGCAGTCCAATGGACATTAATGCATTGCAACTTGTCTTCCCGGCACATTCAAGCAAATCTCTACAAGGAATGTTGGAATTTCCTATAGCAGTAGTGCCGGTGTATTTATTTTTATATTGTATATACTTTGCTCTTTTTATATCGTCCTGTTTTACTAGAAGACAGTTGCAATGCCAGACTATTCTAAAAATGTGTGCTCTGGATGAGTACAACCACATTAAATGTTAGGGCAGTCCAATGGACATTCCTGCATTGCAACTTGTCTTCCCGGTACATTCAAGAAAATCTCTACAAGGAGCGTTGTAATTTCCTGTAGCAGTAGTGCCTGTGTATTTTATATTACTCTTTTTATATCGCCCTTTATTACTAGAAGACAGTTGCAATGCCAGACTATTCTAAAAATATGTGTGCTCTTGATGTGTACAACCACATTAAATATTAGGGCGGTCCTATGGACATTCCTGCATTGCAACTTGTCTTCCCGGAACATTCAAGCAAATCTGTACTAGAAATATAATTTTCGATAGTTTTTATGGTTTATTTAAATATTTTTACACTGCAGTATTTTTCTTTTTTTAATATCTCTGTATTACATGAAGACATTTGCAGTGCCTGTCTATTCCAAAAAAGTACGCTCTTGGTGAGTTGACCCATATTAAACGTTAGGGCAGTCGTATGGACATTCTATCAGTAAAAGTAGTCTTTCTGGCAATTTCAAGCAAATCTGTAGTGGAAATGTTGCATTGTTTTTAGAATTTTTGCTAGTTTATTTAGATATTTGTTCTAGTGCAGTAACTTTTGTGTCACCCCGTGTTAGAAGTGAAATGCAATGCCAGATGATTTCAAACTAAATTTCTATATTAAATATGTAGTGCTTAACACTTTTGAAGTGTAATATTTAATTTTTTTTCCATGTGGACGTCATATTATATCCTTTTTAGAATTACATAATATAAACGCGATGCCTTATTTTATAACTTAATGTTACTTTTATTGCACCATCCTTTTAATTCTGACTACATAATTATTTTACCGCACATTTACAACAATGCATGGACACGTTCAATTTTGTTAATAGAGTTCGTTAAAATACCTTTTCTCAATAAATGCGAAATAAAATTTACTAATGAAACATAGGTAATACTCTTAGTATAATTGTTATAAACAAACAACAAATATAAATGTTAAAAAATTAATCCAGGTGAAAATCTGACAAGTAGTGTATTTACGGATTTTAAGTATTTTACAGCGTATGTAACACAATTCACATAAACATTTAATGAATTGTGAAAATAGCTAACATTGTGACTCAGACAAGTTGTATTTTCAATGATTTTTAATGGAATATATTTTGTCTTAGCCCTCTCGGAAATACTAATAATATTCTGTAAAAAGCTTTAAGATTAGTTCAGTATTTTATGATTTCCCCGTATGTATTTTCAATTGAATTTAAATGTATGGATATTAGATTTACATAAATTATTCTGTTAAATAATAGATACTTTAAATAACTGATATATGATACTCTAATATGATATAATACTTTATTTCTATCTTCTATGTTGAATGGTACTTCGGAGATTTACAAGAGGATATATCTGGTACACTCGTGCTTTTGGTTATTATAGAAGAGATTGTTAAATTTGAAGTGCCTGAAATTTGAATTCTCTTTAAGTAAGTAATGTTTTATTTAGAATTGAGTATTTAAAAAATGTTTAAAGAGTTAATATTTTTCCTATAAAATATAATCTTGAAATTATTTTTTATTTTTGCTTAATTTCTGATTAGTTTTAAAAGATTCGAAATAGAGCTGTATCAATTTCGTACAAAGTACATTTATAAGTAGAAATTGCTCGATATTAATCCCTTGACAAACAAGTAAAACTGATTTTGATGTGTCCTAAAAATTCTATGTAGTTCTAGCTCATTAGAAAAATTTGGGCAAGTTGAGAACCTTTTAATTTCAAATTCGCATTAATAATGAGGTTTATAAATGAAGCTAATGTACAATAACAGTATAAAATGATTTAATATAATGCTTCACGACGTCATTCGGGCTTAACGTTAGTCCATAATGACTGACGTCACCTAGACGTCGTTGTATGTCAATGGGTTAAGTTGTAAATCATTTTATAGATGCTCTAATGAACTTTATTATCGGATCGTCGTTAAAATTAACATTTGATTGACTTTAATTTGGTTTACATCGCTACCCTTGTGTAAATAAAACTAATATTTCATGTAGAATAAGATTAAATATTTGATTTAAAATATTTAAACTATTTCAAAGACAAAACACGACGTTCAACCTTTTTTATGCTAAAAAGACGTTAAGACGGCTGGGTACTTTCCATATTTGGTTTCTCTAGGTCTGTGAAACTGTAGTATAACTTGTTCTACTTGTTACAATTAAGTGTCTTAAAACTAATTTTTACTGTGGTAGACCAAAGATATCTCCACGATAATGCTTTACTAAACTTAGAGAACAATAAATGTTTGATGTTCTATTTCTGAAAAACCTCAATCTTTCTTTTTAATGCTAATATTTACTAGTACACACTTTGATAAAGATCTTGCATTTTACCCTAAAGAATTTTCATCTAAATCAATTTATACATTTTTTCTGGAAATAAATCTGCTCAGAAACAAAGCAATTTTGTACAAGGATATAATGCGAGAGGAATATAATATGGCTAGTAACTAAACATGCTGATAAGTGTCATAACAATTTGCATCCTTGTGTATAAATTTGTATTATCTCGAGCAGTTTTCACAAATGTAAACCACCTGGATAACTAGAGTATGCCCACTGAGAATCTTAATAAACTAATATAAGGTAGTGGTACGAAACATTAATTGCATAAGAAATGTTTAACTACTTAATCGCATGTTTTTAGGTAAAGCAATCATGAATTTGCCCATTTTTTATTAAAGTAAATTGCATAAAACTACGTGTATGTATAATATATACCTTCATTTTTATTTTAGATAATTTTGAGTTTAAAATATTTTTATGAAGAGCCAACAATTGGGATTATGACTTATTGGTTTTCCAACAAATAGAAAGATTTAAAAAAATATCTATTAAAAGTTGAAAGAATTTTATTAACCTTATATAAATATCAGTAGATTTTCATGTTTGTAAAATCTTAAAAGGTGAGATGAGAAGTTCAATAATATCAATCTAGACAGTAGTACAGAGTTTTCATCCTGCATCTCTTGTTTTCACTTTTGGAACAACACATTTTCATTTCCTTGATGGTTGCGCTTTCTTATCATGGGAGGTATGTTTAAAGGCCCCCTCCACACTATGGTCCACGATGATCCACGATGGCAGACGATAAAACAGCCTTGCCGGAGGATGGCTTCGGAAACGATTTTTCTCCAAAGATCAAAGGCAGTCAGATGCGTAACTAAATTGCGCAGTAGACCCTATGGATCAGTGGTGGGCAAATACTTTTAAACGCTGGCCAAAATGAAATTTTACAAAATATCTCCAGGGCCGGAGGACTATACCACGTATGCTGTGCACACGCGAATGTTTTGGGTGGAGTTTTTTTCCCTGCCCAAGTGATATTTTTTGACAAAAACACAAAGTATCTTTTTTAAACATTTTTAAAGAAATAGGATCCATTATATTAAATTAAAGGACATTAAGTAAATCAGTTAATGATCTTATTTTCATATTTGTTTACATCTTAAAAATACAAATTATTTTATTTTTATCATAATTTTAAATAGACAATAAAATAAACCCAATGTTTTAAAATTTTACCTACAAAAAATCCACCTTTTCAATTTATTATTATATTTGTAAAATAACAAACATTAGTCTCAAAAGAAATGACGAGTATGCGACTAGTGCTAAATCAAAATAAACAGTACGCGTACTACGGTCTGTCGTATCTCGAAGAGTGAGAGGTGTGCACGTTCAATTCTATGAAGTAAGCCGACCACACGCTTTGAGAGTATGTATGTTGCATACATGCATACATTAAAGTAAGGATATGGTTACAGCTGTTCAAATTATAATACTCTGTATTTATATATTTTTCATCATTTGTATGTACACTATGCATACAAATACTGTTGATTTCAACAAAATCGCATACACGAAATTAAAACATTTGAATGTAGGATTTTGTATTAAAATAAGCAAAAGGCTTTTGCCCACCCTTCCTATGGATGAATCAACTCACTCGGCTGATTTAGTGGCCCAATGTATGGATGCAACCTGTAACGATCGTCCAAGGTCGTCATCAGGAAGTGCTAAACAATTGGCCAGTGTGGCGGTTACATATTAAAATGCCTTTCAATCAAAATGTTGTGATTATTATCTAAGCATATCCGCACCGTTTTTGCAATGTTATCTTTATTGTTTATAAATAAGATGAGAGTTCGAAATAGTTTGATCTAACACACTACACTTGCCGAAAGCTGGCCGATTGGTTAGGGCGCTGATCGTCGGTAGAGTTCGTGGGTTCGTGTCCCAGTATGGCATGGATGTTCATAACCATTTAGAATCGGCTTGAAGCAGTAGGTCCCGGTCTCATTAGCCCTCGTGTGCGAAACAGCAGATCTTAGCGCTCCAAACCAAACCAATCACACTACAAATTGTGTGGTACTAACTATCGACTGTAAAGATTAAGAAATAAACATAATTCCGGGAATAAGAAATCCATTGTCTTAGTGTTTTTGGAGCACCACTTTTGAACAAACCAACCAGGAAATATCACTGACTCGAGAATAGGAGGGGGAGTTCACTCAGTTTCGGTCAATTTAAAACAAAGATCTGGTTTAACTTTCCCGATTAATATGTATCCATGTTATTAAAAAAGCATGTTGTATTTATACGCAATGACATATAGTCATTTTTAGGCATCAAATTATTCTAATAGTTAACCCTCCGGGCGGAACACACAGAGGAAAAAAAGTCTCCAAAAATACGCTAAATTTATTGTATGCTAGTTTTATTGTGTCAGCGACCAACGTGTTCTATAATTTTTTACTTCACCTTTTGTTGAGTAGATTGGAATACAGGAAACTCACCCTCGTTATTGTCCCTTTACTTCCGGTTATAAATAGATATATAGATAGACATTATAGATTGTTAATTTTTAATACACATAAAGCTCGTCAAGTCTCGAAGGTCATTCCGTGAGAGATAATGGATTCTAAAAGTACGAATAAAGATATTGTTTAAGAGAATTATTTATATTTTTTTACGAGAGTCATCCAAGATATTTAAGTGGTGCAATTTGAGATACATCTGTTACCGCAAACGAAATAGTTCGAAATAGATTTACAAAGCCATGACAAGCTATCAGTCTTTGTGCCTCAGGGGATAGGAGTGCATCCCTTAATAAATGTCAGAGGGATGCAGTTGCTAAACAATTGACCTGACCCTCCTACCCCAAAACTCCTTGGGGGAAAGAACTGTCAGAAATGTACAATGCATTCATTTTCGGAACGTTTTTGGAGGTCAAAAATTGTGCGTAACAACCGGTGGAATTATACATGCGAACAGCTTAGAGGGTTAAAAATAATTTATTACAGTATAAAAGTCAATCGAAAAGTATATGTACTTAAAAATATTTAAACTTTAATGGAATTACGTTCAAGGTATTAGTCAAGGTTTGTTTCAGATTTCAGGCACAGTTAGGGCAAACTTTTTATACATGTTTTATACACATTGTACATATCGGTTTTTTTTTTAGTTAGAACAAATATCTGCTGTTTTTGGTTTTACAGTTTTATTTTTGTGTAGGGTTGTATTTTAAATAGACAAACTTTCGATCATAAGTCTTTATTACAATATAATAGCCTGTTTCTAATAAAATTTTTAAAATAAAATGTTCTGTTTAGTTTAGAGTAAAATTGTTCCTAAACCTAGATCAAAATTAAAAAAAAATTGTTTTTAAAATATTTACTTAAAAAACGTAAAATACAGAACATAAAATATAGTGGAATAAAATAGTTTACGAGTAGATTTCTTCCATTTGAAATTTGTAAATCAAAAACTTAATTTTTAAATCAAATCAAAGCTAATTTGTGATTGAGATAAAATGCAATAAATCTTTATAGAAAGATAAATACAACTTTTTGAGATTTGATATTTTTTAATGGAAGTAATCATTTTTAAAGAACCATAAAAGCTAGGATTTTTGTTGTATTTACTTTTGTTGACTTTTCACAACTTTTATTATTACTATTTAAATCGAATAAATTTTTCAGCATTTGTTCTCTATATTTAATTAAAATTATATTTAAACGTAATATTTTCTCTGCTAAGTAATAAATGTTTGATGGAATAAAATGTAAGTGCTTGTTTCTAAATTTTCTAAACTTTGCTGACACTCCTCCCAGACTTACAATGGCATATTAAGAGTTTCATTAATTTTTGCATTTTTGTAAACTCATTTAGGCATGAATCTGTAATTTTTTTAGTTTTTAAAACTTTTTCTCCAACAGAAGGAATTTTTCAAAAATTTCAATAAACAAATCTCCAAATACCAAATAAAATTAAACTAAGAAAAAATTACGTAGAGTTAGACCGCACTGCTATTATGTATTTACGTTGAAAATTTTAAAATATATATACAATAGTTTTTTATTTAGAGTGCGCTCACGTACAAAAAACATCGTTTTGATTAAAACGCATTTAAAGTTAGCATTTTTTATATTTTCAAAAAACTTATTTCAAAATACTTTAAACTTTTTCAGTTACACACATTATCCCATTCTATTTATTTTAGCTGTGCAGCAGTTTTGGCTTTTATTGCTCGTCGAGGCTCTAATGTACTCATCTCCGCAGCAGAAATACGCTGTTGATCATTGTTATATGCAAAGGGTTTTACATTATTCTCATTTTTGTAACCAAGTTCACTCATAACTCTTAGTCGATCAACTTGACCCACATTAAACATAGAAACTGCTTTATTAACAGCTATACGGACTATAGTTGAGCTCTCTAGGATTTTGGTGCATAAGTTTAGTATCAGTGTTAAATCTCAATGGGATTGGTGTGTATCCTTCTAAATATTTTTTGATTAAGGATGACATGCTAAGATCTTTAAAAATATATTTTATAACGTTCATTACAGGAGGAGGTTACAATTTTAAAGTTTGTGAAATTACAGAAGTCCCAATGTGCAAAATTCAAGAAGTGATCCATGAATATTCCTGCTATCCTAAAGGACAAAAAAGGTGAGAAGATTATATATTTGTAGAATGCTTGAGATAGAATATAGCCCATACAACTTGCATAATATCTGTGCGAGAGAATGAGTTTAATTATAGTATTTCCATAATATACTGTCAGTTTATTTATATCATTTGTTAGTGCACAGAATAAAATTTCACCTCAATCAGTTACCAACTCTAGCAATGTAATCGCGTAAGTAGAAAACAATGTACCTGATATAACAATGTAGGTTTGCAAAAAAAGAGAAAAAATAAGTTATGGATGAAAAAACAGTGATAATGCAATTACATTACTGAGTATGTAGTTGTGCAAAGGTAAACAAACAGCAGCTGGTAACAGACGTGCCAACTACTCCGGAGTTGCTAAATGAGAAAAATTGATAACTCCGGAAACTACTCAGATTGCTCCGGAAAATAACTTCTGAATAGCTAAAAGATTACAATTCAGCAATTAACCCCTTCCGGTACGATTTAATAATGAAAAACTGTGCATGAAATAACCATTTAATTTTTATTTAAAAAACTTGTTTCATTTTACAATTCTTACATATTCTTAATTAAAATCCACTTTTTACATAGTGTTAAGTATCAGAAACAGTAAAATTAAGAAAATATCAAAGCAGAACATTAATAAGGTATACAGATAATAGTCTTCAAGCTAGTGGTACTTTTCAAAACAAAGTGCAAAGGAATTCTGAATTGTTTACATCGCCATGTAGTCTCACTTCTGATTTGATTCTTGTAACACACACGGTATCTCTTAGTAGGTTTTCTTTTATTCTAACTCATCAATTTGGCAGTGACTTGTACCAAGAAACTTTAAATAAACAATATGTAATAGTGACCTGGGATTTCCACAAGTACCAAAAGTGTTGCTAAATTCAGTACACTAGAAATTTTAAACTAAATTATCATATTTATCAGTAACTTTAGTCGCATGACAAGTGTAGCTCGTCATTGTGCGGTATGGAATGAGAAACCAATGACGAGCTAGACTCGTCATTTTACCGGAAGGGGTTAAATAAAACATTTCGCAAAAAATACTATTGAATATTACTTTTCCCACACACTAATGCTGCATGTTAGAGTCTGTGCGGAAAAATCAATCTGTATTTAGATCAAATTTGAATAGACAAACTTTAGAATCCCTGATGATAGAAAAATGTAAATATTTAATCGGGGTCAATGTTGCTAGAAGAAACAATGTTCTGAAAAATAAATTGTTAAAGCTAAAAAAGGCTACTTATACATTTTTAAATGCATACGATTTAATTTACCTTTTACAATTTACTACTGTGTAAATATTTTAAATTTATTTTTAATTTGGAAACCAATGAGATATGCACTTACGTATAATCTGTAATTAGCATGTTAAAATTTCAAACCACGCTGTTGCTCCGGAAAAAAGAGTTCGCATGTTGGTATGTCTGTGAAAATTTTGCTTGTAATGTCCAAAAGCGTCTATGTTTACATCGTATTTTTTTATGTAGCCTCCACACTATGGCCAACTGTTCACCACTTCCTGATGGGGATCTCGAACGATAGTTCACGGGTTGCATCCACATGCTGGGCCACTAAATGAGCCAAAGACGTGGATTCGTTCATAGGATCTACTATGCTCATCTCGCTGCCTTTGATCTTTGCAAAAAAACCGCCTCCGAAGCCCTCGTTCGCCAATGCTATTTTATCGTCTGCTACCATCGGCCACGATAAACCATACCGCCCCTAGACGGTGGTGATGGCTTGCAGTGGACCACAGTGTGGAGGGACCATTTAAAAAAGTATGTGTTCTAGATATAATATTTAAACTCGATTTGTTTTAAATGATTCAAAAATGTTAATATTTTATAAAATGTAAAAAAAAAATCGATTTTTTTTAAAATTTAAAGGTTATTACTCTCCTTAATTTAACAGATTTTTAAATTTTTTAGTACAAAATCATCGGTTTTATGTTCAAACTGTTTTCTTCAGTTTGATAAGTTTAGTTTCTAATAAAATAAAGTGAAATTAATACAGTTTTAAATATTCATCTAATATACTATTTTTTTTCTCCTCACTTTTTAATGCATAATTTCCCAGCTGTAAAATTGTACAAGAGTGCTTTCGTACTGACTATTTTTACCCTCTCTTAAAACTACTGAAACAAATGCTAATTTTTGCCAACTGGCTACATTTTTGTGCTGCCCCATGAAAATAGCTTCGCTTTTGCTTTAACTACATTGCTTAAATGTCCGTTTCTAAAAATAAGTTAAATGATCAAGATTTACTTGTGCCTAACAGAAATCACTGAGCAATTGCTAGTCTCATGGAACAAAATCCCGTGGTTTTTCAAGTCCGACATAACAAAGTTTATTTTTGTACCGTTTATGAAGTTTAGTAATGAATCATTTTCAGCAAATGCTCAAATTCATTATTTTATTTTCGTAGATATTTATGGATATAAAATTAGGAAAAGTCAAGAAATGTAATTCAACTTCGTTAATAACTTCATGGGAAAATTAGGCGTTTCATGGGCAAATTAGTTTACGTCAAAATCATCCATCCCGCTGTTCTAGTGGTAATCGGTCTGAGAAGGAAGAGGTTAAAGTCCAAGACCTTTTTATACTACTGATTCTACTGACTGTCTAGACAAATATCATTTAGTCTAGTTCATGTGCTCTCTAACTTTTTCGGACCATGCACCACTGACACGCTTTTAACACATTGTATTCATGACACATGCCTAGTATGTTTTCAGAGGATTGATACTTGATCGCGGGTCGCGTATTGGTATGCGTTAGTGTAACGACATGGTTTGTTTATGGGTACAAAAATAACTGTATATACAGGAAAACGAAGTCGAATGTTTTATAGTATAAAAATGTTTATATGTAACATAATTTGAAATAATTAAAACTATATACTATTTCTATTTGATTTTTCATATCTACGGTACTAAAAATTTATCCACTAAAGAAATATTTTTTTTTTTACAAAAATCTTATGGCTACTATTTATATATTTCTATTTAAACATTTGTTTATAGATCTGTACATAAAATACAAAAAGTTAAAAAATTAAATTTCGATCTATTGAGATTTAACTCAATAAGTAAATTTACGCGCAAAACGCCCGTTACCGGTACAATTCCTCTGCGAAATGTACCCCCACGCAATGTGTTCAATATTTGATACCCCCTGAATAGGATGAACATATGTATTTAATATGTTAAATAGATAGTTTCCAGGAATTGAACCCCACAAGTCTGCACTTAACTGATATTGCTTTGATCAGCTACGGTACACTACACGTACTTTCAATACAAATTTAAAAAATATATAAAAATTAAGTAAATTTTAAATTAAACAGAAAAATTAAAATTCTGACGTAATAAAAAATAGATTTTTTTAAATATAGTTAACTGATGGCAGGTATCAAATGCAGGCTACTGGAGTGAATTTTAAGAGGATAAACTTAAAAAATAAAATAAGAATATATATATAAAAAAAATTTGTAGTCAATTCCTACATTGGTTTACAAAGAAATATTTTATTTTATTTTTTATTAAATTATATGATCACATGTGAAATAAGGAAAGCCAAATTCTCTTGTAATCGTTTCAAATCCCGATTCTTTGATTTACTGTAAACTGAACGGCTACGTATTGGCGAAATTAGTACTTCTCGCAAAGTTCTGGCTCGAAACTTGTGATAAAACTAAGATAAATCCCCTGTATAATAATAGCCAAAGTTAACTGTCCTCGAATATAGGAAGCGGTTGGACCTGGAATAGAGTGACATCCATATTGGATTCTTAATAAGTTAGGGGTAGCAAAATGGAAAGAGTTCGAAAACGTTCGAAATCCACTCCTTTCCCTCCTTTTATATCGTTTAATGTGCCTGAACTTAGATACTACGTAAATAATTTTCTTTTATATTTGGCTTAAATAATATATTAGGTACATATGGGATAGTTTTATATTAAATCATCGATTATTTTTTGTTGCAATGAAAATTATATCGCCGGTATTAAGAGCAAATTCTTTTCATAAATGTCTAAGCGTCTATTTCAAGTACTTTAGCGTTTAAGTTATATAACTTTGAAAATTTGTTTGTATTTGTTTATTATACTTAACCACATAGTTTGCAATTGATTAGCTAAATTTTGGACATCTTTCACATATACCGCCAAATAATCACTGTCAACATTATAACTTCTGCTTCTCATTCTGTCACGCAATATGGCAGCATAAATTAAAGTTGACAATTAACATGCGGTCAGTAAAGATAAACAAATTATACAGCGTGTATCGGATAATTTTCAGCCAAAAACATACCATTTTTTTCACTTTTTGTACTATACAATTCTGGAAATAAAAAAAAAAAATTACTGATACCGTCATGTGAAGGGTTATATGTTGATTTATATCTGGATAGTCTGAATTGAAAAATAGCGAGATTCTTTCAATTGATACCTGCTGTAAATAAACTCTATATTAGGCACTAATTTAGTTGGATTCCTACCTTAAATCCCATGGTTTGGTGATATCTAGTGAATTTCTTTTCTGCAGTCCAACATCATGTTCAGCACTAAAACCGCCTTTGAATAAATATGTGAGTTGAAATGATAATGGTTTACTTGCAAAGCCAGTTGAGTGAGTATTGCACCTCAGTCTCATCAAAAAGGCTATTGACATTTTCAAAATAACCACCTGAAAAACTATAAAAAATTTGATAAGGTGTACGCACTACTTTGAGAAGTCGAAGGTTAGCCTGCAGAAAAAAAAAGCGAAGATAGATTAGCTAATTTCTCTAACACAGATGAGAATTAGCAAACCTAAGATTTCAAATTATTTAAGCTTCCTGATCTAGTTATGGCTAGTTTAATCTTCGCATCTATGAATACTCGTCTCGCATAACTAAAAAAATATTTGTCGAACTGTTATGAAATTTAGTTGTGTACCGCCTGCTTTGCAATCGTACCTTAATTTCGCACGTATAGTCCGCGAACTATCTGTTTAAAATGCAAATTTCTTCAGCAGTGGACTATCTGCCGGTGCAATTATCTGCTGGTTGTTCATTGCCCAAATCATCAAAATCGGAAGATGGGCGAAAAAAAAAAGGCAAGTCGAGCAAACATCCGATCATCAAATGTAAACAAAAGCACGGCTAGCGAGATACCAAGAAAACATCGTATCGATGATAAACAGTGAAAAAAATACAACCCATAAAGAGGAACGAATCGGTTGTAGCAAGTAGAATAAGCTTAAATCTGTCCTGGAGTACGGGAAAATATCGATAGTCGCTATTTGCAGCTCCGATTGACAACACCGAGTGGATGGGTTCAACATAGATGGTTGGGAGTCGAAGGTCATTTCACCACGAGGATCACTCGTAACAGTGTTTTGTTTTCAAAGTTTTGATTTGCTGTAATATTGCTCTTTTATTGCGTTTTTAAAAGATCAACGTAGTTTTACTTTTGATTTCAAGCTGAAAATAATTCAGTAGAAAATTGGCGCAAGCAAAATGAAACATTAAAAATATGATAAGAAAGCGATCCAGTAGCCGTAAAAAAATACAATACCCTGAATTAGAAGACGATATACATAGATGGGTTCTGGAACAGAAAAAGGTAGGCCGCTCTGTTTCTTCAGTTAAAATTGGCCTCTGAGGCTATGATAGAAGAAATGATTTCATATTTTAAAGGTGGAATTGAGTCTAAGCCAGACTTTTCGGCACTCTGATGTATTTGGATTTTTATTCTTAAAGTGATTTAATATTGTAATACCTAAATACGTATTTTTCACGTATAATACATGGATTGTCTAGTCTTGCGGACTATCTGAGGATTTATGAAATTGTTTAAATAAAAAATATCAAACCCGCGGACTGTACATGCGAAATTACGGTAATTTTATATAACGAAAAATTTCATTGTAACAAAGTTTGTAGGGAATAACCGAAAAAATTCAGTAAAGTGTTGAAATTTCGTATAAAATTTCCTGATAACATCTACGTTTAAACCTCTATTTTTGAGTCCAATCCATTCTCTATTTAGTAAGTGTTAATATAAAGGCCATTAATGCTGCACATCTAACATAATTCAAAAGTAACGAGTTATTAATTTATCGACTATTAGCTCTTTTAAGTAAGCTATTTAAGCAGTTGGAAAAAATAATTTTAAAGTCATTGTTTTTAGGAAAAACTTATTTGCTAAAAAAATTCTGATTTTTTGTTTTTCTTTCTGGTACGGTGGGAAATATCTAGAGATGAATGTAAAGTAATAAAGCTTCAGATCTCTGCCAGGTGGCAGAGTTCAACTCTACCTAGGCATCATGATATCACGAGAAACGAGAAAAGAATATTGAATCTTTAAAGAGTAGGTGCGAGGTAAATTCGTTGACGCATCATACAAGTTATATGTATACGTATAAGTAAATCATGTGATGTCAGCATTATATTTTTCTTCGAGAGCTCTTGTTTATGTGTTACTTTCACTTTGGTATTCTTATTTAAAACTCATTGAGGTAAAAAAGGAATTGTTGTAAACAAATGTTTTTATCAATTTCTCAATATTACATATTTCTAAAATCTTACAGTATACCAGATGAGATAAGCAACGTTTAATAAAAAAGGCATTTTCTTCAAAATAAAGACCAGATACCTTTAATAAACTTGGAGGAAAATATTGTAAGCACAGAACTCTTATAGTGAATAAAAAATAATTTGTAATATTTTCGACTTTTCAGTTCGAATGGTACTATATACACCTCAGTATAATTCCTAATCTTATAAATTTTAGTGTCATGTAGTACTGTTATTTATATCATTAGAATGCAATGTAAAGGTATTTAAAAAGTAAGTTTTTTGTTCCCTTAATTTTAGCGATTAAATATATTTAAGTAAAAAACAAAAACAAATCTTCTGAACAACTCTTCCCTGTATACAGCAATCTGTTCGCTGTACATTAAAATTGTATAACAATTTTCTCTTACAGTGAGTCGTATTGTAATTTACACAATGTTAGTCTGAACTTCTTGAGCTAAGCCCTACAGTTAAGATAAATCTAAGAATTTAAAGAGTTTTTATTAGTTATCGACTATAGGCTAAAGTGAGTCGTAGGTCAAGGTAATTATTAGATTGCTTGAGTTAGCCTAAGTGTATAGATTAAAAGTAAGATTAGAGTGAAAATAAATATTATAGTAAACATAATGCAAAGTATAAAATAAATTTAAAGCTACATGGTGTAAGGATAGCATGAGTATCTCCCATAAGTTTTTTTTCATCAAGGTTATCAAGATTAAATATATTTAGAATGTTTCATCAAGATTAAAAATGTTTAGAATGAATTTTACACGTAAAATAGATTGCAAATGTGCAGCATTGACATTTTACGCATCATTAAATTGTATACTGAACCTCTAGGGCTAAGCCCTGTAGTTAAGATATATCTAGCTATTTAAACAGTTATTAGTTATCGATTATAAGCTAAAGTGAGTAGTAAGACAAGGTAATTATTAGATTGTTTGAGTGTGTGAATAGATTAAACGTTAAAATAAAGTGAAAATTAATATAATAGTGAACACAGTGCAAAGCATAAAATAAAATTAAAAGCTGCATGGTCCAAGGACTATACTCCTCGTGTTGCAAAAAGTAGACCGTAGCACTAAAAAAAAAAGCATACCGAGTACAGTACAGTGGACTCTGCTTAATGTGATCAGACCGTGATTTTTATAACAATAAAAGATATGCAAGATTAGGTAAATTTATCCCTCCCTTTCATTTACACGTACTAAATTTCAAAATAAAATGAAAAAATTCGCCTCGTATTTATATTATCCTTTAAACATAAGAATTGTATATATTAAAAACGTAGAAAAAAATTGTAGGCAGTCAACATTTGATCAAAGAAGCTTATTGATATATTATTCGTAATCGCTATGTTTTTTAAAGTTATCTGATCGATGTTGTACTCCACGTTTCAACTCTTTCTATACAATTCGAAGCTCAAAAATGTTTAACTGCGCTGCAGCATTGAGTTGGCTTACTTTTGATAACCTGTAATGACGATTTAAAATTTCGATCTTTTGTTTTAATTTAAATCATTTCGCTTTCTGGCTTCTATATTGACAAGCGGTATGTAAGAGAGCAAGGCATAAAATGTGACTAGTTTCCTTCTCAATTCCGATAAGAATGTGTTGCCTTCAGCTTATCTGACAATCACTGACCACCAGTAGGCTGTGCGTATTTGTAAGAAAATTATAGGAACGTGTAAATACCACTCCTATAATTCCCTATTTTCCAAGGTGGAAGAGGGGAGATTTCTCGAAATTTAAAACAGCAGCGGAGGGAAAGAAAAGATTGGGTTCCTTCTGAATACTTTGTGAATATTCCTTTGCCAGTTAAAATGAGGTTCGAAAACTGATAACATTAAGCGATGTAACGATCACATAAAGTGATAATTTTAACATGCAGATGAATGGAGAAAATCGGGACTAAGGATTTCGATAACAATAAGCGATTGGTAATATTAACCGATTGATAATATTAACCGGTATCACATCAAGCGGAGTCTACTGTATAAGGGTATGTCATAAGTTCCTTTTTTTTAGCGAGGGAAGACTAAATATTAAGATTAGAATGAACCTAACAAGTAAAATGGATTGCAGGTATGCAGTATTGCCATTTTACTCATCATTAAGTTGTATACAAAAATGTTTCATTTGTTTTGTTGTGTAGTTTATGTACGTGGTGGTGGTGGCAAAAATCGAATGTGTTTCTTTTTGTAAGAAAGTTATGCCTCTATTGTTAAAATGTATCCACTTCTACAGATTAGCTTAATCATAAATGTTGTATTAAAGTTCTATATAGCGTTATCAATTTATAAAATGCATTCTATTTTCTCTTAATAGTTTGAATTTACGCCACTTGAGATATCTCAACTCATCAGAATGTGCTGTTTTCTTGGTATTATCATGCGTTCATTGTCGTTTATTGCTGTAAGTATTTAATTTGTAAATTATTAATACTAAAATAGGCTGCCTTAATATGCAAGACATTGTAGTATCGTGTTCCGTGAGTTCGATCTTGACATTTTACAGAATATCTCCATCAAATTAGATGAAAATATACACAATATTTTTTTAAATTTCTAATTAGTGCTTTGTAGATTCATATGTAAGGTAAGAACTCGAACGTAAAAAGGGCTTTCCGTTTTTGAACCCATGTATGAGAAATGTAAACATATGACTAGGATCGTTGTGGCAGATGGTTCAAAATGTTGTTTTTTCTGTTCCAAAATAAAATGGAATCCACTATAATTATAAACATTGTAATGTGTGCGTTATGCTAGACAAATATTTCCTGTCCTGTGGTAGGATTGGTGGTAGACTAGTTGCTGGTTAGTAGTAAGCAAAAAGTAATCGATGATGACGGATATACAGAATAAAAAATCAAATATCGTAGAAACTAATTTTAATATAATTCATAAGTTATTGTAATTAGTAATATTTTACTATAGTGGAATTAGTAGGAAGAGCTTATTCTCCGTGTATTTTTTTAAATATGGGTTTCAACAGATTGTTGTAGCTCTAGACTTGACGGTATACCTCGTATCTTTTAAACTAAATTTAAAAAAAATGTTTTTGAAAACAAACACAAATATCCCATTTAATTTATTTTATTTAATATTTCAAATGAAAATAAATGGATTTTTATAATTCTGTTTTTATTTAAACTTTGTTGTAAACGAAATATGTTAAAATAGTAGATACATGGTTTTCGCGCACCTGGAAAGTCATGGAAAATCATGGATTTAGACAATGGATTAATTTTGTCATGGAAAGTCTTGAGTTTTCAATTAAAATGAGTAAAAGTCATGGAAAGTCATGGATCCGCTAAACTACCGATTAAAAAAAATGAATTGAATTGTTTAATTCTATTTTTACTTGTCATTTGGCTGAAGTTACTGAGTTTGGTATTCATGTATTATCCTATTGACCAAGTAAAATTTGTTCGCCAAGGAAACTCAAAAAAAGCTTAATGGGTGGGTAAATGTATATTATTCTGGTTTTCTTAAATTGTAGATTAAAATTTTATTAATATAATAATTATTTTTTAATAAAATTAAGATTTTTTGCACAAAAAATAAGTTTATCTTTAGGGATATTGTATATAAAAGTTATAGGGTTATATTTGTCTATTATTCATGGTCACCTGGATAATACCAAATTGGAAACATTTTAATTGAAAAATTGCTATATGATTAAACTTAGGTATGTAGATACAACAATGTATTTTTGTGAGTTTATTAACACTTATAAAGTAAGTTTATAGGTTTTTGGTAAAATTCCTGTAATTTTTCTAAAAGCATATATTTTATTTGTATGTACATCAGAAGTTTTATTCATATATACTTTAAAGAATGCTTTTTAAAGTCATGGAAAATGATCTGATAATTTAGGGAAAGTCATGAAAAGTCATGGATTTTTGAAAACTTTTATTTGGGCAGATACCCTGTAGATAAATATAAAGTTTTGTACAAGCACATACATACTTGCATCTTATAGTAAATTCATAATTTTAGTGAGTTCAGTGGTCATCCCGCATGATGTTAATGTGTGTTTCAATGTAATTCGTCTGATTATGAGATGTGAATACATCATCACCCCATAAAATGCATAATGAAAATAAATACACTCACAATAACAAATTTCACAAAATGCGATCCTTTTAACAAAGTGGTACAACTTAGCATGACGTACAACCAAGTAGTTCCTGAGCTAAAAAGGTCTGGGGGGACGCTCTGCTAGACTCAAGACTTGTGTCGTCGAAGGCTGCACATCTGCACTGATGTCAATTCTTGCAACAGTGCATTATAAACGGTTTCGAGACGTTTTGTTAGACGATAAGGTGCGACGAAAATTAGACGCGATTAAAGGGTAGAAATGACTTTAGAGAGTCGAATGTTCAACAGTGAGGAGGAAGGACGTTTCACTCCCGTCCTCGTCATCGCAGAGACGAGACCTTCTCGCTGCCCGACACAAAATGGGTAGGTTTGTTTGCCGGGAGCTCTACGCTTTATTTATTTTGCTCACGAGGGCTAATGCGACCGAGATCTGTTTAATGTTACTACTGTTTACTATTCTGAATAGCTACGAGCATACATGCCTGCAGTGGAATTGGAACTCGCGAACTGCGCTACCGAAGGGCAGTGCTCTAGCATTCTGAATTCATTCGTTCCTGAAGGGGTAGGAGATCTTGGCTAGAACTGGCTAACCATAAATGCGTTTTAACGTTTAGATTTCGGCTGGTACAGCAGTTGTACCATAAATATTTAGAAACCCAAAAGTCGGCTAGGGTACAACAGTTGTACCGTAGATATTTCTCCCCTTTTGCAAGGATGGAGTCATTACTCACTTGTCATTTGGCCAGTCCCTCCCTATTGTTGAAGTTTTGCTGAGTGCATCAGTACCGGGAAGGAAGAATGTGATTTTGTTTGGCGACATGTGGAACTACTGGCACTTTTTTGTCCATGTCCAGCAGTTTGTAAATTATTCATTCTTTCTTGTGAACCAAATCCGTCTAAATTTATAAAATTTCTTTTAATTCTAAATTAAAAATTCAAAATAATATTAGATTATTAAAATTATATTAGTGTATATTTGTTAAAGAATAGAAATCACATAAGCACCCATAGAGGTAAACGAGGGAGTATACCGCTACCCTCTGGAAATTCCTTCAACTGTTTAAAATTGTATACACACGTGTACGTATGCATGAAATGCATTGTATGTGTTATACAGCGTTTATGTACCTTTCGAAATGTTATCAAATGGTATAAAGTAATTTGTTTGCCAAACTGCCGGTAATATCGAAGAAATGTGAAATAACTTTTAGACTGGTTTTAGAGCAACCCTGCATTGTAATGTCCTCCACTCCCAGAAAGTGACAATAAGACAAAATATTTTTCCCTCTTGAGAAAGTGGAAGGGGGGGGAAGAAATTTTGAAAATGTTGCCGATTTGTAGTCCAAACTCAAGGCAGAGGCCAGCCGAAGCTGAAAGGTTAATATTATTCACTGCAGGGAGATTTTTTTATAGCAAGATTGTTTTTAACACTTTCGGTCCGACTTTTCCATGGCTATTTTTTCTATATTAAAACTGTTAAGTAGTTTCATTTAATGATATACTAAAAAAGAGTACAATGGATTTAGACTCTAACTTTTCCCTTTTCTTTCAAATCTTTTGGGACTATTTTATCCCCATCGTCTATTGTAATACCAGTTTTCCTAAATGTTTCGTAAAAACCAGCTTAATATATCATCTCGCAGTAATTTGATGTCTGAGGGGACATACGCCCCCTGTTAATAAATAAGATTTGGACAATATATGCTAATTTGCTACTTAATAAGAAGAGCTATAGCGCTATTTAATACTGAGAATACCTCTCAAATATAGTTGTTTATTACAACAAATTTAAAAAAATGATAAATCGAAACTTTTGCAATGACGACTTCAAAAACATAAGTGCACTATTTGCAATCTGAAAGAGTTACCAGGTTATTTTATCTATAATCCTCTGAACACTGAAGCCGAACGATGGCCGATTGATTAGGGTGCTGGCTTTCGGTATAGGAGTTCGTGGTTTCGAATCCCATAGTGGCATGGATGTTAGTAGCCGTTCGGAATCGGCTTTAAGCTGTAGGTCCCGGTCTCATTAGCCCTCGTGTTGCAAAAAGTAGACCGTAGCACTCTAAACCAAACCTCTGAACACTGAAAACATAATCCATTTAAAAGTAGGTGTTATTTGTCCAATAGGGAATGAAATCTAATATCTGAGACTTATATACCCATTATGACTCTATGTTAAAATGAACACACAGTATCTGCTCCTGTAAAAGTAAGGCGAGCAGGTATGAAAGTTATACGCTCGGTGGTAAAACCTGTGGTACAGCTAAGGGAGTCGTATATTAAAATCTTTCGAGAAATGCTTCTACTTTTAAAACAAAGATGATTTGAGTTCGTATACCGCATGATACCAGAACTTTCACTCATTTTTACCTACTGTTTATCAGTATAAACTTTCATACTATTTAACTTAAACTAAAGATAATAAATTTTTATATATTAAGATAATTTTCTTGATTTTTTAAAGCTAGTTTTATTTTAAAATTTGAAAGTGAGTTATGTATCGGATGTACTTCGGAATTAAGTGTATTTATCAAAACTTTATTTGAAATACCGGTACTGTCTTCTAAGTAACATTTAAAAGAGCAAATAATTTACTACATAGAAAGCAAGAATAAAACAAAGAATTTGTATAAAATATAGTATGGTTGGTTTAATTGTGAATTTATTAAAGATTTAAGCAATATTTTATTGGACCTAATAGATGTCGTATAGAAAAAAAATAGGTAGGTCATAGTGCCCTGAATCGATTCTTTTCCTTTAACATTAATTACCGTAATTTACCGTAATACCGAAAAAGAGTATGAGCTTAAAAGTTACACTTGTGGAAAATTGCTCAAAAATATTCAACATTGCTCACAGCTGTAGCCACAAGTAGGTTTGGCAAGAACCCAGGTATTGGGATAAAACCCTAGTCTACTCGGATTTTCCGTGTATTCGCAAATACTTGTCTAATATTGTTTCTAAATTTTTGCCTTATGTTTGACAAATGCAAATGTTACCTCCATTTTCAAAGTTTAAAATAGAATTATCTCAATTTGATTTAATAGTTTTATGTGCTTAAGAAGGCACAACCATCGCGATATTGAAAAGCTTGTTCTCATTTAATGACAATAAATAAGTTATCCAATATATTTCACATTAGTTAGGTTAATGGTCAATCTAATATCAAGAGAGAATTGACTCCGGTATAATCAGGTCAAAATGAGGAATTGTGATTGTTGTAATGTACTTACAACCTATACACCAGTATTAGTAACAAGGGAGAAACACAGAAAGAATATAAATACTTTAATTATTTTTTAATTTTTTTTAAAGAATATATTGAGATTCAGACATTTATTCTGTACATTCATTTACAAATAGATCCTTGGTTATCATATATCATAATCAAAAATTATTTGTCTTATATTTACACCATAATTATTACAATTCTCTTTATAATGCGCTATTACTCAATCACAAGGGTAAATTAATAACAGAGGCCTAAGTGCCTGTAAATATTTTATAAATTACCTAAATTAAAGGCACAGTAGCAGGCAGGTGCTTTTCTCATGCGATGCGTCGGTCTTCAGTTGGTGCAGAGGGTCAGGTAGATGCTTTCCTTCATGCGGTGAGTCGGTCCGGGTGTTCGGGCTCACGGGAAGAGTCGGTGCTGGTGAATTCTTGTCCCACTTCTGTCGAATCCCGACTTCAACTCCTGTCCTTAACTTCGTTTCCCAACTCCTCACCTCGGTTCCAACGCCCCTTTTTTCTTCTTTTCCAATCGCTTGTTTCGGGAAATTTCCCCACATCTGCACCCGCTTCGGGAGTGCAGGTGGGCTCTTTAAAATAGCCCCTTTTGTTCAAGCTGACATTTTTAGCCCCTGCTCCCATAACTCACGGTTACAGCTCTGTACGAGCTTGACCGTTACGCAGCCATTCGGTGATCTATACCTTCTCTGCAGGGGTCCCTAAACTGGACGTTAATAATTAGTCCTAAATTCCTCTAGGAAAATTCTCCCACAGCTGTGCATGCACGTGCAAATCACGCTAGGAAAGTACCTCGGTACAGTGATACATCGACATGTATTGAAGTACTAGAACGTTTCTGAAAACACATAAGGCGATGTACTATGCCCTTCTCTAGGAGAGGTTGAAAAGGGAGAGTACAACGCAATCTTACAACTTAGCACAAGCGAATTTAAGAACTAGGCCTGTTGAGGAATTCGGGAGAATAAGACGCAAGATATGAATGAGCTAAGACCATTTTAATGAAACTTTATTTTAAACACTTCATTTAAATCGAAACTTTATTAATGTTAACATTAGTCAGGGTTACAACTGATTGGGAATGATGAGGTTAGTCAATGTGACATGCCTCGGATTTAAAAAATTGATGAGAATGATGTTTAAGCTACCGATGATTTTTTTTCACTCTTCCTTCATCTCGCATGCCGACTATTGGAGGATCCGCTGAAACCGACTACTAAGCAAACTCCTCCTGTCCAATCGGGGCCGAACGATGGCAGATTGGTTAGGCTGCTGGCCTTCGGTACTTGAGTTTGGGGGTTCGAATCCCACGGTGGCATAGATGTTCGTAGCCGTTCGTAGTCGGTTTTAAGCTGGAGGTCCCGGTCTCATTAGCCTTCGTGTTGCAAAAAGTAGACCGTGGCACTCCAAACCAAACCAAACCTGTCGAATGTGACGGTCACTGGTATTACTTTCCCACTTCGGTCACTCTCTCCAAACTGGCAACGACTGCGTTATAACTTAACACTTTGTTACATGGTTTTGCCAGGATAAGTGGCAGCCCAGTCCGGAACACCAGTACGGAACTGAAGTGAGGCTAACCGAAGTAGACTGTAGGAAATTTCTGTCCAAATCATAAGGTATTAATGCGCATGAGCTTAATAGTATACACAATTATTATATTGTAAATTGCTTTATCTGCAAGAATTTTCTATTTTTTTACAATATTTATATTGTTTGCATATTTCAGGTTATGCCTCTTTATATAAGATTTATTAATAGTAAAACTGACTAAAGTTGTAGAATAGGTGAAAACAAGTAGAAATGGGCGCTATAGGCAATAAGAAAATAATGAAACATTTTGAAAACAGTGGTAAAATCCTGCCATTTGTATAAGTTATTATAGCTTGAAGGAAAAAAAAACGAAATCATATAACCTGTACAAAATCCCACTTTATACAAAAAACCCAGGCGAATTTTAGGAATAAAAAAAATCCCTGAAAATTTTGGTCGGATTTTTCGGATTATTCCTACACACAAATTGGTGGTACGACTTAATTTGGAATCCTATGAGCTAACTGGTAGGCAGTTATAAGAAGTATTTCACGGTTTAGGCGAAACTCTCTTAAAACCCATGTAACATTATTCTTTATGCAAATATTAGGTTATACGGAAACTGTTTTGTCCTGCAGCATAAATTTTATTCGGTAATATGAAAGAAACTGAACATTTTAACGAATCTTCTGCGGTTTTTCGCTGAACTTTTTTAATACCTTGTCACCGTTTGCGATTGGACCAGGTTATGAGCCGTTTATCGTACCAGTTTTTTCTTAGTTCTCAAGGCCGAATGATGGCCGATTGGTTAGGTTGCTGACTTTCGATATCGGAGTTCGTGGGTTCGAATCCCACTGTGGCATGGATGTTCCTAGCCGTTCGGAATCTGCTTTTAAACTGTAGGTCCCGGTCTCATTAGCCCTCGTGTTGCAAAAAGTAGACTGAAGTACTCCAAACCAAACCTTAGTTCTCAAGTTTTCCTAAAAATTTCACTCCTTAATTTGGCTTATTTCCAGCATTAGGATTGGCTCCAGAAACTTAAGTTCAAATACTACCTAACTTTATTCGAGTTGCCGCCGAAGGCCGAATGGTAGAGCGTTGCTCTTTGTAACTACAGTTCTTGGGTTTGAATCCCATTGCCGGTATAGATATTCGTTGTCATTCGTAATTCACTTTCAGAAGTAGATTCCTGTATCAAAAGTCCTCGTAAGCAAAACAGTAGGTAGTTGCTTTCCAAACCAAACAACTATTAGTTGCATATTCTTTACCCAGTCCTTAACATCTCTTACTGCAATAGCGTTCTCTGCGGCTTCATTTCTAAGGAACAACTCCTAAGATAAACCATTAGTTGTTTACCATTCCTTGTACGGGTCTAATATGCGGGATTCCTTAACTTATCTCTTAGAACAAATACGATATTATCAGTTCGTAATTGCTCTTGAGCTTTATAGTTTATACATTTTGAATACGAGTCATTTTTATTCTTTATTTGGCATTTTTCGGTTCACTCACAACACTATTCCATATAAATGGACGGTTATGGGGTTCCTTATCCAAACGGCCTTATTTCCGGTCTTAAAGATAAATAATAATTATTAAGATAACATTTGTGAGTAAATAAAAACTTTAAATTTTGAATAGCAGTAATTTTAAGAGTGTAATCATGATACGTCTGTAAGGTGAAAATCGGTGTGGGTTGGATTTGAGTCTATTTTGAAACGGAACACGAAGAGTATATTTCGGCTCAATATCTTTCGTTTTTATATTGTTTCTCCTTTTTTTTAACTCAATCTGTTTAAAAGTCTTGTACCTTCTTACATTCTTTGAATTACATTTTTTTTCATTTTTTTACCCAAACTCTCTAGTAAACTAATTATTATTTTCCATTAATTTTATCGCTTACATTTATTAACCATTCCGACACAAATCAATATGTCTACAATCCCATTAAATTCTGAACTAGAGGGATTGGCCCAGGAAGTTCAGTTTTCAACACTTCCGGGTTGAGACATCAACTTAGTATATTTATAGAAATACTTTAAATATTTAATAAAAATTAAGTTTTCCCGAGACTTTATTTTAAACATAATTCTTGTGTTGTTAGAATATATTTGTCACTGATAATACTGATAAAAATAATTTAAGTTAGTGATTATATTTGACCTAACGTGTACTTATAAGTAATATTTATGTGAGGGTTAACTGTTTAAAAATTGTAAGTCAGGGCCATTCAGGCTTCCGACAAATAACAAAGTCTATCGGTGGAAGGAATTGCTGTGTACATCACTTAATTTTCACGGTTAAAACATTTTTTTTTATTTTGTATGATGCAACATCAAAATTATCATTTGCAAGCGGTCTTCAAAGTTAAAAAAACATTCTTTTCTCAGGATAACTGTGTTGTAAGGTAGATCAAATTCTGCTCTCTGGTAGAGCAGGAAAACATTAATATTCATTATACAAAGACATTTCGTTACATAAATATTCCATATTCAAATAATTCATGGTTATATTACTTTGACTCCGTCAGGCAGTAGGCCGAACGATGGCCTACTGGCTTTCGGTACTGGAGTTCGTGGGTTCGAATCCCACAGTGGCATGGGTGTTAGTATCCGTTTAGAATCGGTTTTAAGCTGTAGGTTCCGATTTCATTAGCCCTTGTGTTGCAAAAAGTAGACCGTAGCACTCCACTCCACTCCAAACCAAACAGTCAGACAGTAGTAAACAATGCAATTTCAAGATTAGTCTCCACAAAGATTTTTATTTTTGTTTATACTTACCTAAATATTGAATATTAAAGCATTATTTCAGCTGGAATCATTACAAATGCTTATGTATAATCTTATGTGTTTGAGTTGCTCCTTTGTAGATCGATACCGATAAAAGCCATTAAAAGATTTTTAATTATCCAATGAGCCGATGGCAACTGGATTTTATAACAGAGCTAAACACCAAGTATTAATAATTCTGTCTAATCGGTTTTAGCTACGTTTTTAGTTTATATAAGCATGCAGATAAGTTGCATGCCTGGTAGTTAAGTTTGATAAACATGATAAGTAAGCAACTGCAAAAGTGGGGGAGGTGTGAAGCGTAGGTATCAGGAGCCAATCCTAATGTTTGGTTTGGTGTACTACGATCGACGTTTTTGCCGCACGACTAATTCAGATAATGATCCAAATAGCCGAATGGAATTTCAGGTAAAATTGCTACCTTAGTTGACTTCAGTCTGGAATTAATTGTGACTGGTGAATTATAAAATTAAATTTATCGATACTTTGAACGTGACTACAAGTAATATAAAAATTACTGCTGAGTTACGTGGTAATGATAGTTTTTTTATTAAGTAACGATAGATGAGCGATTAACTCATTAACCTTTTAAAGTTCATAATTAGAAATTCATGGACATTTAATGGGAATCGTTTATAATATTACCTATGAAACTTATAAATGTGAAAATTAATGAAAACAAGTATATCAGGAGTTGTAGATGTGAGCAGTAGTTTAACTGTAAAACCCTCCCCCTGTAAGGCTTAAAAATACTTCCATTAAATTTAAATTATATTGGAAAAATAATGAATAATTATCATTAATATTATGCAATAAATAATATATAAACCATTTATAAGTGTTGGTTCATGTAAGTACTTTTATTTGGGATTATAAAACACGAAAAATATAATTCATGATTGTTTCAAAAGAAGTTCAAAAGTGTATATTTGAAAATGAACAATAAATTGTGTAATTTGCTAACATCTATAGATAGTTGTCAACTAACATCTATAGATAACATCTATAGATAGTTTGATAAGTGTCAAAAACGTAGAAAATCTAAAAAGCCATTCATATATCTTTAAACAGAAGAGGAAAAATAATTCTAACAACTGGTTTCGCTGCGAAACCAGTGTCCTTTAAAGGGTTAATGCATAGTGTACGTCGGTGGAACAAATTTTACTTTTTTTTTTCTTTCTGAACGCGGTTTATTTTTTGCAAGATAGAGGGAAGTCCTACAAGTAATCTACTAAATTTTTAAATATCTCTTTTAAAAATTTGAAATTTGGATTAAAACGTAATGATCAAAGTTTTCTCATAAATTTATTCTTATTCCAGGGACATAGACTGAAAAAGGGAGATATTTATTTCTTATAAAGATTCATTTTACTATACTATGTTCCCATGTGAAAACGCATAAAACCTTTTTTAAAAGGCATTTTATAAATGGTATAGGATGTATTTAATGAAAAATATTTTAATGTACTTATATTAATTGCGGCTGTAGATAAGTATATTTTAAAATTTGGATATTGTATATTTAGGTTTACGACTTTTAGTTTTTTTCAACCACACGTATAGCAATTAAAAATAGATTTGAGAGAAAAGTTCATCTAACCCATAAGTAGCACAAATAATCTATTTTAATTGCGTACAATGATTTTTTGAATGCGGATTTTCCTTTTATATGCTGAGAATAAAGCAGGTCCGCATCCGATTGTTTTTTCTAACGCTGCCGTTTATAGGTTACTTTTCACTTTTGTATTCATACATAAATCTCATTGAGGTAAAGGAACTAATAAAGGCGTTGTAAATAATTCAGTGGCATGAATCAAATACTAATGTTTTTATTAATTTCTCAGTATTGCATATTCCTTAAATCTTACAATATACAAGACGTGCTAAGCAATATTAAAAAAAAAACTGCATTTTCCTCAAAATAAAGTCACCAAATCCCTTTAATGAATTTGGGGGAAAATATTTTAAGCACAGTACCCTTATAGTGAATAAAAATAATTTGTACTATTTCAGATTTTTTAGCTAAAAATATACTATATGCTCAATAAAATTTCTTATCTTGTATATTTTAGTATTATGTAATACTGTTATTTATATCATTAGAATGCAATTTAAATATAATTAAAGGTATTTAAAGAAATCAATTCTTTTGTTCCCTTAATTTAAATGTTTAAATATTTTTAAGTAAAAAAAAATCATCTGATCAACTCTTCCCGGTACACAGTTTGTTGGTTATACATTAAAATTATATACTAATTTTGTTATGCAGTGAGTAGTATCATTCACAGAATCCACAAAAAGTTAGCTAGTCGGAACTTCTTGGGTTAAGTCCTATAGTTAAGTTATATATCTAGCAATTTATCAGTTATTATTAGATATCAACAATAGACTACAGTGAGTCGTAGTACAAGGTAATTATTAGATTGCTTGAGTTAGCCAAAGTGTATAGATTGAAAGTAAAATTAAAGTGAAAATTAATATAATATTGGAAGCCCTGGGGCGTTGGGGTAGCGCTTCGTGCTCCCACGGCGCAGGTCCGAGTTCGAACCCCGGGCTGGGCAAGGTTGATTCAGCTTTTCAACCCTTCAGCGGGTAGATGAACTGAGGACCAAGCGTGCTTGGGAACTACACACTAGTGGTTCCGCGTAAGATTAACCACTTAATCAGAACATATACTTCGGCACCGTAGGGTCTTTGGTTACATAAACTGAGATTGACATCGTAGGCCCTTTACCCCTAAGAGCTGTTACGCCGAGGAGTTTAGTTTTAATATAATAGAGAAACACAGTGCAAAGTATAAAATAAAATTAAAGATAGAAGGTGCAAGGATATCGTCAGTTTTTTTTTCTAGCAAGGAAAGACTAAACATTAAGATTGGAATGAACATAACAAGTGTTGTGATGTAGTACATTGCTGTTATTTCAAAGCCATTATTAACCCAAATTTGCTTTATATATTCTTTAATTATAGGAAAATGCCACTGTTATTACGATATTCAAATGTAGAACAAGACAAGGAAATATGCTAAATTAATATATAAGAAAAATTAAAAACTAAAAGAAGCACTCCACGTGCTACCCCTTAAAGAAAAAAATTGCTTAAGTCCACACTTTTCCTTCCTTCTGAACTTCTCCAGCAACCCTATACTTTTTTCCATTATCCTGTGCTGATGCGTTCGTTATTCCATTGTCATATGCCCAATGCGTCCTTTCCCGGCTCTGTCCAGAAGGACCGGGACTCCAAGGATGGTCCTGAATCGCCTCCTAGAGACCAATCACGAATCTCCAAAACTTGGTGAAGTTTAAGTGCAATCGTTTTCACTGGCTACACCACAATCGCGAAATGATAGTTTAGTTTAAAATTTCTAGTGCACTGAATTTGGCAACACTTTTATCACTTGTGAAAATCACAAGTCACTGTTGCATATTGTTTACTTGGTACAAGTCATTGCCAAATTAATGAGTCAGAATAAAAGAAAACCTACTAAGAAATGCCGTGTGTGTTACAAGAATCAAATTAAAAGTGAGACTACTTGGCGGTGTAAACAATTAAGAATTCCTTTGCACTTTGTTTTGAAAAGTACCACTAGCTTGAAGACTATTATCTGTATACCTTAGTAATGTTTTGCTTTGATATTTTCTTAATTTTACTGTTTCTGATATTATTTAACACTATGTAAAAAGTGGATTTTAATTAAGAATATGTAAGAATTGTAAAATGAAACAAGTTTTTTTAAATAAAAATTAAATGGTTATTTCATGCAGTTTTTCATTATTAAATCATACCGGAAGGGGTTAATATCTTCTGTCATGTAATATCAAAAGGTAACATTCACTGGTTTTTTTGACAGAAGTTATTTTAAGATTTAGAAGAAAAATATTAATCAAAGTACAAATATCCACAGAAATCATCTGGATCAGCCTAACGACAAATTCTGACACAGCTTACTTGCTAGCATTGGTTAAAGCTGCATTAAGATAGTTGAAACTAATTCTATACCTTAAATAAACTTTTTCATTATTAAATTTTATGTTCATCAGTTAAACTTCAAATTCAGTAATTTTTCTTCTACTAATTAACATTTTGAATAGCTTCATTTCTATTAATTTTTCTTTATGCATTTTTAGAAATGGATTGCAAATGTGCAGTATTGTCATTTTAAGCATCATTAAATTGTATATTAAAATGTTTCTTTTTGTTGTGTAGTGTATGTACTTGGTGGTATGGGAAAAATACAACGTGTTTTATTTGTAAGAAAATTTTAATGCTCCTATTGTTAAAATGTATCCGCTTCTAGAGATTAAGTTAGTCTTAAGTGTAGTATTAATGTTCCATAGCATAGCTTTATCAGTTTATAATATGCAATTCTATTTCCTCTTTATAGGGCAAATTTACGCCGGGTGAGACATCTCAACTCAGCAGAATGTGCTGATTGCTTGGTATTATTCTGCGTTCATTGTCGTTTATTGCTGTAAGTATTTAATCTGTAAATTATTAATACTAAAATAGGCTGTCTTTATATTCAAGGCGTAGTCTTTGAGTATCGTATTCTGAAAGTTAAATCTTGAAATTTTACAAAATATTCAAACATCAAATTATAAAAAAATATACACAAAATATTTTTAAATCTTATTCTAATTAGTTCTATGTAAATTCAGCTGTACGAGAAAAATTCGAACATAAAAAAAGTTTTTCCTATCTTTTATAAGCCACGTATTAGAAATGTAAACAAATAACTAGCAATTTTGCGGCAGATGGTTAAGAATTATTTGTTTTGTTCCAAAATAAAATAGCGCCCACTATAGTTGTAAAGATCGTAATGTGAGCGTTATAGTAGAAGGTTTTCTTAACCTGTGGAAGGATTGGTGGTACACGTAATTGCTTGTTGGTAGTAAGGCAAAATGTAATCAATGATGGAGGGTATAAAAAATAAACCAAATTATTGCAGAAACTATTATTCCTATAATTCATAAAAGTTATTTTAGTTAGTAATAGCATTTTTCTAGGGTGGAATTAGTAGAGCTTTGTATCAGTGTATTTTAATAAAAAATATATTTAAACGGATTGTTGCAGATGTAGACTTGGTAGTATGCCTTGTATCTTCTAAACTAAATTTTATTTTAAAAATTATGCTTTGGGGAACACAAATAACTTAATTTGTTTAATATTTCCTAAAAAATAAATTTGGATTTTAAAATTTTGTTTTTAATTAAAACCATTTGTTGTAAACGAAATATGTTAAAATAGTAGATAAATATAAAATAAGCACATGCATACTTATACGAGGGTTGGAACTTACGATAGGGGCAACTATTTATTTACATGGAATAAAAACGTGCTTCATGTCATATTTTACAATCCTTCAATATAATCGAATGCATTGTGTATAACCCGTTTCCAATGATATGGAAGTTGCAGAACACCTGTAGCAGCGCCTTTTCTGTTGATAGTTCGAATGCACAAGAACCTGAAACAGTTCTGAAGCGAATGCCACGAGGTGGTTCTTTCATTATAGGAATTAAGGCAGTCACAAGGGCTTAGACTTGAAAAGTACGGTGGATGGTAAAGCCCTAGATGACACTGTCATCTGTACGACCTCTGGCACATGGAGTTTTATCCAACTTGTTCTTGTTTTGAAATTATCCTGACAAAACTTTATACCGCAAGCTAATCCAAGGAATGGGTTATTTGCGTCATCCGCATGCGCATGACGTTGGCAGGACGATTCTTTTTGCTGAGAGGTAAGGTAGGTATGTAGCTCACGTGTGGTATACGCAATATTCATTGGTTTTGTTACGTAGCGTTTTTACAGCATTGTTGACACTATAAAAGCTTCAACCCTTGTATGTGTTTATAGTAAGATTATAATTTTAGGGAGTTCAGTGGTGATTCGGCATAACGTTTAGGTCTGTTTCGATATAATTTGTCTCACTATATGAGGGGAATACATGGTCACCCTATAAAATGCATAATACCAATACACGCACAATAACAAATTTCACGAAATACAATGATTTTTACGAAGTAGTATAATTTAGCATGAAGTAAAAAAAAAGTGGTTCCTGGGCCAAAAAAGGTTGAGAAAAGCTGTATTAGTCTTAAGACTCCTATCGTTGGGGGATGTACACCTGCTCTGATGCCAATTCTTGGGCTAGTGCATTGTAAATTGTTTCGATGCATTTTAATTAGATGCTAAGGTGCTGTCAAAAAAAAAAAAAAAAAAAAAAACCACAGGCTGTAAAAATGACCTACCTTAGAGAGGCGAAATTTTAACCGGGTGGAAGGACAGTCCACCCTCGTCAGCTGCAGCTGCAAAAGGACAGACACCGTCTCGCTGCCCGAAAACAAAGGGGTAGGTTTGTTTGGTTGGAGTACTATGGTTTACTGTTTTGCTCACGAGAACTAATAAGACCTACTGTTTAAAGCCGACTCCGAACGACGAGCTTTTATGCTAGCCTCGGGATTTGAGCCCACGAAATTCGGTATCGAAGAGCGGCGCTGTAACATTTCGCCCTACGTTTGTCACCTTAGGGGTAGGAGGTCTTGGTCTGCTTGCTAAACATAAATGTGTTTTAATGTTAATCGCTGCAGGAAAAAAATTCTTATCTGTGAGACTGGTTTCTCTATGTTTAATAGTTTGATTTAATACCGACATATTAAAAAGTACAATGATTTTGGAATTTAACTTTTCTCGTTTCTTAAAAATCTCCTGGAACTATTTGTCTCTATTGTCTACGATGTTCTTATAATGCAGCAAATTTTCCTTAATGTTTCATAACTAATACATCTCGCAGTAATTTGCTAACTGATGGGACATATTTGCACTCTTAATAAATACGATTGGGTCAATATATTCCAAAAAATTAATTTACATTCAAGACTTAAACTTATTATAAGTAGCAAACTAGCATCTTTAACACTAGATTGCTCAAGGCAGTCATTTTGACTGTTTTTTAATTTCAATTAGAAAAACAATTATGAAATATAATGACACAATTTCTTAGAATTTGGTGACTTTTTCTATAACATATAAATGGGTTTATGAATAATTGTAGTTACTTCCGCCCTCCTTTATTATATAATATTAAAAATTAATTTTAAACAAATTTCTTTACATATTTGTTATTTTTTTCACAATGCAGTCATTTTAACTGTTTTTGGGCAATAGGTGTTTAGAAAAAATCTCGGGCAATCTAGTGTTAATAAGAATAAGAGCTCTATAGAATACTGAGAATGTTTCATATGTAGTTGTACATTCAAAAAGCAGTACATTCAAATGAAGTTGTACACTTCAAACGTAGTTTAAGACAAATTTAAAAAAACAAAACAGACTAATCGAAACTTGTGTAATGGGCAGACTCAAAAATATAATTACACTACTTGCTGTTTGAAAGTTTGCCAGGTTTATCTATAATTTCTTAATTTTTACATAACATCAAAAACGTAAAAATCCAATTAAAAGTGGGTTTTTTTTTTTATCAAGAAGAGGATTAAATCTAATATCTGGAATATTTATACACATTAGGACCGAATAGGTTAAACTGAAAGCACAGTATCTGCTTTCTATAAAGATAAGGCGAACTGGTACGGAGGATGTGCTCTCGCGTAGTATGGTAAAACCTAAGGATGTTAACCTGTTAATGTGCACGCTCGAGTTAACTCGAGCATGCTAAAATGGCCCTACTGTGCACACTCGAGATAATTCGAGCGGCTTTGTACTTTTGTAGATATTGCGCTGTGTGCTGTGCTTTAAGAGATAGCAAAGGAAAAAGGAAAAGTGTCGTTACATGTAAAATAGTTGCAATGTTGGGCTGCATACTGCACCTTGGTTCGAAATATATCACACAACAGAAATTTTTTATTAATTTTATAAGTACTAGTATTGTTGTTATTTATGTTTTAAAAGTATAAGTATTTTTCCTCATAGTAATGTTCATTCTGAAATGGGAATAAGAAAAGAAAGATAAAAAAAAAGTCGATGCGCGTGTAATATTACAATATTCGACTATTTTCTGCAATGTTATCAAAATCCAAAATTGCAATTAAAAATTGATTATTTCTGTAATTATATTTTTGGCCGGCCTTAAACTGTGCATTAAGGGGTTAAGGGAATCGTATAGTAAAATTGTTGCAGATAACGTTTCTACATAAAGTGAAATGAAGTTAGTTTACGCCATGACACCAAAACTTTTACTTATTTTTTTTTATCCTACTGTTTATTAGTGTAATTATTTGCACTGTTTAACTTATAACTCAGAAAAAAATTAGTAATTGTAAGTAATTTAAGATATTTTTCTTTACTTTTTAAGCTAGTGTTAGTTCAAAACTTTAACACAGTGACATCACCCACATTCGGGTGACAGCAATGTTTCTGATCTAGTCGTGTCACCCGAGTTGTTATATAAAAGTAATACGAAAATGTTTTAACCGTTTGAGTGCTGAAGGGTTTTCTTATATGCTAATAGTGCGGAATGAAATGTGTAGTAATTTTTTAGAGAACAATAACAATGGTTATAATTAACACTAATTATCTAACAAGTCATTTTTACCAACAAAAATATTCTTTATTATCACTTATTAGAAGAATGTTTTGCTTCACAAATTCCATAAATTTCTTTTTTACATATAGCGCAAATTAAGTTGGATCGTCTAATTCTATTACCAATTTTTTTTTTCTGCGTACATCACATTGTCGCATGTTTCGCCCAGGCAAGTTTTCTAAAAAAAACTTTATACTTATTTGTAGTCTTCCTGTGGCATTTTTTGCTTGCTAGCCGTTCCTTCTCTATAGCATCAATAATGATCAGTATAACACTTGTTCAGACAGTGAAAAGTTTCTAATTTCTATACAACTAAAAGTTTTACTGCAAATAAATAAAACTCGCTGATTCTGTCTACCCTACCACAATCCACGGCTCTACTGCATTACTTACAATTTTATTTTAATTTATATATTATTAAAAATCACATTTGAGTAAAATGAATACAAACTGCGATTGATAAGAATTCAACTGCTCTCAATAGCTGCGAAAATTATACTAACCAACAGCAGCGTCTCCGCTTTTTCGGAACAAAACAAGCGACTGTTCGCCGTATACTCAAACGGCTAAGATATGAACATACCTCACCCTGCGTCTTGTACTTCACTTCAACATGTTTGTATATAGAAGTGATACCGGATTGCCAGACATAAGTTGATAGATTTACTGGTGTCCTTTTGTTTCTTTTATTGCAATCTGTAATTTTGATATCTATTTAAAAGCTCTTTAATATCTATATAAAACGATGTTGGCTAATCAGTTTGTATTATCTGATGTTTTATTTCAATATATTTTTTATATCTGTAAAAACATTAATACCATTTTCGGTATTCATTTTACCTCCGTATTTTCGGTACATAACAAGAGAAGCGCTTCTCCGCATTTTTGACACAACAAGCAAACTCGCGATTGTGCTTCTCCGCACTCAAACGGAAAAGAAAATTATTTTAAGTTTCTTAAAAGATTTTTTGTTCACTGCGATTTCACTCACTATATGTTTTCAATTTTACTTTCTGACATATAATGAATTAGGGTAAAGATTTGAAGTCATGTCCTGTTTAATAGGAAAAGATTCGAACAGATAATGTTAACTGGCGAGATGAGGAAGAGATGCTAGGTAAAGAACAAATGGAGTGAGATTATTCTTGAGACCACTAGTTATTAGTATCATAAAATGTGGAAGTACCAGCAAAATATACTTTATTTAGCAGTACTTGTGGCCTAAGGGGATTTCACTGCGTAAACACGCGTGACAGTCAACATGGTAAAGTGTTATACATTTAGCTTCATCTAAAGTATTTCAGAATTACCAGTATTTATCCAAAATGTGTCCAAAATATTGGTTCTGACTCCTACGTCACACTAAAGAGCAAATATTTTAAGAGAAACAGTTATGAATCAAAGAATGTGTATGGTTGATTTCTATATGAAACCAACGAACGTTAAATTACTCAAATATTTAACGGCCTTAATAGATATCGCATATAATAAAATATAGATCATAGTGTCCTGAATCGAGTTTTTTTTTACCGTAATTGCTAAAAGAAAAGGAACATGAGCTTAAAAGTTGCACTGGAGGGGAAAATGGCGCAATTTTTTTTAATTTGATTGCCACAGGAAGGGCGGAGAAACCTCGTTGTTTTAGATAAAAACCCAGTCTACTCGGAATTTTTGTAGAGTAGTTTTTCTGGGTATTTGTAAATACGTGTCTAATATTGTTCTAATTGTTTTGTTTGACAAATAAAAATGTTATCTTCATTTTCAAAAGTTTTTTTAAAATAGAATTATCTGAATTTGTTTTAATAGTTTTATGTGTTTAAGCCCAACCCATAGCCTCTGACCTTGAAAAGCTTTTTGCCAAACATCTGTTATTACGAAGATTCTTTTTTTATGAAAGACATTCAATAGTCTTTAAAATGACACCTGATTACTGATGACAGAAGACCATCGTATTCTTTTACTAGGATTCAAAATGTTCATAGAAAGCAAATAACCCTCCAAATATGAGATTTAAAGAACTATGAGCACCTCATATTTGGAGGATTATTTGCTTTCTATGAACATTCTGAATCCTCGTCTACATGTATCCCAGGTTTCTATATAGATTTCCAACGGGGAGACTTTCAAGTTGCAGGCGGCCACAGGTACTGATCATTTGTCCTCGCGCAGTTTCTCATGAAACTACTTGTAAAAGACCGATTTGATTCGGTTGAATTTTCAATTTTAAAATGAGATTTTCGACAATGGATAACAAAGCTAATGATTGACGTTATCAGTTCAAATCGTACTTGCTTGTTAATTGTAGCAATTTACATAGGGTACCAATTACAAGAATAACATCTTCTAAATTTTGATAGAATTAAACTTTTGTTTATGATAGAATTATATTTTTAGCACTAATCAGAATGTGCATAAAATAAAATTAATTCGGAACACAACCGAAAACTGCTATTTTTCCAATTGGAAGACTGGTCACCGTGTTTGGCCAGTTTATCTTATTCTCGTCCATACCAATCGGGTCAAATGTTATTAAAATCATCAATGTGATAATTTTTTTAATTTTGATGTTAAATGTAGATTTAAAATATTTTTTTCAGAGGTGGGTTTTTAAAGCTAAATTTTTCTTTTCGATCAAAGTTTCGTTTAGAACAGTATTTCATTCACAAGTATCCAAATATCAGTTTGTGATCCTTTAGGTTTTTAACTATAGATCAGTGTTAAGCATCGTTAGAACAGAATTAACTCTATGTTGATTTAGTTCAAAATAAACGGAAGTGGAAAAGGGTAGGGTCCTTGGATTTCTCCAAAGTAAATTGACACGAAGCTCATCACACACACTTCTTTAATGAGTAAATTATTAGAATATAGGCTTAATGAATCTCGTTTTCCCGGGCATGGCTTACAATTCAAACGTAACACCTAAGCAATGCCAAAGGTTGTTGCCTCATTTATAAAAACACAAGGTTAGTTGTCAAGTCATTTTATTGGGGTTCAAACAAGATTAAAAATAAAATTTATTAAAATAATTTATCAGTTCCAGAAAGTATTTTTAAGCAAACGATATTATTTTGTATACTGAAATATCTCACGAGCCGGACATATTTTCGATGTTGTGCATCTTATTTCTGGAAATTTGGAGCAGTTAATTTGATTTACGTTAGTTTGTTTTATTTTTCATTGCCTAAATATTTAAAAATAGTTGCATTTAGCTTAATAATCTAGTTTCATTATTATGAAAGTATGGATCTGATAGTTTCTCTCTGAACGATGACCGAATGGTTAGACCGATGACTTTCGGTACCGGAGTTTGTGCATTTGAATCCTTTTGTGGAATTGTTGATCGTAGCCTTTCGGGAATCGGCTTTAAGCAGTAAGTCCTGGTCTCATTAGCCCTTGAGTAGCAAAATAGTAGACTATAGCTCTAAACCAAACCAAACGAAGATTTACTCATATTTGGGGAAAAATCGTATAAAACGGATTAACATTTTGTACAAAAATTGTACAAAATCAGTCTCTTTGATGTTGTTACTTTTCTTTTCCGCTAAAATAGGACCATGTATATCTATTCACTCAGATATTTAAAATTTAGTTATTCTTAAATGGAACAAAAAAGAGAAAAAAACTTGATGCTTATTCTACTTTAAGGAAATTTAAACGCATTGTTCCATTTAGTTTGTTTGATGGTGATATTACAAGTTCAGGCTGATTATAAAATTAGATGTATATGCAATAAAAGTGTATTTCTATAAATTATTTGTCTTATCGTCCGTTCGAATTCATTTAGCTGTAAGTAGAATTTAGTTTCACCCTCGTACCGCAAATAATGACCCGTATTTTTCCAAACCAAATCATGTACAAATGTTTGCAAGTACATTTATACAATTCAGGTTAGATCTTTGGTTTGACAGAATGTTATCTGCAAAATCCATTTTATTATCATCCATTTTATCCATATTACAAGAATTGATGCTAATTTAGACTGCTACGTTACTAAGTACTTGAAAGCAGGTAAATCGTTAAGGAATGTTAAAGAAAAATAAAATTTGATACTAGTGTTCAAACTTGCAGTATTTTTGATATTGAATCATTTATTTATACTTTATATAATTTTGATAAATTAAGATAATTTTTTCTGATGCTTTGAATATCAGTACGCTTCTATTCAGCTATAGAAATCAATATTAAGCAAGTTAGAAAGGCTTTAACACTAGAACTGCGGGCTGCTTTAAACTTAGTTACCTTATTATTACTTTATTAGATTACCTTACTAATCAAAGTAAAGCCCACGTACATACGTATATTCATGTTCAATGTATTTAAAAATCAGGTATATAAGTTTGCTCCCTTTTGTTGGGTGTTAACACAACTTTTTCTAAGGCCCTAATAGTTTTTTAAATGCCCGTCTGCTGCTTCGGAAGTAGTAAAATTACACTTGAGGACATGTATGAGAGAGAACTTCTATCAATAAACATATGTAACATGTTATCGGGAGGGGGACGAGAGAACTGAGAGAGGAGGAAAACTCTGACGATGAGTCTACACATGCAAGAAAAGTTGAAAGGGGGGGGGGGAAATAAAGGCTTGAATTCAGGTCCTCTCCGATTTCGCACAGACTTCTTGAAAAAAAACACGGAAACTCGTTGAAAAAAAAAAACTGACCACATATCCGGTAACAAGAAAAAGAAAATGACTGTATAAGCGGTGCGCTTTAACACATGTTAAATATTAATCAGATGGGACTTAAGAAAACTGACCATATAAGCGAGATGCCCTTATAAGCGGGTGATCATGTAGCCGGTACTGACTGTATATTGTTATAAAGATATATAGATAAATTTAATGGAATTGTTTAGTTTCTTACACAGTTCCTGCGCAAATTGGGCAACTTGTTTTATATATGTTTTGTACATTTTCTACATATCAGTCTTTTTACAGTTAGAACAAATATCTACATTTTATTTCCACAGTCGGAAACTTAGTAATGAACCATTTTTATCATATGCAAAGATTCTCCAGTATTACATTTTCATGGATTTTTATGGGTATAATTCCGGAAAAGTCAAGAAATTTAATTCAGTTTGATTAATAACTATTTTTAAAAATTGGACACTAAAACATTTTTGGTCACATTGGCATATTTCGTGATTCTATTAGTTATTTTTGGCTGCTTTTTATTTTTTTAAAAAGCGTCATAAGTATTGTAGTTAATCTATGCCACTGTCTTCAGTAACATAGTTTATTTAAATAAAATTATTACATTATCTATCATAGAAATCATGTATTGTGAATATTAATTTTTTAGTTCCTATACTATTAAATTAAACTTGAGAATGAATAGGTAATTTTTTTTACCTACTTGAATACTTTATTTCTATTCTTAAACATGCTACGTTGTCATTTAATGAAATGTGAATAGTTCCCGAAATAAGGTTTTTTTTCATAGTACATTTAGATCTGAAGTCTTAATAATAATAATAGCTTATTTTTTGATTAAATTTAAAATAAAATGTTTAGTTTAGTTTAGAATAAAATTGTTCCTAAATATAGATCAAACTTTATTTAAAAAAAATTTAATTAAACAAAACCTATAGACAAGCGGAATAAAATATAAATTCCACTCTCAAACTAACAACTGAAATATATAAATTAAACTTTTTATTAAAATCAAATAAAAGTTGATTGTATTTTAATTTCTGTGAATCCGAATCATAAAGATTAGTGTTTATAGGAAGATAAATGCACATTTTTAAGATTTAATATTTTTTTTCTTAAGTTCCCGGATTTTAAAATTATTCAGTAAATAATTATCCGTTCTACGTTTACTCATTAATATTGCAAAGCGATAATAAATTAAACTAATTTTGAGTAACGGCTCCTTTATTGCAGGGAAAATAATTTAAAAGTAGCCTGACAACTTTTAAACCGGCAACTCTAGTATGGTACGGTAAGTTCCGTCTGGAATTTACGAAAAATGCCACTGTTTTGAAAGGGAAAAAGGTGGGGAGTGTTGGATGGGTTAAATAAAATTATTACATTATCTATCATAGAAATCATGTATTGTGAATATTAAAATTTTGTCATTCCGAGACTATCAAATTAAGATTGCACACGAATAGGTAATTTTCCTTATTTCCTTGAATAGTTTATTTCTTTATTAAAGAGCTGCTACGTTGTCATTTAATGAAACTTGTTTTATTCCCCAAATAATTATTTTTTTTTCAAAGTACATTTTGTTCTGAAGTCTTAATTATAATAGCTTATTTTTTATTAAATTTAAAATAAAATGTTGTTTTTAGGTTAGAGTAAAATTGTTCCTAAATATAAAAATTTATTAAAAATATTTTTAAAAATTTAATTATAAAACAAAACCTATAGACAGCCGGAATAAAATATAAAAATCCACTCTCAAACTAACAACTGAAATATATGAATTAAACTTTTTATTAAAATCAAATAAAAGTTAATTGTATTTTATTTTCCGTGAATCTGAATCATAAAGATGAGTGTTTATAGGAAGATAAATGCAAATTTTTAAGATTTAATATTTTTTCTTATGTTCCCGGATTTTAAAATTGTTCAGTAAATAATTATCGGTTCTACATTTACTCATTAAAGCAAACCGTTTTCTTCAGTTTGATTTAAAAGTTTTATTCTATTAAAATATATAAATTGAAATTACCTTTTTAAAATAATCATCTAAAATTCTAATTTTTCTCCCCTTCCCCTTTTTAATACATAATTTACCAGCCGTAAGATTATAAACCAGTGTTCTGAAATTTAAACTAAATTCGCCTGTCTCTCAAAACTAGTGCTGGAAAAAATACTAATTTTCGGTCCACAGGCTACAATTTACAGCTGACCCACGGAAATAGTTTCGCTTCTGCAATAACTAAATTGTTGAATTGTCTGTTGATAATCAATTAGTTAAATAATCAAGGTTCACTTGTGCCTAACAAAAATCACTGAGCAATGTTTAGTCGCGATTCTCACTGTGAGACTGACGTTAGAGTGAATTATTTTTGTACGATTTAAGTTCCACAAAGCTGAACTTGTATTTCTATTGTCCCAACTGACAACAAGAGTTCCCGACCAAATTCAATAGGTGATACTTTTCAGTGTAATTGGTGAAATATATTTTCGCTGGTTACATATATGAGATAGATGTAGATTATAGAAGTATATTAATTAGATAGATAGCTATCGATTTTTCAAATGTTATTTCGGAAAAATTAATATAATTTTATTATTCGTGAAGTTTCTATAGTTTAAATATATTTATATACATGGAACCTAGTAATTTTAAACTAGACTAGTTGAAATCGCAAATTTTGTAGTTACAATGTTATTGACGATAACTTGTAAAAGTATTATTGTAAAATTACTGGAACTTTGATTTGAGCATTCAAACACAATTCTAATAAATAATTGATTAGAATGATTTTAAAAAAAAAGTGCTAACAAATACCAGATACCGGCTAACAAGCCAGCAGGGTTGAATGTGTCTATCAGTGGTAGAATTAAGCTACCTACTAACTTACAAAAGAAATTCTTTCATTCTCAAAAGCTTTTGAAATTATCGAAGGGTCTCTGATTTCAAAGAGAAGAAAATCTTGTCGAAATTACATAACTTCCTTATATGCTATTAACAGATTTTTTTAATAATCACATACGTTATTACAATCATCATTAGAACCGAAATTTTGTTTTTCTAAGTTAGTGTTTCTCAATCCTTTTTTTACACGTTGACAGTCATTCGCGCTTACGGGGAAATATCCTTCTTGCCACCTTCTACCGTTGTAAAAAGAATATTCTGTGTACTAACACCGATATTTTACTAATGTGAATCTCTAGTGGTTGCAGGAATAATCTCTCGGTCAGTATTTTTCTACTTATTTGTGTTCATTACTTCGCATGTTTCTAGTCTAGCCACTTTACACGTTCGGTTTGAATCTTTTCAGATTAAAGATGATATAGCTTAAAATCTTTACCCTAATTCGATGAAATGTCGAAAATAAAAATGGGAAAATTTATTTCTTAGGGAGTGAAATAGCAGTGAACAATAAACCTTTTACGAGATTTCCAATAATTATCTTAAACCATTTTGCGTTACTTTCATAAGTTTAATAGTTTTGTTAATTTATCTGAATTTTTTTTTCAAATACATACAAATAGCTTTCTCAATTAATCAAATAAGCGTCACCCCAACACAAGTGACGCTGCCCAATCAGAAACTTGGCTGTTACACGAATATGGGTGTCAAGCACAGAAACCTCTTGTCTTTTACATTTTTAATCATAACTTTAAACTAAGCCTTCTTACAGTCTAAGTTTCTTACACAGTTCCTGCGCAAATTGGGCAACTTGTTTTATATATGTTTTGTACATTTTCTACATATCAGTCTTTTTACAGTTAGAACAAATATCTACATTTTATTTCCACAGTCGGGTATTTAGTAATGAACCATTCTTAGCTTATGCAGAGATTCTTCAGTATTTCATTTTCATGGGTTTTTATGGGTATAAAATTCGGAGAAGTCAAGAAATTTAATTCAGTTTGATTAATAACTATTTAGAAAAATTGGTCACTAAAACACTTTCAGGTCAAAATGGCCCATTTCGTGATTCTATTAAAGTTATTTTTGGCTGCTTTTTATTTTTTTAAAAAGCGTCATAAGTATTGTAGTTAATCTATGCCACTGTCTTCAGTAACATAGTTTATTTAAAACCCACTGAACGGACGCGTCGACGGGGGTCCGACAGCAAATTTCTGTTCGAAAACGGACCTGTCGACCCCTTCACGTTCGCACTCGTATAACTCGTATCGCACACTTTTGAGGATAAAAAATATTGCAAAGCGATAATAAATTAAACTAATTTTGAGTAACGGAACTCCTTTACCTTGCAGGGAAAATAATTTAAAAGTAGCCTGACAACTTTTAAAACCGGCAACTCTAGTATGGTACGGTAAGTTCCGTCTGGAATTTACGAAAAAGGTGACTGTTTTGAAAGGGAAAAAGGGTGGGGAGTGTGGCCGGTGGATGGGTTAAATAAAATTATTACATTATCTATCATAGAAATCATGTATTGTGAATATTAAAATTTTGTCATTCCGAGACTATCAAATTAAGATTGCACACGAATAGGTAATTTTCCTTATTTCCTTGAATAGTTTATTTCTTTATTAAAGAGCTGCTACGTTGTCATTTAATGAAACTTGTTTTATTCCCCAAATAATTATTTTTTTTCATAGTACATTTTGTTCTGAAGTCTTAATTATAATAGCTTATTTTTTATTAAATTTAAAATAAAATGTTGTTTTTTAGGTTGGAATAAAATTGTTCCTAAATATAGTTCAAAATTTATTAAAAATATTTTTAAAAATTTAATTATAAAACAAACCTATAGACAACCGGAATAAAATATAGAAAACCACTCTCAAACTAACATCTGAAATTTGTAAATTACAAAACGTTTTACTAAAATCAAATAAAAGCTTATTTTATTTTCTGTGAATCTGAATCATAAAGAGGAGTGTTTATAGGAATATAAATGTAATTTTTTAACATTTGATATTTTTATTACAAATTTTCCGGATTTTAAAATTGTTCAGTAAATAATTATCCTTTCTGCGTTTACTAATTAAAGCAAACCATTTTCTTCAATTTGATTCAAAATTTAAATTTAATTTATTAGAAACTAAAATTACCTTTTTTAAAATTGTCATCTAAAATTATACTTTTTCACTCCTTCTCCTTTTTTAATACATAATTTACCACCCTTAAAATTATAAACCAGTGTTCTGAAATTTAAACTAAATTCGCCTGTCTCTCAAAACTAGTGCTGGAAAAAATACTAATTTTCGGTCCACAGGCTACAATTTACAGCTGACCCACGGAAATAGTTTCGCTTCTGCAATAACTAAATTGTTGAATTGTCTGTTGATAATCAATTAGTTAAATAATCAAGGTTCACTTGTGCCTAACAAAAATCACTGAGCAATGTTTAGTCGCGATTCTCACTGTGAGACTGACGTTAGAGTGAATTATTTTTGTACGATTTAAGTTCCACAAAGCTGAACTTGTATTTTCTATTGTCCCAACTGACAACAAGTGTTCTCGACCAAATTCAATAGGGGATACTTTTCAGTGTAATTGGTGAAATATATTTTCGCTGGTTACATATATAAATGAGATAGATGTAGATTATAGAAGTATATTAATGAGATAGATAGCTATCAATTTTATGTTATGTCGGAAAAATTAATATAATTTTATTATGCGTAAAGTTTCTATAGTTTAAATATATTTATATACATGGAACCTAGTAATTTTAAACTAGACTAGTTGAAATCGCAAATTTTGTAGTTACAATGTTATTGACGATAACTTGTAAAAGTATTATTGTAAAATTACTGGAACTTTGACTTATGAGCATTCAAAAAACAATTCTAATAAATAATTGATTAGAATGATTTTTAAAAAAAAGTACTAACAAATACCAGAATACCGGCTAACAAGCCAGCAGGGTTGAATGTGTCTATCAGTGGTAGATTAAGCTACCTACTAACTTACAAAAAAAAAATTCTTTCTCAAAAGCTTTTGAAATTATCGAAGGGTCTCTGATTTCAAAGAGAAGAAAATCTTGTCGAAATTACATAACTTCCTTATATGCTATTAACAGATTTTTTTATTAATCACATACGTTATTACAATCATCATTAGAACCCGAAATTTTGTTTTTCTAAGTTAGTGTTTCTCAATCCTTTTATTACACGTTGACAGTCATTCGCGCTTACAGGGGAAATCTCCTTCTTGCCACGTTTACCGTTGTAGAAAGCCTATTATGCTGTGTACTAAAACATATATTTTAATAATGTGAATCTCTAGTGGTTGCAGGAATAATCTCTCGCTCAGTATTTTTCTACTTATTTGTGTTCATTATTTCGCATATGTTTTCTAGTCTAGCCACTTTACATGATCAGTTTGAATCATTTCTGATTAAAGATGATACAGCTTAAAATCTCTACCCAAATTCGTTGAAATGTCGAAAAGAAAAATGGAAAAGTTATTTTTTAGGGAGTGAAATAGCAGTGAACAATAAAGCTTTTACGAGATTTCCAATGATTATCTTAATAAACCATTTTCGAGTTACTTTCATAAGTTGAATAGTTTTGTTACTTTCCCTGAATTTTTTTTTTCACATACTACGAATAGCCTTCTCAAGTAGTCAAATAAGCTTCACCCCAGTACGGGTGACGCTGCCAGATCAGAAACTTGGCTGTTACACGAATATGGGTGTCAAGCACAGAAACCTCTTGTCTTTTACATTTTTAATCATAACTTTAAACTAAGCCCATTTAATGCCCCTTTTCAAATACAGTTTAAAGGTCTTGAGACCTCTTAACTCTTTTTAATGGGATTTTTGAACCAAACTGACAATTTTTATCTTATACTTTTGCTCGGGGAGGTATTTGAAAACTTTGTTGTAATTAGCAAATTTTAACCAGTTTAAAACAGGCATTATAGTTGTTTTCATTGTTGGAGAAACAAAAATCCATGTAATTTTACTAACTGTATTATGAGCGAAACAAAGTACATGTCTCAAGGTTATACATGAGGGTTTATACGATTTTTAATACTCGGTATTTGCGCTGTGATTAATATCGGGGAAAGGAACCTTTCATATGCTGATAATAGTTATTAAAAATAAATTCTGTAGTTTAATAATTTTTGTCTGATACGTTCTGAAGAAATGCTCTTGAGAAAATTTTTCTTGAATAACCAAGTAAGGCACCAACCTCACTTGTGATAAAAATAGTGGATTATATTTACTGGTTCTGGTTCCTTGCATAAAATCGTTTTAATAATGGTACAAATAATGTAAATGGATAGTAATTAAATTATATTTGGTAATCTTGCAATTGATTTTAAATTGCTGAAACATGTTCATATTTCCCACCACCACAGTTTAAAATCATGTTCACCACAGTTCAGCCTACTTCAACTGCCCCATGCGGGTGGGATCTACCCCGTTTAGACTCAAAGCACTTGCATCTTTTTGCCAAGAAATGAGAAAATTTGAAGGCAGCGATTGTGACATTGTTTCTTTCCACGATTAGAAAAAAAAAACTTTTGCTGGAGAAATAACCTTGATTTAAGTTGATTAATTTTTCTTTTACTCAACTCTGTTTTAGTCGGTTAAACAATGCCGAAGGTATTGTAATTAATCGTGAAATGGCGTTTGAGGTTATTCTTCAAAACTGAGGATATCACTGCAAATCAAACAAACACGCTTGTCCTTTGTCTGGATAAATTCGTAGTATTTTTCCCACCCGGCGTTGAGATGATACATTTGTTGCCTTTTGTTCGAGGAACTAGTTTTAGGGTGAGAAACCTAAAATAAAATGTGAAGTATTAAAATTTTAATCTCTGATAAAATTCTTAATGTGAAACAAATTCAACGATAGGATCTTCAACGGCAATAACAACTGCTGAGACAAAAGTTTTACAAGCAGTAGTGACAAAATAGTGTTGCCATTACAATAATTATACGGCTTGTGTTTTATTTCTTAGTATGATTTTGCGGCTATACAAAAAAAAAATTGCGGATTGATTATGGTTGATATTTAACACATTGTACGCGGGACACGTACTGATACGTTTTCTGCCGATTGATACTTGAGCGCTGATCACTTACTAGTAAGGGTTAGTGTAACATGGTTTGTTTGTGGGTACAAAAATAATGGTATACACAGGAAATCAAAGCCAAATGTTCTTGTCTAATACATAGATCTGGAAAACTAGTTTTTCATCAGTGCGGAACCACAGAATGGGGAGGTTGATTAAAAAAATCAATTAAATTTTAAAATTAACTTTTTATCTTTGCGAAAATGATATATAAACATTAATTTTTAATAGTTATTTAACTTCCTCTTTTTTCCTCTTTTTTGAAAATTTCTTTTTCCTTCTTTTTTCCCAAAATTTTGACTTCTGTGTCTGCAAAAATCCATGTAATTTTACTAACTGTATTATGAGCGAAACAAAGTACATGTCTCAAGGTTATACATGAGGGTTTATACGATTTTTAATACTCGGTATTTGCGCTGTGATTAATATCGGGGAAAGGAACCTTTCATATGCTGATAATAGTTATTAAAAATAAATTCTGTAGTTTAATAATTTTTGTCTGATACGTTCTGAAGAAATGCTCTTGAGAAAATTTTTCTTGAATAACCAAGTAAGGCACCAACCTCACTTGTGATAAAAATAGTGGATTATATTTACTGGTTCTGGTTCCTTGCATAAAATCGTTTTAATAATGGTACAAATAATGTAAATGGATAGTAATTAAATTATATTTGGTAATCTTGCAATTGATTTTAAATGCTGAAACATGTTCATATCTCCCACCACCACCGTGCCGAACGATGGCCGATTGGTTAGGGTGCTAGCCATCGGTACCGGAGTTCGTGGGTTCGAATCCCACTGTGGCATGGATGTTTGTAGCCGTTCGGAATCGGCTTAAAGCTGTAGGTCCCGGTCTCATTAGCCCTCGTGTTGCAAAAAAGTAGACGTAGTCCAAACCAAACCAAACAAAATCTAAACCATGTTTACAGTTCAGCCTACTTCAACTGTAGGGTGATCTAGTTTAGACTCAAAGCACTTGCATCTTTTTGCCAAGAAATGAGAAAATTTGAAGGCAGCGATTGTGACATTGTTTCTTTCCACGATTAGAAAAAAAAAACTTTTGCTGGAGAAATAACCTTGATTTAAGTTGATTAATTTTTCTTTTACTCAACTCTGTTTTAGTCGGTTAAACAATGCCGAAGGTATTGTAATTAATCGTGAAATGGCGTTTGAGGTTATTCTTCAAAACTGAGGATATCACTGCAAATCAAACAAACACGCTTGTCCTTTGTCTGGATAAATTCATAGTACACTTCCCAACGGGTGGTGAAATGATGCATTTCTTGCCTTTCGTTCGAGAAACTACTTTTAGAGTGAGAAACTTAAAATAAAATTTAAAGTTTTAAAATTGTAATCGCTGATAAAATTCTTAATATGCAACAAATTCAAAGCTAAGATCTTTAACAGCAATAACAACTGGTAATACAAAACAGCAGTAGTGACAAAATAGTGTTGCCATTACAAAAATTATACAGCTTATATTTAATTTATTAGTATGAATTTTGCGGCCATACAAAAAAAATTGCGGATTGATTATGGTTGATATTTAACACATTGTACGCGGGACACGTACTGATACGTTTTCTGCCGATTGATACTTGAGCGCTGATCACTTACTAGTAAGGGTTAGTGTAACATGGTTTGTTTGTGGGTACAAAAATAATGGTATACACAGGAAATCAAAGCCAAATGTTCTTGTCTAATACATAGATCTGGAAAACTAGTTTTTCATCAGTGCGGAACCACAGAATGGGGAGGTTGATTAAAAAAATCAATTAAATTTTAAAATTAACTTTTTATCTTTGCGAAAATGATATATAAAAGTATGTTTATATATTTATATATATATATATATATATATATATATATATATATATATATATATAATTTGTTTATTTGTCTATTTATATATATGTTTGTATATTTCAATCTAAAATACGAAAAGTTGGTTAAAAAATAAAATAAATTTTGATCTATTGAAATTTAACTGAATAACTAAATTGACGCGCAAAACGCCCGCTCCCGGTACAATTCCACTGCGAAATGGACCCGCACACGATGTGTTAATGTAGTATATAGCGTATAGTCGCAGTTGCACAAAAATAGCCTCGCAGCTTAAAATTTTAATCGCTGGTAAAATTCTTAATGTGCAACAAATCCAACGTTAGGATCTTCAACGGCAAAAATTGCTGAGACAAAACAGTTTTAGTGACAAAATAATGTTGCTATTACAATAATTTTACGACTTGCATTTTATTTCTTAATGTATGATGAATTTTGCGGCCATACGAAAAAAAATCGCGGGTTGACCACCGTTGATATTGATATAGTATATACCTGATGTTCGCGGGTGCACAACAATACAGGCATGCCAACTACTCCGGATTTTCCAGAGTTACTCCAGAGAAATGAGAGCTATTGATAACTTCGGAAACTCCTCGTATTTCTCAGGAAAATAACAAAACTTTTGAATAACTAAAATATTTCAATTCAGCAATAAAATACAGAGTCGTGCCAAGAATAATGCTGAATATGCCACACTGTAACATTGTTAATGAGTGAATTCCAGTCTTGTGCGGAAAAACCAAACTAAATTTAAGTCAATTTTGAGTAGACAAACTCTAGAATGCCTGGTAATAGAAAAATGAAAATATTTTAAACCGGAAAAATTTTGCTACAAGAAAGTTTTTTTTCTGAAATGAAGCTGTTAAAAGAAAAGCTAGTTACACATTGTTAAATGCATTAATTTACTACTGTGTGTTTACTTACAATTTAATTGCAGAATTTGAATTTAGAAACGAATCAAATGTTATGTATAATTTTTTTTGGTTATTTTGTTTTGTTTATGCATGTAAGGTGCATACGCGTGTGATTTGTGGGTAACATGTTAAATTTTAAATCTCTCTAACTCTATCTCTCTCTGCCTGCGTTAAAAAGGTCAAACACATGTTTTGAAAATTTGAACCCTAAACATAAAGATTTAATTTATGACCAACTTTTTGAACACTGCCGTCAGTGTTACATCATGTAAATACAGTCATATGTTGATTTTATATTTTATAGCACTCTTTTGTAAGCTGTTTAAAATTATAAAATGAAAGGACCAGGGGATATAACAACATACCGTTAGTCAAACGTTTACGAAGTTTTTATATTCAGTATGATTTTTTAAAAGGGAAAATTCAGACACATTTTTTACTTAAATAATAATATAATAACATTAAACTTAAATTTTGCACAGCATTGTTTTAAAATGTAGCATTGAGTTGTTTTAATATGAACAATAATACTAGTTTTCATCATTACTTAAAAATATTTAATTCCAGAAATTTTGAAAACTTGTTATTTTCAGTGTAGTACTTTACACGGTATCAAGTTTTTACTTTTTTGAAAAATCAGAAAAGACGTGTCTGCATATATTCTTCGAAACACTCCAAAACGCCCTGTCTGAGAAAAAATTGTTTGGTTTTACCTCTGTTGAAATCATAATTGAAAATGGCTACAGTTACAGAAGCTGATACTTTCAATTAGTCAATAAAATTTAATTCATTTTCCCTGTACAATGTGAAATTCTCAGAAATGTTTTTTTTTTCTGATTTTCTTAATTAAATGTTCACACCACTTTAGATTATTTTAATTGCTTGAAATTAGAATTATTTTTGTTTGAGAGTCACAATAACCCACGTACACGTACAGTCTTGGGGTAAACAATGTGGCTCTAGAAAAATCAAGTTTTATAGAGTTACTCTTTTAAAGATTTCGCCTCGATTTGCCAATCATTATACTATATATAAACAGCCATCAACCAACTAGTCGGAAGTTAATGTATATATTTTCTTTTAACACATTGTGTGAGGGACACGTACTAGAACGTTTTCTGTCGATTGACACATGAGCACGGGTCACGTACTAGTACGGGTTAGTTTAACAACCTGGTTTGTTTGTGGGTACAAAAATAACGGTATATACAGGAAAACGAAGCCAAATATTCTTGTCTAATACATAGATTCTGGAAAAATTTACACAAATAAAAACTAGTTTTAACATCAGTCGATGCATAACCACAGAACATGAAAAAATTAAAACTATATACTACTATTTCTATTTGATTTTTCACATTTATGATAATATTATAAATTTATCCAATAAAAACATATATTTTGTTTACAAAAATCTTATGGCTGTTATTTATATATTTCTAATTATATATTTGTTTATATATTTCAATATAAAATTCGAATAGTTGTTTAAAAAATAAAAATTTTCGATCCATCGAGATTTAATTGAATAATTAAATTTACGCACAAAACGCCCGCTCCCGGTACAAATCCGCTGAGAAATGTACCGGCACATAATGTGTTAATGTGTTAAATTTGGTTGTTACATTTATTAAACGCAAGCTGACTTACCTTGCGTCTCCCGGGTAAAGATTTGGTTTGACATTTTGTTTTAATTAGAGTTGCTTATTTTGATTGTAAATAAATGTTATAAACTTTAACGAAGGTCTAATATATTAACTCAAAGCTTGAGAGTAAACAATATTGTATATTTTTCCTTTCGGAAAATAATCAAACTAAACATCTGGTTTACCGAAGAAAAAAACGTTGTGTTCCTTATTCAAGGGGTTAACTTCTTTTTTATAAAAGAAGTTATAAAATGAGAATTTTTGTCGCTTTTCTATGTTTGAACAGAAATCAGAAAAATGGTTGTAAATCATTGTTAGGCAAATGGTTTGAAACTGAGTAAAACCGATTATTGCATAAGCATGTTGGAATAATAAATTGTATATTATAGGTAAAAAAAATTCACGAATTTATTAAATTTTAAGTTGAATTTTACATGTGATTATCTCAATAAAAAATATTATGGAAATATATATAAATTATACATTTCGAGAAAAGAAATTATGTATTTTATGCGATTCAAGATTGTACTGAATAGAAAAACAGCGAAAGTGTTGCTATCGATTTTTGACTCTTTTCTTCATAAGTTAATTGTTCTGATTGAATTTCCTTTCAAATATTGGCCTTTTATTATTTGCTAATTAAGCATTCTATAATATACTCATTTTAATACCTATTGTTAAGTTCGAAACGTAATCGCAATAGTGCTTCCAGAATTCACATTCTGGTTCAAATTTAGCTCATGCTGAAAGTCAGTCAGGCTCAGATCGACAACTCATCTAATTTTGGAAAATTCCCAAAACCTATTGGTAAAAGTACTTATTGAGGTTAAATTTGTACTAATTCCAGCTTTAATCAACACAAGTGCAACTAAATCTAGCATTAACCTTTCATTTATCCGAACGATGGGCGAATGGTTAGGGGCTAATCTTCGATACCGGAGTTCATGGGTTCAAATCCCACTGTGTCATTAATAGGGAAATTTTAAAATCTGTTATATAAAAAAAAAGTTTTAAAATCTAAAATTGCGAAATAGATTTGTAAAAACATTAAATATTGTTATTTTCTGCAAGCCATGTATTTTGCTTGTTTATTCTCCGAACAGACAGATGTAAAACTATGTGTACTGATTTGCATTATGTATATTTCTGCTGCATGTACAAAGAAAAATTGTACGACAATTAAACTATCGGTATATACTTTACAGTTCAGGATTTTATTCTAATTATACCTCGAACAAATAGTTGGGAATTTAAAAGAGGGGAACAGATGCATTATAGACGCCGGTTTCATCTGCCATTTGTATTTTGGGAGACCAACGGAAAAACGCGTGTTTGAAAAATTGGCAAGTAAAACAATATGGCTGCGGTACGTGTTTTAAAACAAAACTTAAAAGCAGATTCGAAATTTATAGCATTATTAAAATAAAGCTGCCATAATAATCATTTTTTATTTTACTTTATTTAAAAAATAAATAACATATTAGTAAAAATTATGGTATATCTCAACACAGTATAAACAGAATATATATCATTTTAAAAAGTAGTAATTTCCCCTCAACCCCCCTTGTGATAAAATAAATGTAAAATAAATTTAATAACAGATATACCAAACCACGCCTCGCCCCATAAAACCGCCAAAAATTGCCAAGTTTGTCGAAAAAAGCACTACGTCTAAATGCATATGTACAAAAAAACGTCCCAAACACTATGCAAACTAATTAGCGCCAGCCAGTTTGGAGAGAGCTACTAAAAATTCGCTTTAAAGGGTGGAAAAATTGGAATTTTAAAGGTTGTAATATCTCATTTAAATCCCAGAGAAATATAAAAATAGATGATGACGCGAGGAAGGTCAACAACAAATTCCAATGTGCAAAATTTGATCTAGGTATATACAGAACTGTGGAATCATTTGATGGACACATTCTTTATTATATAAATTATTGCCTCTAGGTATAGCACAATGTATTAAACAGTGACCTAGAATTGACTGGTCACTGATGTCACGATATGTCATGCATTTCCATAGGAGCAGCGGTAGCTCTGACTGGAAAAGCAACGCCCTCGTAGCTGGAGGGTTGAAGGTTAGGAGTCCGAGGTGCCCTAAGTTCCGCAGTGTTCTGCAAAGATCACTGGGGCACGTAAAATACATTCGTGGACACAATGTCTTCCAGGTTCTCAATCAATACTTCAGGGGTTGGCAGGCCAAGCCTATGGGTCTTCTGCTTGGTCCCTGAAGTTACGAGAACCAAACTTAAGCATAAGTCATACTTTCACCCTAGTTGTACTCGTTAAAAAGAAAGGCACACCCCTTTGCTTTAATGTGTAGTATAAGGCTCAATCGTGCTTGGTATGGCCAAGTGGCAATAGAAAAAACAATTCGATAGTTGGTCAACCAATGCCTCGGGGATTGGCAGGGCAAGCCTACGGGTCTACAGCTTGGTTCCGGCTTCTGAATTACGAAGACTTACTTGAACATAAGTCGTACTTTCACCCTAGCTATACTCGTTAAAACGAAAGGCTAACACCCTTTGTTTAATGTGTAGCATAAGGCTCAATCGTGCTTGCTTTGGCTAAATGGGATTAGAAGCTGCAATTCCATATCATGAAATTTAACTGTTATTTATTTATACTTGCTGTAAGGTCAAGGAAATTTTGGTTATAAATTTTTTTCTTTTACAGGTATCACTTCCTGGTGGAACAAATTGAAAATATTTTTTCACTACATCAAACATTGGCTAATGGAACTTGCTAACATAGAAGTGTTTTACACAAGTATAAAATAAACTTTTTCATGATTAGCCTAATTAACAAGGACTATATAATGGGTAGAGTTGTGCAGCTAAGTTCGATGTAAAGATGATACCACTTGACGATAATCTTCTAATCAACTGGGAAATAAGCAATATCTCGTTGTTTGACAAGTTCTGTGGATGACGATAGCCCAACAATGAGCTTCATATGAATACCTTTCAAGTTAGTTCATGTCTGTTTCAAGTTAGGCCTATACACATTTATACAGGATATATGCCAACAAAACGAACACCTAAACAGGAAGACTAAAGTCAGATATCTGTTTTGCAGCTACAGGGGAGTTTCAATATCAATGCGAAAAACTCTATGGCTGAAATTCAGGTTAGGCGACGAAAGAGAAAATCAGTCGTATACTATCATGCACTGAGGCAATTTCACGTACAAATAACCAAACGTATTAAGGCGGAAAAATAATTCCCACCAGCGTCGGAAAGTGCAAAACAAAAGTAAGTTTGAAGTTAAAGAAATAAAAGAACGAAAAAAATTTATCAATTAGTTCTAGTTCTTAGGAATATTTGTGGATAATAGTTTCATCCGTACATAATTTTGATTTGAAAGAAAAGAATTTTTGTAAAGTGTCCTTTCCGTTTCTTCGAAGAGCAAATCTTTTCTCAGCTAGTTTTCTGATTTTCATAATTATTCAAATACTCCTAATTCTAGTCCTTTACCTCTCTTCAATACGAGTTTAATTGTTCGTTTATTTTTGAATTTCTGTAAATGATGGTCAGCTTTATGTTTAATTTTATAAATTTGCTATCGATTTTGGACTATTTTCTTCATAAGTGAATTGTTCTGATCGAATTACCTTTCAAATATTTCCCTTTTTTTACTTGCTAATTAAACATTCTATCGTGATCTCATTTTAACACCGTTGTTAAGTTCGAAATGCAATTGCAATAGTTCTTCCAGAATTCACATCAATAATTCACATTCTGACTCAAATTTAGCTAATGCCTAAAGTGAGTAAAGTGAGTAAATCCATTTATCTCGAAAAATTCCCACAATTTATTGATAAAAATCCTTATTGAAGTTAAATTTGTACTAATTCCAGCTTTAATGAACACAAGTGTTACTAAATCTACCATCAACCTTTCATTTAGCCGAACGATGGCCGAAGGGTTAGGGGTTAGCCTTCAGTACCGGAGTTCATGGGTTCGAATCCCACTGTGGCATGGTTGTCCGTAGCCGTTCGGAATTGTCTTTAAACTGTAGGTCAAAGTTCCATGTAGTTCACCGGGTTAACCGGACTTCTATCCTGGACAGAACTCTTGCGGTGTATACCCCGCACTTCCGGAAACCGTATTGGTTGTACTTATTTGTTTAGATTGTCTACATTTTTTTTTGTTATTTAAAATTCTGTGGTCGGAATGGCGACGCATTCCTGCCGGACAGTCAGACCGAACTAGCAATTAACACCCAACTCCAGGTGGGTGGCTGGTTACAGGTAGTACACGGCTTTAAACTGTAGGTCCCGGTCTCATTAGCCATCGTGTTGCAAAACGTAGACAGTAGCAACCCAAACCAAACCAACATTTCATTTATTCTCTCTTATAATAGTTGGTTTTTTGTTTCTTACTTTGCCCAGTTGTATGGTTTTCTATGACATTTATCTTGGATCTATTGTTTATATTTTCATTAGTTTCTTACAATTTCCTAAAGCATGATTTATGCTTTCTCGAGGTCTTTCTGAGTTCAAGCTTCACATTTAGATATACTATAATTTCTTTTGACTTAAAGTCTAAGGTATTAATGTGTGGATTAGATTGGTTTGCCAAGAACCTACGTGAATATTTCGCCTTTTAATATTAACGAGTTTGTCTAAACCAAATCGCTTATGTTGATAATGATCGTTGCCATCGAATACTAAATATATTGCTATAGGTAATTCTGCGAGTCCTCTAATGATATTTATATTCATTAATTTGAAATTGCTTGAAACTGTTTTCATTTCTCTAATAGTTATATGCACTATTGTTTTTACCTTGATCCACACAAAATCTTATGTTATTCATATTTTCTCTCATGATTGATATTGATTCTTCAATCAGTTTGCTTTAGAAAATGAATATTACTATCGTAGTGCTTTTCTCAGTGTTCTTACACATATTTTTGAGTTTTTCGAGACTGCTACTGACACTCCCAAAATTATATAAAGTGTCTCTTTGTCATAAGATTTCATCCCATTCTCCTAATCGAGTAATTTATGTTTTTTGAAATTCTTGTACATGAGATATGGTATCTGTTCTATCTTAGGTTTACTTAAATCATCTTTATGATTCGAACGTTAATCATGGTAGACCTTTATATTATTGAACCAGAGCTGTTTAATGATACACTAGAAATGCCAAAAACAGATTATACGAGGGTTGGAATTTTAATAGTGGCAACTATATATTTACATATAATACAAAAGTGATTCATGTCACACTGTTTTACAATCCTTCAATATAGTCGGCAGCGTTGTGTCTAATCCGTTGCCAACGATGTGGAAGTCACAGAACACCTGTACCAGATTATGTTCTGTTAATAGTTCAAATAGACCGGTCTATTGACTCAAGAATCTCTGGAGCAATTATGAAGCCATGGAGTGGCTCCTTCATCTTAGGTATTAAATCAAAGTTTAGGGCTTAGATCTGGGCTAAGTCTCATCCAGCGTAATGATACTGCGTAAAAAAAAGCACCTTTGCGCTTATAGCGTTCCAGGTGGGCACGAGCAACATTGAATCTTAGACATTTAAGGAAAATGCAGAACGATGCATTTCCGTCAAATAATGTGGAACCCATTGTGAAGCTATTTTTCTCATGCCCAGGCTTTCTCTCAGGATATGGAGCGCACTCCTATGCGTAAAACCTGCCTGTCGGGCCAGATCACTTATCCTTAGGCGTCAATCACTGTCCATTACTGCGGCAACAGCATACATTTCTTTGACGCTAGGAATACCTGGTCGATGTATGTCTGCCCCATTTTGGCTTCCTTCATTGGAGGCTTTTACCCATCTTGTTACAGTTCGGTAACCCTCTTGAAACCCTAGAGGACATTGTCGTGCTGTACCTGTGGCACTTTCAGTTTTTATCAGACTTCGTTGTTCATGTTTTGAAAACATCCTGACAACCCTTACTTCAGACTGCAAGCTAATTCAAGGAGAAATTCTTCCCGTCACTCTGCATGAGCATAATGTAGGAAGGACGAGTCTTTTTGCTGAGTGGTAGGTAGCTCACGTATGGTATACGCGATATTCTTTGGTTTCGTTGCAAAGTGTTTTGAGAGCAGTTTTGCCACTATAGTTCCAATCCTTGTATTTAAGAGATACAATGAGCTAGAACTAAAAATAATCAAATGGTAAAGATAATAAAATATTTTTTGTTAGTCGTTGAATTATATTTGAAAGTCGCCAAAAGGACAAGAAACGAGTATCTTTTCTAAAATCAGAAACTGAGGGGGAGACATAAATTCTCCCTGTTCAATTTCATAAATTTTAAACAGAATATATTGATAGAGGTATCATGGAACAGGCTTTAGTGTCTTACTCCTGGTCAATTGTATGATTCATTTTAATACTTTTGTTCAGTGAACTTGGAATAGTATTTTTCTTCTTTCGATTGACTTATCACTGAACTCAATCAATTTGACTGTTGCCGTGGATTATAGTGACTCTTTTAATATTCGTATTCAATTTTTTGGAAAACTAACTGTCCATAGGGCATAAAATTCAAGTTGTAACCTTTTGGTATTATACTTTTTTTCTAAAATAAGTCAACAGATTTTTATCAAAAAGTTTAAATTAAGGGTAATTTTTTTCTCCTATTAGCATTGTTTGTTTTGAGTCTCATACATGCTATTAATCAAGGTGATGTGATCAGTAGTTCAATATTTCCGCTGCTTTTAAATTTTCAAAGTGTCTTTCTCTTCCCCCATCTTGGCTTTAAGGAGTTTTAATTTACATAATTGTGCTATAAGTAATTCTGACTTGGATTTAGATCTAGGATTTAGAAATAATTTTAAATATTTTCCCCCGCATGCGCATGTATACTATTGTTGGTCATTTTGATGTGAATTTTTTCACCGCTTGAAGCGGTCATCTTTCCAACACTAATGTGTATTTATTCATCCTTAAAATTTTTACGAATGATCTATTTAAGGCGTTGATTATCTGAGTCATCTCTTTAATGCGGAAATCAAAACCTTCCTTTCTTATTTTACTTTCAATTTGCTTGTGTGGACAGTAAATGCTATTATGGTTTTTATTGGACCGGTGATCACATACGACTCCTATCTTTGGGATTGGAGCCATTCATCCAAAATCTCAAAACTAAAGTTATTCGAATGTTAGGCTATTCCTCATAGAAATTAAAGAAAAACATCTGGAAGTTTTGCAAAGATTTCTTTTTCAAAATTGTTAATCCCGTACTACATTCCATTAATCTTTATATTCCTGGAATTCACTCTTCTGCTTAAAGGCATAGAGTACCTCTTAGAATAGCTGATGTCTTTATTCTACCCGTAAAGAGAACAAAATAAGTAACCTTTTGTATTTTGCCATTTCTTCCGAATTTTTGCAATATTTTGTTTATGGCTTTTAAATTATTTCTGTCCTTTGTCTCTAGTGAGGTGCTTTTGTTCTTCTTTCGAACAGACTCTGTGACGCTGTGAGTCTTTAAACCTCTTTCTCAGTAATAGGTGAGCCGAACGATGGCCGAATGGTTAGGGTGCTGGCCTTCGGAACCGGAGTTCGTGGGTTCGAATTCCACTATGGCATGGATGGACGTAGCCATTCTAAATTGGCTTGAAGCAGTAGTCCCGGTCTCATTAGCCCTGTTGTTGCAAAAATTAGACCGTAGCGAATCAAAACCAAAAACCAGTAATAGGTGTTCTTAGAATTTAATTTTAATGTGACGTTCTTGATTTCTCCGTTGACCTAAAATTTGCTGATCTGATTTTTTCCATTTCTATCATTCTTAAAGTCGATCCCTTAGTTGTTTTTTTTAACTTATCAAAGCGTAGATTCTTTTCTTCAACTTCTGTCGAACTACTATGTGTAATAGTACTAAAATAACTGGTTTTACCTTTATAGTTGGGTTCTACTAGGCCATTGCACATTGTATAGTTTTTGTTGTGTATACTACGTTCGGAGCTACAGCAGCTGTTTATTCCCTTCGCTATAAAATCCTTAAAACATTTTACTTTGTATCTTCTCTTAGTCCCATATCAGCCATAGACTTCTTGTCATTGATAATACAGGTCGGACGTAGCGGCAAACCAGTTATCTGCATCTATTTGTTCTATTTTTGATAAAGACGCCTGAAAAGTAGTTCGATTTTTCTTTGGATAATGAAATGATTTGTCTTTATTATGAATGTTACAATAACCAAGGACAAACTTTTCCATATAATTAACATTACATTCAAGCATCATTTCAATTATAAAACAAATAATTGATATAGCACTTTTTACAATCTTTAAGAATTTGCTGAGAATATGTGGAAAGTTACTTATTTGATCAATGAAAATTGCAGACTGTAAGTGTGACGCACCTTTCTTCAGAGGAATCGAAATAGGAAGCAATTTGATTTTATCATCTTGTAAATTATCTCCACAACTCTACCTAAAATATGAACTCTACCCATGTTAGTCCAACTGAAACCGATTGTAAACTTTGAAACTATCAATTTTTCTAATAGAAGGAAAGTGCTGTGGATGAAACAGTACAGCCGTCAGAAAAACGTCTTGGAATTTTAAAACTGGTGAAGAATTCTCAATTTCGATATGGGTCGAAGATTTAAAAACAATACTGAAGATATAAGGCTTACATCTAATTTACTGTATATCCTGATTGAGTTTTTTTATTTTCTTTGTTTTTCGTAGCAAAAATATATATTTTTTGTGTCTGTCTTTATTTACACACAACAATTTGTAAATTAATTGCCAACTCTCGCAATTAAATTACAAACATATCGTAACCCCAAATCAATTTTTACAGGTGTTTATGGAAATATCCAAATGTCTAGGGCAGGGGTGGCGAACGTTTATGGATTAGCATGCCAGATTTTTTCGTTTTTTAAGAAATGTTTAATTAAGCTATACACGTGGCGGTAAATAATTTAAACTGATTATTGAGAAAATAATAAAACAAAAAAAAAATCCTGGCAATATGAAACTCATTATTTGATAATAAATACAGATATGTGGAAACCATATTTGTAAAAATAACACAAATATACAACTTTTAAAGTGATGAAACGTAGTATATATAAACAAACTATACGCCATTAAAAATTGTAGGTCAGGATTAAATTAAGGCAAACCAATACAGAATTGGTCTTTTTTTTAATAAGCAAACAATGTAAAGCAACGAAATTAAAAAACAAAATCGTCATTCCCGTTCGGTCGTAATACTTCACAGTGAACTTTGATGTTAAAATTACTAAACCAATCCCTTTTTTTATAATCAGTGGCTTGCGTAAAATAAGTCGTGTGCCATTGTTTCGCCACCCCTGGTCTAGGCTATGCAACGTATTAAAAATTACTATCAAGGTTTTGGATAAATAGACAATACCTTGACAAAGTTGGGGCAATATACCGAAGTAAATATATTGTTTTGGGATTTATAAAAATCCTAAAATTAATCATAACACTTACGACAATGCAATTTCTCTTTATATAGCATACCAAACAACCAAGGCCTTGGTTCACGAAACAAGACAAACACCAAATGTAACACGTAATTCATTAAAAATAATTTTGACTTAGAAATTATTGTACAAATTCACAACATATGCTAAAATTATGCTCGGATATATATTTAGTATTTATTAACAATTAAACATTGCCACAATCTTTTAAAATATCTAAGTAAAAAATTTTAGACTAGTAGGTACCTACGTGGTGGCTCTTGTAAAATTTTAATATCCACTTCTTTGAAAAAAAAAAACTTAATTTCAAGTAGTATCTTTACATTATGTCCAAAAACAGCAAAGCAAAAATACAGTTAGAAAAGTACCTCTCTCTTGTATATATACATAAACTACTAATCTTGATTCAGCTACCAGTAATAATATTAAACCTTGTATGTTACAAATTGTGGACTAATACGGCAGTATTAAAGTTGTGGTCATCTTAAAATAAATTCGTAGCATATCTAGGAGATTTCAGTTAATGTTCAAAGCGTTCGTGGATTCGAATGATAGCGTTAGGCGGAACCTTTATTCAGAAGTAAAAATAAAATTAGATTTCATCACTATAGCGGGTCCAGACACACAAATGTATTACGTGTTCCAACACAAGTGTCCGGCAGCATTAATAGCTTCCAGCATAGAACAAAACACAAACTTTATGAGGGGATCAAAAAAAAATTGCTTTTTATTCCAAATAAACATAAGACAATCGAACACAAAAATACAAGTTCACATAATTTACATTGGTTATGTAACAACCTCACCACCGGCAAACATGTGTTGGGTTGTACACTTCCTCGGTTGAAAAATGGGATTATTAATTGTTACTTAAACAAAGGTTTCGAGGAAGAGTAACTAAACAGTGACGTCACAGTTAATCGGGGAAAAATAATTGAAAAGAATTTAAAATGAGCCCCCAATTTACTCTGTATAATACAGTTTTAGTAATCATACGAGTTTAACAAGCTACGCTCAGTAAAAAGGGAAGCGAACAGGTAATTACTCTAATTTAACATTATGATTAAACGTAAGCACTATATATATATATATATATATATAACCAGGGTAAAATTCTGAATCCACTGTTACCTTAATATTAACTTTATTCGAAGTAATAAATATGTAAAACTGAGACAATGTACCCATTTTGGTGATATATCAGGTGGCACTGTTTAACAATTAACAAACGGCAGTGGATATACCAATATTTTGGCATTAAAAAAATCGCTGGTTTTTACGCCAATTGCAATTCCCCTTACCAAATGATACTTTGAACATACAGGTTGATGAGGTAAAATATTAATAAAAAGTTATTGTCTGGGTTTTAAACAGTTACCTATTAATGCTAAACTAAAGTTGTTAGAATAATTCATTGTAGAAATTTTAATAATTGGAGACAGATTGATTTTATGTCTGCCTGGATATTAACTGCATAAGTGAAAATTTTTAAAATTGCATGTAGATAGATCACAAAGTACCCTAATTATCTACGTGACATTAATAGTACAGTCCATAACATCCTTTTTTAATACTGTACGAATCGTAAAGATTTGATATCCAACGTCTCTCATGACTGAGAATTTTAAAACAATTTGCCACTTTTCGCGAGCTCTTCCGGCACCTGTGGTAAATGCTATTGTTAATATACTAAAGTAATCCAAGAAAATGGTACTAACATTTCAGGTATCATTCGAAAGCTTGAATGAAGGATGACCTAGTAGGTAGGTAGTTTCAATCCTGTAGTTAATGTGTTCGAATTCGACATCTGTTGATCGACAATTGGTTCCAATCTCATGAAACACCATGTAGCTCAAGCTATATCTCCAACCACCCTAAACAGTAGACTGCGGTTTTGAATTTAATATTTTCACCTATATATATATATATATATATATATATATATATATATATATATATATATATATATATATATATATATATATATATATATATATACATGCATAAGCAAGAAACTGAATTGGTGATATCCCCCCCCCTCATTCAGAGAAATGGTTACAATTCAAAATGCAAAATTTTAAATATACCATTATTTAATAGGTTAAATAGAATGATTTAATAAAGTTAGGCATTTAGAACTAAAACTTAACTGGTACAGAAATTCTAACATTTAGACTACTCTGACAGGAGCAACAGCGGGGTTTTAAAATTAAAATACTATCACCAAAGTACACTTGTATGCAATTTAAATGCACAATAAGCAAAACAAAAACTCTAAATATTTACACATAAAATATTTTATCTCCTTAGAAATTAAAATCGGTCAAGTTAAATCAGCCGACAGATTGTCGATGTGTTAGGATGCTATTCTTCGGTACCGCAGTTTGTGGGTTCGAATCCCACTGTGGTATGAATGTACTTAACCGTTCGGAATTTTTTTAAACTATAGGACCCGGCCTCATTAGCCCTCGTGTTGCAAAAAGTAGACCGTAGCACTTAAACCAAATTAAGTTATAAATAAATACTCAGTAATAAATTATAAAGAGTAAATTAAAGAGAAAAGTTTTTCTTGTAGCAACAATTGACCCTGATTAAAATAGCAACATATTTTCCATCATTACGGATTCTTAAGTTGCTTTACTCAAATTTGACTAAAATTCAGTATGATTTTTTCGTACATTAAGAAAACTCTTTTACATAGCGCATTATGGTGTGGGAAAAGTAATATAGTCTGTAATATTTTTGGTAAGACTTTGTTGCTGAATTTTAAAGTTTAAGTAGTTCAAAATATTTGCTATAGTCTGAAGCCTTTTCGAAATCATTAATTTCTATCATTTCTCCGGAGAATGCGGGGTAGTAAAGCTCCTTTTTTTTTACTCTTTTACAATCTTTTTTTAGAATTATACCATAAAATTACTGATGCATATATTTACATTGCATATCCAAACCCAGCAATCCATATCAACAATTATTGACTAGTTGGTTTCGACTACTAAGGTATACTGTTTTTATAACGAAGTCTAATAAGATTAAGACTAACTGCTTAAAGCCTATTCCTAATGGCAACGAATATCCATGCCAGCTGTGGGATTCGGATTCAGGAACTCCTTTGCCGAAGATCAGCTCTCTAACATTTGGCTATAGTTTGGCATTGAATATTTGGCTGTTCTGAAACCTACCAACTAATCAGTCTAAATTATTAGCCGGACTCCTCGAAATCTGCAGTGTTTTTAATCATTAATTTTGCTAATACAAAACATCCTGCTCCAAATCAACATTTTGTCTTTTACCAAAATGCGTTGGCCTGTTACAAATTTTAAGTTTAGCTGCTGCAAAAGGCCTGAGTGGATGCAAAATCATCCCGGTATATACACAGGGGAAGAGAGATTAAAAATTCCGTATAAGTGTTTCCAATTTGCTCAAGGTAAAGGAGAAATGCACAAGATATATGCATAATTTTGTGTCTCAACTCTTCTTAAAGAAGGTAAAAATTTTTAGTTCTCCTGTCACAGGATAACTAAGACTCCTTAGACTGTCATAGGAAAACAGACGAATGATAGAACTGATGAGCCAGATGAAAAATATCTTGACACTGAGCCACCTTCTACAAGTGCTGAAATGAGAAATGCATTGAATGTGTTGAAACATTATGACTATGAACAACTTATGAATGAGCTTTTCACAAAAAAATTATAGAAATCCAACAATTGATCAATTGTTTAAATTATATATACAGTTCTTATGTTTTAAAGGATAATATACAGTACATAAATATAAGGTGAGTTTTTTAATTTTATTTTTAAATTTAGTGAATGTGAATTAAAGGGGGGTAAATTTATATAATTTTCCTTATCGTTTAATGTTATTGAAATTAAGGTGTCCCGAACTGATCACATTAAGAAGAGTACACTGTATAAATAAAGAAAAAAATTGAAGAACAAATACCTAGCATAACCAGACAGACAAATTACATGTAGCTAGTTCATAAGGTATCTTCGCTAACTATCTACGCGACATTGATAACCAGACCTCTAACATTCTTTCTAATGCTGTAGGAATCTTAAAGCTTGGATATCTAACATCGAAGACTACTGATAATTTTTTCTAACTATTTGACACTTTTCGTGAGCTCTTCAGGCATATGTGGTGAATGTTGTTGTTAATGTAGCAAATGTAATCCAAGAAAATATATATAATATATATATATAATATATATATAAATATATATATATATATATATATATATATATTTCAGTCATATGCAAGAAACTCAATTGGTGATATTCCCCCCCCCCTCATTCAGTGAAATGGGTACAATTCAAATTGCCAAAATTTAAATATATCATTATTTAATAGGTTAAATAGAATGATTTAATAAAGTTAGGCATTTGAAACTAAAACTTAACTGGATTCACTGGATATATAAATTATTATTATTAACTGATTAAATGGATTAACTGGATATATATATATTTTTTTTCAGTCATATGCAAGAAACCGAATTGGTGATATTCCCCCCCCCCTCATTCAGTGAAATGGGTACAATTCAAAATGCTAAAATTTAAATATACCATTATTTAATAGGTTAAATAGAATGATTTAATAAAGTTAGGCATTTGAAACTAAAATTTAACTGGATTCACTGGATATATAAATTATTATTATTAACTGATTAAATGGATTAACTGGATATATATATATATATATATATATATATATATATATATATATATATATATATATATATATATATATATATATATATATATATATATATATATATTTCCGTCGCAAGAAACTGAATTGGTGATATCCCCCCCTCAAGGGTTAAATAGAAACTAAAACTTAACTGGATTCACTGGATATATAAATTATTATTATTAACTGATTAAATGGATGAACTGGATATATATTTTTTTTTCCATCGCAAGAAATTGAATTGGTGATATCCCCCCCAGGTTAAATAGAATGATTTAATAAAGTTAGGCATTTGAAAATAAAACAACTGGATTCAAACAAAGAAGCCTAGAACATGTAAAATCAACAAAATTCGTGTAAAACAAAAAAAAGTTTACTGTGATATACATTGCATCTGATGGTATGAATCAGTTTTGAATCAGTTT
>CM063509.1:25557561-25600061 GCA_032207245.1 Pardosa pseudoannulata | reverse complement strand
TATATTATTATATATATATATATATATATATATATATATATATATATATATATATATATATATATATATACATATATATATATATGTATGTATGTATGTATGTATGTATATATATATATATATATATATATATGTATGTATATATGTATATGTATGTATATGTATGTATATATATGTATATATGTATATATATGTATATATGTATATATGTATATATATATACCCACATAGCACAAAAGCTCCACAGAATGTCGTATGGACGTCTCTTTTGGGCAGACCAAATGTCCACAGGATGTCGCGACTTTGCCTTCGGACGTCTTCCCCGATGTCGCGGGGAGTCAAAAAGTTCCCTCGATTTTGGGTCGTTCGAGGGTCGTTACGATGTGTGACATGATGTCGCATGGATATCGTATGAGTGTCTTAAATGCGACATCGATTTGTGGACTGCTAGGGGCTTTCCTCTGGACATTTATCCGCTTCCAAAGTATGTCGAAAGGACGTCTTTAATTGGACGTCCATTTATAGAGGTCGTGAGGATGTTATATTTTATATTACATGGATGTCTGAGATGCATATCCGACGTCCATTATAGGTCGCCTTTTGGATATTCAGATGTCTTATGGATATCCAGAGGATGCTTCGAATAATACCCTAACCCTTTCGCTCCTAGCGAAATCACGTTCGATGTATATTTTTCTCTCTTATGCCCAAAGTATTGTGTTAAGAAATAGAAAGACAAGTTATACCCTAAACACTGAAACATAATATGCATTCCTGGTCTTAACACATTGCTTTGGACAAAAGAGAAAAAATACATCACATGTCATGAGCTAGGAGCTAAAGAATTAAGGTCAAATTATTTCTATGTTTTTATTGTAATTTCTATTTAATTGTAAATTGTTTAAGTGTACATTTTTTATTGTAAAAAATAAAAATTAGCACAAAAAATATTGCTTTCAAAAAACCTTTTACCCTGATATATACTTATAATCACACTCAGTACTGTTTGTAGAGGGGATCTACCCGTCTTGTTTTGGCTCCTTTCTACTTTGGCGATCTAATTTTACGCCAACATTTTGTGGGCGTGATTTACTTGAGTCAGACGAATCAAGAGATAAACGGTTCGATTTATAAAACTACTTAGTTTAACTGAAACGTGTTTTCAGACTTAGAATATCTTGGAGAAATTAAAGCCTATAATTTGAAAACTTTTTTAAGAATTATAAAAAGAAGCTTGAAATTAAAAATAATTAGTTTCTGTAAAAATTTGAAAATAACCAAACAATAAAAAAATTTTTAAATATATTATATGCCTTAGAAAAAAACTAAATATTTTAAAACAGAATTTTAAAGTATTAGACTTTGAAACTTGTTTTGAGACATAAATAATCTCGAGGGAAAATTAAGTCTGAAAGTAGAAAAATTATAAACAGAAACTATGGTTTTAAACATAAATTTACGTTGGGATAAAATGAATTTGAGAAAAATATTATTAGAAATACTTAAGAAATATGCCAAAAAGCTTTGGACATAGAATGCAAAAACCAGCATTTGCAAAAATTTAAAACAAAATAAAATAATGCAAAAGCCTCAAGATATATTAAAGACCTTAAAAAATTAAAACAAAAGACTTTAAAAAAGCACAATATAGTGTAAAAAATTATAAAAACCTTTTACTTTTTAAACTTCGTGAAAATTGAAGTGAAATTTTTAACTCCTAACAATGAAAAATAGTAATAATTTCAAAAAAAGGAAATAGTAATAAATGAAAAAAATAGATTACGAGCGATCGTAAATAGTTCGTCAAAGAATCCAAGTAGAAGAATGAGGAATGAGGGCAACTTAGAAAAATTGGCAGCCAAGTTGCCAAGGTCGCCAAGTTGGTGCCAAAAATATGTCGCCAGAATGCATGCCAACCGATTATAAAAGGGTGCCAAATTCTAAAGAAAATTTTGTCCACTCAAACACATGTGTACATTTCTGTGGTTTTTCAATCTCTCCCCCATGGAAGGCACGGTGACCTTTCAATTGAAATCTGGTTTTCAAAGGTCACTGCATCGCATGCAGCGTTGTCTAGTGACAATCCTCCTCCTCTACATTATTGTAAACATTTAACAATGAATTTTAAATTATGGTTTTCCAGTATATAGATCTTTTAAAATATAACCTTATTATAATATGTTAGTTTTAAAAGATAATTATAGGTTATAAAACCTATTATAACCTATAATAGGTTTAATATTTTATAATATAATTTCGTACTTTGTTTTTACTCATAATGTAAAAATATGTACATGGTTATATTTTTATTCGTATAAATTGAGAAAATTAATTTATTTTAATATTGCGTAAATTAATTTTTTAAGGAAATTTGAAAAAAAATGAAGTAAGCTCCTGGATAAATTTCTTTTGCATCTTTTGAATACCCTTGTTATAGAAGAAAATATTACATAAAAAATTCGATATTTTCTTCCTAAACATTCTTTTTTTCTTAAATTGTCCAGATATCCCTTTTTATTGCGCCATATTCTAGAATTAAAACTAAATTTTATTTAAACTTTTCTTTGGCAAGCTTAATGTTGGATAAATAAAACAATTTATCATTGCAAGATAATTGTAGAATACACAGGATAAAATTATACTGATTTGTAATTTTAAACCAACTAGTTTCTTCATTATATTATTTTTATTTAATATGCTCTATTTTCGGAATACATAACAGGCTTAATTATAATACTTAGATGTACCTGTTTTCATTTAACAATTGCTGAACCCAATATCTGAAGTGAAAACACGAAAATGAAAAATAATCTAATACACGTGTATTTTACGCATATATTGTTTGAATTAATTCTACTACTCTATGATATCCAAAATAAAACAATATCTTGGTAATTATTTAGAATATAAGTTCCAAAATATTAAGAAAATATCTGATTCACTAATACTGAATTATAATTGTATATTTATAGTTCGTTTAAGAAAATTGTTATTGCAAAGTTAAATTATGATTAGTTATTGGGGTTTCAGGGAGATACCTTATAAAAAAAGAATTCCACTTAGACGATAACAGCAAATTACAGGAAAAAAATTGACCCTAATCCCTTACTTAAAATGAATAATATTTTTGTTGCTATTGGTAAAATATTAAGATATATTTGCCATTATTTAGAATCACTTGCATAACTCTCTTTTTGAGATTAAACTATCATGTAGTGGTTCTTTGAGAGCTCGCCAGTTTACTTTCAGCGTAACATAAATAATTAGTAGCGATCTACTTCTTTAAGCTAGTTCTGAAAGCCTTTATCTATGCCAAATATAAGAATCAGATCCATGTATTCTTGTACCAAAAGACAGTGTCCAACATGTTTGGCAATCGTAAACTTTTAAATGCTTGGAATTTAGCTTATTTTTTCATATATGCCTGTCTTTCCGACGCAACCTTTTAAAATAATTCTACATTCTATAATAAATTTTATGATCAAACTAAAAGTGAGGATATATATATATATATATATATATATATATATATATATATATATATATATATATATATATATATATATATATATATATATATATAAATGATATTTAAATAATTCGATAATTTTTATCGATAAACATAAAATTATGATTTGACCTAAAATATTTGAAAATCACAATAATTCCCTTTTAAATCATGTCACTTTTGCAAATTTGAAAATGTTTTTAATTCTATTCTTTTCAAGCAATAAACAGTTATCATAGTAATCACCCAGCTGAGGTAATAGGATGACTTTAGTCTTTTATGCCTCTATAAATTTACGCAATTAGTGAACTAATATATTGTAAATCGAAAAATCTTTATCTATGATTGAAGGCTGGACGATGGTCGAATGGTTAGGGCGCTGATTTTCGGTACAATAGTTCGTGGGTTCAAATCTCACTGTGGCATATTTGTTCGTAGCCTTTTGGATTCGGCTTTAAGCAGCAGGTCTCGAGCATTTTTAGTAAAATACCCTTTAAGTTACAAAAAAGTTTACAGCAGCGCTCTAAACCAAACCACACCATGATTGTAGTCTGTTCTCTGCTATTATTGCTATTATTTCCTATCTAAAGGAGTTTTCATTTACCGAATCTTTAATAATTGAATATCATAAATACAGCTATAGTCTAAATTTTATTGCAAAAATAATCAGTGCGAATGTTCAGTTTACCTGAGATATCCTTATTAGTCAATAAGCTATTACAATATTTCCGCCAAGTGTATAAAGGATAGTCAACTAAAAAATGTTTCGTTAGAATGTCATCGGTCAATAGATAATTTATTATTAAATAACTGCTTCAAAAAAGATATCTATACATATATAAACAATATAACACGAGATAAAAGTAGTTCACTCTCAATTTATTAAAAGATGTCCATTTTTTTAAAATCCTAAAAATTAAAATTAAAAAGAAACTTGTATAAAAGAAATTAAGTTATTAATTATTTCCAGATAAGGATACAAGGAGTACTTTTTAGTTAAAACATTCTAAGCACAGTTTTGATGTGTTAATTTTAAACTAGAAGGGAGGAAAATTCATATACCACGAAACCCAGACAAAAATTAAAGTTTAAAAATGGCACTATAACACTATCAATAATTAATAAAAAACTCCTTTGGAACAGTACATTTATTTTTATACTTTAGTATTAAGTGAAATGTTTATAATATATACATGTATACATTTATTTTCACATTTTAGTGCTAAGTTTTGAGGTTTATAATATATACATGTATGTACTCTCTAGAGAATATTGAATTTTTCATGCTATTAATGCAAACATAACTAAAACTAGTTATTATCGAAAATTTTCTAAAACGTTTTAGTAAGTCGTAATGTAATCTCAATTAAAATAGAAAAATTTTGTTTAAAGTATAGTTTAAAATCAGCCTTTTTAAGTCTGATGAAATACCATTTTTTATGAAAATATTAATACAGTATTTAGTCATCACATCCCCCAGTTACATTCCGAAAAGTGGCACGATAAATTTTCCGTGAAACTGAGAAGCTGAAATTTGCCTCAAGCAAAATCTGGGCTAGATTGATTCTTTTCAAAAGACCCTCGTCCGTGACCTTGACAGAAAACCCCTCTCGAAGGTCACAGCTCCTCCAGCGTTGTTTGGTTTGCGGTTTGACGTACCACTAAGCACATGCTAGAGACCATATATGAATTTGTTACAAAGTAATTTCACAGTAATTACATTAAATATTATATTTTTCAATGATAGTTACATTTTTATTTCCCTTTTCAAATAAATAATAAAGTCAGTAAATATTTAAAGATTACACGCTTTGTGAGCAGATTTAACTAACATAAAATGATCATAAACATTTAATGATGTTGACAAGTGAAATAATTATAGCAAATAAAACTATAAATGATAAAGAAACTCGTTAATAATAGTAACCAAAAATATTTAACATGGAAGTCCTCGAAATAAGTGTTATATTTAACTGAATTCACTTTTCGACAGAACTACAGATAATTGTTATATAATATGCAAGACAAAATTATCTACAACCAAAGGAGAGATTTCGATTATTAGATATTAAAGTGTAGGACATCGAAGAATTGGTAAGGAAATGAATTCTCAGTAGAGAAAATATGTTCCACTTTAAGGAATACAGTTAATTCTTCCTCAAAAAAGAAAGAAAAGTGTTCTTACAGAAAAATATGAATCTTATGATGTTACTAACAATAGAAAATGTTTTTAAAAAGCTCTATATATTAAACTTGAAAAATGTTTAATAAATAATAATGTATCAAAGAACTTAATATATATATATATAATTTAGTCTAATAAACGTAACACTTTTACCTTTCAATTTGTAATAAAACATATTTAAAAGAATTGTCTACTTTATATATTAACACTTATTAAAAGAAATTAGACTATTATGCTAATATTTTAAGTTTATTTTTAAATATCCGTAAAGGGGACAGATTTTTCATGATTGAAATGCATTGCACACAACTAAAATAGGGTTTGTACGAATATACAACTCGAAGAAGGTACTACACAGAATGATCTGTTTACATTTATATTGTTTATTGATTCTATTAATTTTTTAATAATAAATAACCTATTCATTTTTCACCACAGTATCTATTTATACTTTTTAGTATACATTATAACTAAAAGAAAGCACAATTGTAATTTAGAAAATTAAAAATATCCTTGTGTCTCTACAAGAAAATTAAAGAACTAGTTGGACCAAGTCAGACAAATTAACTTTATACTGAAAGACTCTAACACCTGCATATGATTCCAGAGTACGTACTAGAACTGAAGTTCGTGTGTTCGAAACCCAATGCTTAGAGAGATGCTTAGAATCGACTTCTAGCAGCTGTCTATGTTTGAATACCTATCGTAATGCTATCTTGTTAATTATTTTTTTCACAGAAAAATAATCTTTTCCATTCCTCTTCCCCCTATCCATTTGTACTTTTATAATATACTCTAGTTACTACAAAACCACATATTAGTAATTTAGAAAAGTGAAAATTTTCTTTTATTTATATATAAATTGGAGGAATGCAAACAGTTTTTAGTAAATCAAAGAAACAGTGTACCGCTGTGTTCCTGAACTGAAATCCGTGTGTGCGAATTCCACTGCCTACAGGGATGTTCAAAATCAATGTCAGTCAGCTGTCTAAATTTGAATACCTATCCTATTTAATCTTGTTAGTTGTACTTCATCTCAGTATAATGCATCAGGTATAATCGTCTTTATAATGAATTCCTTACATAAAACTGTTGTTTGTTTGAGTTCGTCACCACCCGGCGGGGACTAAATTTATTAAATTAAACGATCACCTGTTTTGTTTTGGTGGAAGCGTTATTGATGCTTGAGTGTATATATATATATATATATATATATATATATATATATATATATATATTGTGAGCATTATTAGATTTTGTATTAACTGATTAAATACACTTTTATTTTGTTGACTTTTTTAGAAGACATCAAGATTTAGTTTTAAAAACTAAAGACACATGTTGATAGTAAATCGCCAGAATTCATAATTTAAATTGAATATTTGTAATTTCAAATAACTAGGATAAGATTTCCTTGTCATGTGGAAAAAAATTAGTTTACAAAAACACAAACTTTAAATATAAATCCTGAAGCATATTTAGGTTCCTTGCTCAGCATAAGCCTTAATAGCATCAATATTAAGGCTTAAACAACAATTTATTTTTATATGTACAAGAAAATGTATTTTGTTTTCCATTAAATCTACATATGTGGTCGTAAATCGAAATATTTGAGTTATTAAACAAATTTTTCAAAACCTATGACATGACAAATTCATTCTTGAATAAATATTGAAAATTATAAGTAGAAATAATTTTTCTATAAATTAGACGTTGAAAAATATGTTTATATAATTTTATCATTAAAATAAATTATTCAGTTTAAAAATTAACATTGATTCTTTTTTTTATTTCACACTAGCTTTAATTTACTTAATATTTTTAGCAAAGTTCAGTTAATAGGTTCACTAGTTAATAATTATTTCTCTCTATTAATAAGAAAAAAATTTAAATACTTTAGTGTATCTCTTAATTTAATAATCATAATAACAATCATGTATTTATTTATTCCGCATTTATTTTAATGCAATTTATTTCTGTATGATATTTACTTAAAATAATAATCAGAATTTTGCTTAAATTCGTTATTTTGCATCGTGAAATTTCGTTCGTTTGTATCCTCTAGGCTAATTATTCGTAAAAATGCTAGGAATTGCAACCGAATATGTACACCAGAACACAAAATGTATCAGAATCATAAATAAAGCTTTCGTTAGGAAGCCAAATCGCTACTAGAAAGGTTATAATTCTAGAACTCCCCGAAACCAGAATAGAAATGTATCCCCTCTTTGGCGAAATATCTCAAAATATACTCCACACTAAGAAAATGACGTAACCGATATTTGGACCAAACGTTGACGAGATAATAAGGGTTGCTAGCATGGTTACCTTATTGAAATAAGGTTCCCCCTATAACAGTGCCAAATTGAATTGATTGGCAGAAAACAAGATGATAACCTTAGGAAAATATGTATAACATATATATATATATATATATAATTCTATATCACAAAGTTCTTGGAAAAATAATTGTGTTTTTTGTTTGTGAAATTGTTTTTTTTAAGATAAAATATTCAAAATTAAAAACAAATTACTTTTTTATGTTTATGTGTAAGAAATATATTGATATAAATTTAATATCAATAGTGTTTTTTTTTATCTGAAAACAATATTGCCTCAATAATTAATAAACTATCCCAACGAATAATAAAAATGTTAATTTATAAATTAGTGACAAAAATTTGGTTTCAATAACATAAGAAGCTATATAAATTTTAATATAAATGCAATATAAATTTTAAAAATAGAATTTATTTCAGAAAAAAAATTAGCCCTAGAAAAAATAGCGTTTGAAACAGTTAATTATGACAAAAATGTATTATAAATAGCGTTTAAAATCAATCTTTTCCTCAGCACTAATTTTACGATATTCAAAATAGTTCTATAAAAGTAATATTTTTTAAAAGCATTACTGTTTTAACTAGACGAAGTAGTTTTAATATTCTTAAAAAATGTAGCAATACAGTGTAAAATCGTAACAAAAAATAAACGCTTATCGAAGGTATATAAAAAAGAAAGAGATAAAATTCAGCTTAAAATAAAAATTGAAGTATGTCTAATAAAATACAATATCCACAAAAAGAATAAAACTGGTCGACTTTTGGACACCGCCACAACGTTCGTTAAGGGAACACAAAACTTCAGCTATCCTAACGACATTGCATGGTCTTCTGTCTTTTGATGACTGTCGCGGAGATGTTATATGGCATCTAGTCCACACGACATCCATTTCTGGATGTCAAAAGGATGTCGTAATAGTGTCTATGTCGCAATATGGATATATATATATATATATATATATATATATATATTATATATATATAATATATATATAATATATATATATATATATATATATATATATATATATATATATATATATATATATATATATATATATATATATATATATATATATATATATATATATATATATATATATATATATATATATATTATATATATATATATATATGTATGTGGTGTGTACAGAGAGAGAGAGGTGTTTCGATAATTAACTTAAATATTTATATAATTATAAACTTGACTGTGTCTCTTTATTCAGAGAAATAATGTAAAATACATCGAAGAAAATTAAAACGCTATTATGTCATTAATCATGCACAGTTAAATAATTTAAAATATTACATTCTGTGTTCGAAAAAACGGAAAACTCGAATCTCTTAAAATAAAACAGAACTTAATTATTTTTATGGAAATTAAGTGCTTCTGTTATATTTTTTCTTCCATTTGGCAGAAATATTCTTTAATTTTCTATGATAAATGATTTCGTATTAATTGTTTCACGTATCGTAACGTTGAACTGTTCTAGTACTAAAAACTTAATTAAAAGGTTTTCACCCAAATTCCTTTAAAAAGTAACAGACTCTGGATACACCCGAGTTCTATTGAGAAATTTAATTATTATTCTAAATGAAATTATGGTTTAATTTTTGAAAATACAGTTTTGCCAATATAATAAATAATTGAATACATTTTTAATAAAAAAATATTTCATATGAAACATTTAGTTTAAAAGCTTTATATGTTGGTTTATTAAATACTGCTAAAATTAACATATTTTATTTATAAATGTGCATACTGAAAATTAGTTATTATACGTTATTCAATTTCTATTACCAAAAATATCTAAGACCATTTTAATATCGTTTATAGATGTTATTATAATTATATAAATATTTTCTGTAAGTAATATCTAATTATAGAATTTATGAATCAATAATTTGTAAAGTGCCTTAAAGTACAGTAGAGTGCAGTTTAGTTTAGTTTTGTTTAGTTTAAAAATGTAATAAAATATAATATAATTTATTTAAGAATTAAATTAAAATAATGTAAAATAATATAATGTAGTATTATATAATATATTATTTGTTAAAATATATAATATTATACAGTACAATATAATGTATTATAAAATAATATAATAATATATAATATAATTTAATATAATATAACATAATATATTATAAATTAGTATAATAATATATAATATAATAAAATAAAAATTAATGTAAAAAAATATAATATAATGTCGTATAATATAATATACTATATCATGATATAATATAACATAATATAATATAATATAACATAATATATTATAGAATAGTATAATAATGTATAATATAATATAATATAATATAGTAAAATAAAAATAACAATGTAAAATAATTTAATATAATATCGTATAATATAATATATATATCATAATATGTTATAATATAATATAACGTAATATATTATAATATTATGTAATAGAATATAATAACATGGGAAATATTTTATATATACATATAATATAAGATAATATATTATAAAATATAATAATATGGTATAATATTATATCAGGAACCAGAGAAAAATATTTCATTTTTAATCAATAAAAAATCAATAAAAAGTAAGTTTATTTATTAGAAACTTTTATTTTTTCATAAATATACTCAATTTCACCGACATTAACATGGATAATTAAAGATAACTTTCTATCCCGATGAAAACTAGAACATATTTCAATCATATATTTGACAGAGTGACTCACAATGATAATTTTTGATTTAATTTCCTTCTTGCTTACTTTTTGCATTTATGATCAATGCGTATTTGAAATGTATGACATATAGAAATTCCCTATATCATTTATAAAAGTTTCAGGGAATAATTCTGTATAGAGGATGTTATTTGTTACATAAGCAGATTTTAATTTTCTATTTAGATTTACATTTAAATGCTAAAATAATTGTGTAATCGGCATCAAAAATTGAAATAGGATTTAACACTTCGCGTCCGGTCAACGTATTTTTAAGTTTTTTTGCAGTCTGTCACTGAAACGCGGGTCACGTAAAAATACGTATTTAGTAGATTTGTTGTGGATACCCGCTAAGCACCACAAATCTGCTAAATACGTATAATTATTTGTATGTGTGACATACGCTTGTTGTTTGAGTTCCTATGCAACTCTTAGCATCTTTTCTTGTCGACTTGTGGAAAGAAAACATTGTCTTGTCGAGTTACTCGGTCTTTTGTTGCGTTATATCGTCTTCAATCGAATTTCTAGCTCCAGAACGTACAAGTCGTGTTTTGTCAATTTGAAACTTGGTTTTTTTTATTGTGGAATTCAAAATTGATAAAATGAGCCGTTGTGACAGAGATAGTGATGAAGAAATATGCGCTGAGAAATTATCGGACTTAATTTTAATAATCGTTTATTTTTGTAAACATATTGTGTTTTTTTTTTTTAAATAATCATACAGTATATATTAAAGTGTGAAATAAAAAAAATTTTCGTTCATATAAACAAAGTAGTTTTCGATATACTGTAATTTTTTTGAATAACTAAACTTTCTCTCGATTCAAGAAATAACGCCCGCTGCAAGCATAAGTTGGCTGAAGTATACCCGCATGCTAAGTATTAAGCACCTTCTGCAACATTCAATATATATTTTTGCTTTAACATTTGAGAAACGAGACAAAACATGAATAATAGTATTAATGATATATATTTGTGAGTTTCGAAGGAAATTATTTCTATTCAATCATTTAAAAAATAAGGAGAAATGCTCCATTTTAATATTTCTATACATACAAACTGACATAATTAATACAAGCGAGAACAAACTATTTGTATTTAAGTAAGGAAATGTTTTTAACTCAAATCCATTGATTTTAAATTAAATCCAATGTTACGATTCATGTTTCAAAAGAAAAGTTTAACATCCACAGAGCTATGGCAAAATCATTAAATAAAAAAGTTTACCGACCAGACTAAAGGCTAAATATGTTACTCATCGTAAGACAACGTGAAGATTGTTGTATTAAAACTATTTAGAAAGCAAAAAGGGGAAAATGTAGTTATTTTTGATAAAGCTTGAATTTACTTATCTCATTGCAATAAGAAATATATATTTGCCATCGAAAACAGAGAAGAAAATGTATTAAAATGTTAGTTCAATGAAAAACAAGGAAAAATTAACAATAAGTTTAATAGTTATTGATGGATTTAAAAATCTTTAATGGAATACGTTAATGGATCGTGTAATGGAAAGCCGAAAATAAAAGTAGAACCAATTAAAATTAACTAAGATAGGAATACAAAATGTTTTAATTCATATTTCCTATGAAATAAAAACGCTATCCTTTTCCATTATTGTATAGCTACAAGCTATAAATTTAGATCTACTTCTTTATTTGAAAGGAAGTCGGATTTGAAGATATTTTCTTTAAATGCGTCCCATCAAAGTCTCCTGACATGTCTCTTATATATTTTGAGATTAAAATTTGAAAACAATCTGTTTATAAGAGGCATAGAAAAACAATGGATAGTGTCTAGGTGATTGGGCAGAAAGAGTGGAGCAAAATAAATTATATATATATATATATATATATATATATATATATATATATATATATATATATATATATATATATATATATATATATATATATAAATATATATATATATATATATATATATATATGTATATATATGTATATATATATATATATATGTATATATATATGTATATATATATATGTATATATATATATATATATATATATATACATATATATATATATATATATATATATATATATATATATATATATAATATATATATATATATATATATATATATATATATATATATATATATATATATATATATATATATATATATATATATATATATATATAATATATATATATATATATATATATATATATTATATATATATATATACATATATATATATATATATATATATATATATATATATATATATAATATATATATATATATATATATATATATATATATATATATATATATATATATATATATATATATATATATATATATATATATACTTCTTTCATTGACACGCAATGCTTATGCTTTTTTTTTAAACAAATCAAAAAATTACATTTACAAAAACAATATAGAATTTTTAAAAATTATAATATTACGTCATAATTGAGGCATTAATAAGATGACGATTAAAAAAAGAAGAATCGAATACAATCCACAGTAATGGGGGGTAGTATAGGCATCCTTCACCTTTATAAATATTGCACAGAATGTGAGCATGCTTGTTACCAGTTGAATAACTACCGCAGAGTCCAGTAAGTGCCATTTCTCCTACCATGCAGTTTTTGAATCTTTGAAAGTGGCTGGAGGTTGAAAACGTTTAACAGTAAAGGGTAGCCCACAGATTTTTAATTGCATTAGGATCTTGTTTGTAAATCGGCCACTCTACTTTCTACTCATTGACATATTGACATATTGACATTCTGCTTCTATTTTTAATCCGCACATTCTGAATTGGATTATCTTATTTAGAGATCCCCAAAATAAGAATTTCCTAACTGATAAAGACTTTAGAAAATTTTGAGGACCTAAATAATGACATATTAGTGATGAAGCTAATTCATGCAATGAAACTAATACCCTACATAATAATAGCCTAAGTTATCTGTCCGTCTGTCCTGGAATTTTTGAAGCGGTTGGACCTGGAATAGATAGAGATATTCATATTGTATTCTTGATGACTTACGGTTAGTAAAATTCAAAGCGAGTAAATTTTATCTCCTCTTAAAGCATCGATCCGATTCTGAAATAAATTGGCATAAATAAGATTCATATTACATCGAAAAATCTGTCTCTTTAAAACGTTCGAAATCCACACCTTCACCCCTTTTCGAGTGTTTAATGCCATTATTTCAAGCCCTTTTTCCCTGGTTAAGAGAAGCCGATTAAATGCATCAACTTATCACATAATAAATACTCGAAAATAACATTTCTTCTAGTATAATGACGTCATTCATTCAACTATCTCATTCAACCATTTCTTATTTTAAATTATTTAATCATCGTCTGCATTATTTTCCTACGTTTTATCACTGAACTTAGATATGACGTAAATAATGTTCTTTTATATTTGGCTGAAATTAGAGATTAGGTACGTGTATGATAATTTTAAATTTAATTATAGATTATTTTTTGTTGCAATGAAAATTTTCTCACAGGTACTAACAGCATATTCTATCTTCCTCCACGGTTAGTTTGTTTTGATATGATAATTTCATTCCTTTACTGTGGCAACAAAATAGGAATGATTTATCGATAATTAACGTAGCTAAGAAAACTTTGAATTGTCTTTCTAAATGAATGCAACGGGATTCTAAACTGCATTGAGAGTATGAGGAAACAAATTATTGAGAGTGTACCAGGTAACTCTTAGTCCAAAAACAAACCAATTTTTTATCTGCCTCATAGGGTACTTTACAATTCTAGAGACTTTAAATTTTTTCTGATCCTATTATATGACGGACTATATGTTAGTTTAAATTAATTATAAATTCAAGAATGTATTATTAATTTTTGTTTAAACAGTGACTACAAAATTATTCCATTTAATTCTTACCGGAATGGATATCGAACGAAAGCTATTTTACTATAGATAATATTCACTTATTGGTAACAATGTGATAATGACCAATATGAGACTACTAACGTTATGCAAAGGAAGCCGCCTTCATTAGTGTTATGTACTCATTTTAGAAGTCATTAATGCATTTGATTAATTTACTATTGATGATAAAATAAGATTAAATTCATGAAAGAGGCTGTCTGTGTCATCTAAAGAGAACTAGTGTTATTAAATAATATTTCATATTCATTCATACGATAAGTGAAATTCTTTATATGAGATCACATATTTATGACAGATAAGAATTTACCATACCGTAAATTAGCACGTACAATCCGCACCATCGTATAGTTCTCGGGTACGATTTTTTATTTAAAAAATTTCATAAATCATTAGATAGTCCGCACCACTAGATAATCCGCGGACTATACTTGCAAAAATATGTACTTTAGTATGACAATATTAAACCATTTTAAGAATAAAACCTAAGTGCAGTAAGATAATTCTCAGAGGAAAAGTAAACCATTTTTTTACTTGAATTATAGAGTACTTTACAAATCTAGAAACTTTAAATTTTTCCAGATCCCATTATAGGATGGGCTATATGTTAGTTTAAAATAATTATACATTCAAGAAGGTATTATTAATTTTTATTTCAATAATGACTACAAAATGATTCCATTTAATTCTTACCGGAATGGATATCGAACGGTGACTATTTTATTATCTATATTATTCAATTATTACTAACTACGTGATAATGACCAATATGTGACTTCTAACATTATGTAAAGGAAGCCGCCTTCATTAGTGTTATGTACTCATTTTAGAAGTCATTAATGCATTTGATTAATTTACTATTGATGATAAAATAAGATTAAATTCATGAAAGAGGCTGTCTGTGTCATCTAAAGAGAACTAGTGTTATTAAATAATATTTCATATTCATTCATACGATAAGTGAAATTCTTTATATGAGATCACATATTTATGACAGATAAGAATTTACCATACCGTAAATTAGCACGTACAATCCGCACCATCGTATAGTTCTCGGGTACGATTTTTTATTTAAAAAATTTCATAAATCATTAGATAGTCCGCACCACTAGATAATCCGCGGACTATACTTGCAAAAATATGTACTTTAGTATGACAATATTAAACCATTTTAAGAATAAAACCTAAGTGCAGTAAGATAATTCTCAGAGGAAAAGTAAACCATTTTTTTACTTGAATTATAGAGTACTTTACAAATCTAGAAACTTTAAATTTTTCCAGATCCCATTATATGATGGACTATATGTTAGTTTAAAATAATTATACATTCAAGAAGGTATTATTAATTTTTATTTCAATAATGACTACAAAATGATTCCATTTAATTCTTACCGGAATGGATATCGAACGGTGACTATTTTATTATCTATATTATTCAATTATTACTAACAACTTGATAATGACCAATATGTGACTTCTAACTATATGCAAAGGAAGCCGCCTTCATTAGTGTTATATCCTCATTTTAGAAGTCATTAATGCATTTTATTAATTTACTAGGGATGATAAAATAAGATTAAATTCTTGGAAGTGGCTGTCTGTGTCATCTAAAGAGAACTAGTGTTATTAAATAATATTTCATATTCATTCATACGATAAGTGAAATTCTTTATATGAGATCACATATTTATGACAGATAAGAATTTACGTACATAGCTATAATATACACAACTGCATGTAGTATATTAAATTTTTAACTGTAATATCTCTTAAAAATTCTCCTCTTGTCTAGTCTTATTCCTTTTAATATATTTTCCCAGCCCAGTATCTTAATGAAAGAAGTGTCCTCGACTTAAAATTTTTCCAACCCATTTCCCAAAGCTTTCTTCTCAATAAATCCTGTCCAGTATCCACATTTCCTAGTTCCCTAGTCAAAACCATGGACCAAACCGAGACCAAGCCCAGACCCAACAGCTCGGCCTAACGATGGTCGGAACCGGAGTTCGTGGGTTCGAATCTCAGTATGGCATGGATGTTCGTAGCTGTTCGGAGTTGGCTTTAAGCACTATGTCCCGGTCTCATTAGCCGTCGTGTTGCAAAACTTAGACCGTAGCGCTCCAAAACCAAATCAAACCCCACACAAAAAACTAACTCCTTTTAATATAAATTCCATTTTATTGCTGAGAACTCTTATTAAGTTACTTTCTCTTGCAAGTTCGTCTCAGCGTCTCTCTCTGGGGACCAAACCTGGAATCTACACATATTTTCATATTCATTCTGTTATCTGCTTTTGAAAGAGCATGTCGTTCTCTTAGCTCCATAAAAGTTTAAGTTCCGCTACAGACTCTGCGTGACCATTTTAATGGAATACCCCGACTCTAATAGTCTACACCAATAGTCTAATAGCATAAGTTGCTCCTTCCTCAGGAAGCCCGAACAAGCAAATACAATAGGGGATTAATCCGATGTGACTGGGGATTACTTTTTGTCGTGTTACATGTATATATCAAAGTCCATTTTAACCCAACCATATTCGTGTCTATTTATGGAAAGGTCCATCTGTTAACTGTAATAGCTACTAGTAAAGAAAACTTTCATCTGACATTTTAATGTTTTGAGTGAAATTGTTCGATAGTGTAACACATATTCGGTGTTTATAAAAGAGAAGATTAAAAAGGTACTGCCTCGAAAATTTGAAATTGGAGGGTAATTTAACAAACGGATATGATCTTTAGCGATCAAAAAGGTTAATTTCTTAATACTATACTGCACAATTATATACATACAAAAATTGGAACTTTAATAATGGCAACAATGCTGTAAAAACTATACGTAACAAAACCAAAGAATATCGAGTATACCACACGTGCTCTACATACCTATCTTACCTCTCAGCAAAAAGACTCTTCCTACGGCATGCGCATGTCGAGTGATGCAAAGAACTGATTCCTTGTATTATCTTGCTGTCGAACGTGTTGTCAGGATGTTTTCAAAACAAGAACAAAGAAGTTGGATAAAAATTCAATGTTCCAGAGGTCGTACAACATTATTGTGTCATCTAGGGCTTTACCATCCAACTTACTCTCTAATATTAAGCCCTTGTGACTTTGTCTTAATTCCTATGATGCAGGAACTACTTCCTGGGTTTCTCTTCAGAACAGTTCCAGAGGTTCTTTCGGCAACAGACCAGTCCACTCGAACTATCAACAGAACAAGCGCTGCTACAGGTGTTCTGCGACTTCCACATCGTTGGAAACGGGTTATACACAATGCTGGCGACTCTATTGAAGGACTGTAAACCATGGTGGCATGAATCAAATTTGTATTCCATGTAAATAAATAGTTGTCACTCTTAAAATTCCAACTCCCGTATAAATCAACTAAAATTTTACTTTATTTTATATCTAAGAATAAGATTTTGCATCTATTTCATATTGGTTTGTTTATCAAACAATTATTTTTTCAATATCATTCTGATTTTCTTCTACATATATCAAGGCTACTCTTTGAACCCGGAGTTCGCGGGTTCGAATCTCGCTGCGGGCATGGATGTTTGAAGCCGTTCGGAATCGGCTTTAAGCTGTAGGTCCCAGTCTCATTCTCTCTCGTGTGCAAAACAGTAGACTGTAGCTCTCCAAATCAAACCAAACTACATATGTCAATAAATAAATATTATACATTTGTGAATAAACTTTATTTAAGTGTTCCACGTGCTCATCATTTTGTTATATTTAAATCACACAATTTGCTTGTTTGTTTGTGTTTTAACGCTTAAAGCTTACCTTCTTTACCAACAAGGTATTTAGTTTTAATTTTACAGCATATTTTTGTATATTTATCTGTGTTATTTATAACTGATACTAGCATATAGCCCGTCATATGACGGGATGAATGAAATTTTTAATTTTTCAGAATTGTTAAGTACATTATAAATCAGGTAAAAAAATGGTTTGTTTTTTGGCCGAGAATTATCTGCTACAAGCTGAATAATTTGTTTATCTTCATACTCCTCTAACGTCTCCCGATACCGTGAATGCAGTTTAGATTCACTCATTCAATTCATTTAGTCAAACCGTGTATTTATATATATATATATATATATATATATATATATATATATATATATATATATATATATATATAAAACACACAAAGGGACAATCTTCTTAATTTTCAAAGATATATAACTTAAACGCCAGATATTTATTAGTCTGTGATATATTAGTCTGTGACTCCTAGATTATTTATGAAAAAATCTTGTTGTTAATACCGGTGATAAAAATTGTAATTGCAACAAAAAATAATCAATGATTAAATTTAAAATTATCCCATACGTACCTAATCTATTGTTTAAGCCAAATATAAAACAAAGTTATTTACATAATATTTGATTTCAGTGATAAAACGTATGAAAATAATGCTGATGATATATAAATAATTTAAATTAAGAAATGATTAAATGAGATAGTTAAAGGAATGACGTTATAATGCTAGAAAAAAAAATATTAATTTTTGAAGGGGTGTATTTCGAACGTTTTAAAGACAACAGTATTTTTTGCTGTGATATGAATCATATTAATTCCATATTAGTTTAGAATCGGATCGATACTGTAGAAGAAGATAAACTTTACTCCCTTTGAATTCTGCTAACCCTAACTCGATAAGAATCCAATATGTATACCTCTATTCCAACCGCCTCATAAATTCGAGGATAGACGGACAGATAACTTAGTATAGTATCATATAGAGGATATCAGTCTGATTTTCTTCTACATATGTCAATAACTAAGTATTATAAATTTGTGAGTAAGCTTTATTAAAGTGTTCCACTTGGTTACCATTTTTCTATATTTACATTACAGAATTTTCTTGTTTGTTTGTTCTTTAAATCTTAAAGCTTTCCTTCTTTGATAACAAAGTATTTAGTTTTAATTTTACAAAATTTTTCATATATTTATAGGAGTTATTTATAATTGATATTGATTTCTTATACGCGATAAACAGAATTTTCTATTAATAAAAATAAAAAATTCCAAAAAGATTATTTCTTATATATTTAAAACATCATTCTGATTTTAAATATGTAAATGAAAAGTATATTTGTTAAAATAATCATAATGCAGTGTATAGTTACATGAAAGTCAATAAAAAGTTTAAAAATATACAAGAATGATTTGTATATGTATAAAATAACAGAGGTAACATTCAAAGCTACTTCAACTCCTTACCTGGGTTGCCCGAACTGTATACGGGCAATACCAATGAGACCAATTCTGGAATACCCGAACTTGGTTCGGGCAAGAGAAAAACAGTAAAACGGTATTTCAATTCCATGAATCCATTCGTCCAATGCATAATATTTAATTTGCTACTTTCTCAATATATAAAGATACTTTCCAGCGATATACTATATATTATGTAACTATAATATATAGTACGATATTATGTAATTATACGATATTATGTAACTATACTGTATAGTTACATAAAAGGCAATAAAAAGTGTAAAAATATACAAGAATAATTTGTATATGTATAAAATAACAGAGGTAACATTTAAAGTAACTTTAACTCCTTACCATGTTTTCCCGAACTGTATACGGGCAATACTAATGAGCCAAATTTGGCATACCCGAACTGGGTTCGGGCAAGAGAAAAACAGTAAAACGGTATTTCAATTCCATGAGTCTATTCGTCCAATGCATAATATTTAATTTGCTACTTTCTCAATATGTAATGATACTTTCCAGCGAAAAGTTTCGCGCCATTTGTTGCTATTTTTCGGATACTGTAAAGGATGTGTGAAATTCAAAGGAATCTGAGGGAAATGGAATTCATGACAGTTGGTATAGATAATATTGTTGTATTAGTTTATTATATTCATCCATAAAATTATGTCATATGATTTAATTTGCTGTAATTTCCGCAAATATTACTGTTATCCATAACGTGCACTCTCGAGTTAACTCCAGCGTTGTAAACTGGCCAAACTGTGCACTCGAGATAATTCGAGCGGCGTTGTACTTTATGTTGCTATAATTTTTCACACTCGAATGCAATCGAGAATTGAAAATAACAGTGTGAAACAAAAAACAACAATAATCGTTTTATTGATATTTATCATTTACACTTGATTTTTTTTTGGCCGGCTTTTTTTTAAATGTGATTTAAGGGGTTAACTTTTCCCGTATATGTGAAAATATTGTAAATAGTAGTTTAAAATTCGTTATTTAGTTCCTCATTAATAATGTAAGGTGCGATGAGTTAACATTATGGAAGATATATAAGATAGGCAATCTATCAATGAGAATTATTTAATGTATAACATGATAGATAAACGTATATTACATATAAAATGCATAATCTTCAACATGCAGCTTCTATAAATAATTTTCTGGAACGCATATTTAAAATATTTTAACATGTTCAGATCCTTGCTTATCGCAAGCTCCAATTCTGTTGAATTTTTAAAAATCATTCACCGAACTAATCTGTTTGAAACATTTTCTTTCATTACTCGGGATTTCTTTTCTAATTCAGTATCCTCATACTTTAAAGCAGAATATCATTAATCATTACAGCTCTAAATCTGTCAAAAGAGAAAGAAGCGATTATCGTACCACGGTCCACTTACGCACTCATTCGGAGAAAAATATTTTTTCGCTTCTGAATATTTCCTTTGTTATAATTATTATTTTCAAAATGTTATTAGTGTGCATTATCTTGTTATTAAAAAGACTGATTGATTATTTTATCCTTTGAGGGTAGAATACCAAATTAATGATCATTAAAAATATAAAAGTGTACATCCTTCATATATGAAAGTTTACACATGCGCACAAATGAACGAGGCTCACCCAGAAAGAAAGTTTCCTGGTTTAAAAGAAAACAACAAACTTTCAGGAACATATTTATTAGCAACAAGTACAGCAATGATTCAGCTATTTTTCAACATAACCACCACCAGAATTGAGACACTTGTCGAATTGTGAGATCAAGTTTTGTATCCGTATGTCATAGAACTTTGCCGCATGTAAATAGAACCAGCGTGTAACAGACGTCTTCAGCCATTCATCGTTTCCAAACCTCTCACCGGAGGTCAGGAATTTTTTGAAGTGCAATTAAACGTAAAAATCACTGGGAGAAAGATCAAGGCTATAGGGTTGATGATCAAACTACCAGCCAAATTCCGTCAAAACAGCTGCTGCGCGTCGAGACGTATGTGAACGAGCAATATCATAGACATTGGAGTGGTAGATACATGGAATGTCATAGAGAAAAACATAGAGACATGGAATGTTGAGTGCACAACACATGCACTCAACATTCCATGCCTCTTGTTTTAAATAGCATGTCACAGAGTGTTTCACAGAAGTCGATGAAGAGAATGCCCTTAATGTTCCAGAACACCGTGCACATTCCTTTCCTTACCGATGCTTAAATTTTGTCTTGACCGCAGATCCACTATGACGCCAGTGCATTGACTGCTACTTGGTTTCCGGGGTGAAGTGCGAAATCCAAGTCTCATTGCCCGTGACGATCCTGTCGAGGAATTCGTCGCCCTCATTGTAATATATCGTAGCAGAAATGTCAGTGTTGCTCCTAACCGTTGAAATTTGTGTTCGAGTGTCAGTTTCGGCTCACAGACCTGGCAGAGCTGACGATGAATTTCAACTGGAACAGTGCTCTGTGCAATCAAAATCACCGACCGAACCTTGTAGGCGTCGGGAGAAGGAATTAGAGATTCCATTTCGGACCACTACTACGACGCTATTGGCAGGAATCGGAACCTGTCTAGCTAGCATATGATTGATACGTCATAGATATGTTTCGCATCCGCAATTGACACGGCTAATTACGTTTACTTTAAAGGGGAAAAATTCGGAAAGTTTTCTTTCTGGATGAGCCTCGTATATACAGTCAGTTCCATAAGAGCGTGTCGTCTATTTCTCTGAAAATACAAACGAATTAGTTAAAAATACATTTGTACTGTGGAGTATACATATTAAACTGAAATGCATTTCAGCTAGTAATTTACCCAGTCCCCATTATTATCGATTACATAAGACTCACTTTATCATTCGATTTTGACGTTGAGCTGCATTTACCCCGTTCCGGTAGGTCTTCAACATTTTGTACCGCTTTATAACGTGCTACCCACTTCGTGACGAACGATTCCGACTTTCTCATGTACCGAGCTGTAGCTGCACAAAGATATTTTTGGTCTTTTTGGATGGTTACACAGAAACGCTGCCTCAAAACGACTCGCATACGCGCACTCATTTTGGAATTGTTGATGTAAACACCGCAAAGCAAATCGAATCAAAGAATATAACCATAAGGCATTCTTCTCTAGTGTTTGAAGAACAAGTGATATTCAGCCGGTATCTGACGAAATTATCTACTATCTCATGGAACAGAAATATGTATAATGTATGCATAAATTTTTACATATAGCCCATGGCAATACTAACCAAATAATTACTAATTTTTCAAAGGTTTTTGATAATATTAAAAAAAATTTAAATTATTTGATTCAGATGATTAGGTTAATTTGTACGTTAGTAGGGCAAATTGCAGGTGCATGAACGATTTATTGTAATGGTTTTGCACATTAATTGACAATTTCTGGCAATATCAAATTATTTAATACGTTATCTAATGCATAATTATTTTTATCTTTTATGTTATCATTTTAATTGTTTTGTTTCATTGTTTGAATATTTAAAAATATTTTTAAATTATTTGATTTAGATGATTAGTTGAAGTTCTACTTTAGTGTAAGTAGGGCAAATTGCCGGTGCATGCATAATTTTATTGCAGTGGATTTGCTCATTAATTGACAATTTCTGCAATAAATATCAACTAATTTAATACGTTATCTAATGCATAATTATTTTTATCTTTTATGTTATCATTTTAATTGTTTTGTTTCATTGTTTGAATATTAAAAAATATTTTTAAATTATTTGAATTAGATGATTAGTTTAAGTTCTACTTTAGTGAAAGTAGGGCAAATTCCTGGTGCATGCATAACTTTATTGTAATGGTTTTGCGTATTAATTGACAATTTCTGCAATAAATATCAAATTATTTAATAAGTTATCAAATACATAATTATTTTTATCTTTTATGTTATCATTTTAATTGTTTTGTTTCATTGTTTGAATATTTAAAAATAATTCTAAATTATTTGATTCAGATGATTAGTTGAATTTGTACTTTAGTGAAAGTAGGGCAAATTCCAGGTGCATGCACAATTTTATTGTAATGGTTTTGCACATTAATTGACAATTTCTGCAATAAATATCAAATTATGTAATACGTTATCTAATGCATAATTATTTTTATCTTTTATGTTATCATTTTAATTGTTTTGTTTCATTGTTTAAATATTTAAAAATATTTATAAATTATTTCAATCAGATGATTAGTTTAATTTGTACTTTAGTGAGATTAGGGTAAATTGCTGGTGCATGCATAACTTTATTGTTGTAGTTTTGCGTATTAATTGACAATTTTTGCAATAAATATCAAATAATTTAATTCGTTATTTTATACGTTATTATTTTAATCTTTTGTTTCATTGTTTGAACATTAAAAAAATTCTGAATTATTTGATTCAGATGATTAGTTTAATTAGTACTTTAGTGAAAGTAGGGCAAATTGCAGGTGCATGCACAATTTTATTGTAGTGGTTTGGCACATTAATTGACAATTTCTGCAATAAATATCAAATAAGTTAATATGTTATCTAATACATAATTATTTTTATCTTTTATGTTATCATTTTAATTGTTTTGTTTCATTGTTTAAATATTTAAAAATATTTATAAATTATTTCAATCAGATAATTAGTTTAATTTGTACTTTAGTGAAAGTAGGGCAAATTGCAGGTGCATGCACAATTTTATTGTAGTGGTTTTGCACATTAATTGACAATTTTTGCAATAAATATCAAATAATTTAATTCGTTATTTTATACATTATTATTTTAATCTTTTCTTTTATCACTTTAATTGTTTTGTTTCATTGTTTGAATATTAAAAATATTTATAAATAATTTGATTCAGATGATTAGTTTAATTTGTACTTTAGTGAAATCAGGGCAAATTGCAGTTGCATGCATAACTTTATTGTATCATTTTGCGTATTAATTCACGATTTTTGCAATAAATATCAAATAATTTAATTCGTTTTTTTATACATTATTATTTTAATCTTTTGTTTTATCATTTTAATTGATTTTGTTTCATTGTTTGAATATTTAAAAATAATTCTAAATTATTTGATTGAAATGATTAGTTGAATTTGTACTTTAGTGAAATTAGGGCAAATTGCAGGTGCATGCATGATTTTATTGTAGTGGTGTTGCGTATTAATTGACAATTTCTACAATAAATATTAAAAATTTAATACGTTATTTCATACATAATTATTTTTATCTTTAATGTTATCATTTTAAGTGTTTTGTTTCATTGTTTGAAAATTAAAAAATATTTCTAAATTATTCGATTCAGATGATTAGTTTTAAATTGTACTTTAGTGAAATAAGGGCAAATTGCAGGTGCATGCATAATTTTATTGTAGTGGGGTTGCGTATTAATTGACAATTTCTGCAATAAATATCAAATAATTTAATACGTTATCTAATGCATAATTATTTTAATCTTTTATGTTATCATTTTAATTGTTTTGTTTCATTGTTTGAATATTTAAAAATATTTTAAAATTATTTGAATCAGATGATTTGTTTAATTTGTACTTTAGTGAGATTAGGGCAAAATGCAGGTGCATGCATAACTTTATTGTATCATTTTGCGTATTAATTCACGATTTTTGCAATAAATATCAAATAATTTAATTCGTTATTTTATACATTATTATTTTAATCTTTTGTTTTATCAATTTAATTGTTTTTTTTTCATTTTTTGAATATTAAAAATATATCTAAATTATTTGATTCAGATGATTAGTCTAATTTGTACTTTAGTGAGATTAGGACAAATTGCAGGTGCATGCATAATTTTATTGTAATGGTGTTGCGTATTAATTGACAATTTCTGCAATAAATTTCAAATAATTTAATACGTTATTTTATACATAATTATTTTAAACTTTTATTTTATTATGTTAATTGTTTTGTTTCATTGTTTGAATATTTTTTAACAATTATTTATCTAACTATAACCAAATGTTTTGATCAGTAATTATTAGATTATCAAATACCTTCCTATGCAGCAAAAAGTGAGAAATAGACATATAAAGGACTTGAAAATCTTTTAGAGGGTCATATCACCGAAAAATTTTTCTTTTGTAAGACTGTAGGGGCAAGAATTTCATTGAAACTAGAGATCGATAAAGACTTAACAACTACAAGCAACAAGCGATCATATTGGATCGACCATCAGTGAATCATGACTTCAAATTGCGTGCGAAAATTTGATGAAATCATATAGTTTAACTGTTATAATGTACTAACAAAATATCGGCAAACTGAAAAATATTATTAAATTAAAAACCTACTTAGCCTCAAAAGAAAAAATTAGATACAAACAATTAACACATAAAATGAACTAAAGAAACGAGAAAAAATAAATACGAGGCTGCATCACCGATATCTGGAGGCTGAATGACGTTTCTTCTATAGCCTCTAGGGGGCTAACCTTCTATTTGTTTCAAGCTAGAAATGTTGTAATGCGTTGCAGATCGCAAGTGACGGATCGTAAGAATTATAATGCTTCAAAAACAATAAGTGAGGTTTTAGACAAATATTTATTCATCAGTGAAGAGAATGTTTCATCAATGACCATTCAAGCCTTTTGGAAGACGTGGTGCAATCTAACACACCTCAGTTTGCCCTCAATGTTTTTCAGGCGGTTCATTTCTTCTCTAGAAGTTAACGCCCTACATCTCAATACAAATGAAAAATCTTTGATCCTACTGAAAAAGAACAATCTAATACATGAAGTACTTACAAGGACTACAAAAAATGAACTGGAATAATATCAAAAAGCTTACGTAAAGATTTTTTTAGTGTAATGGCAGCATGAAACGATGAGTGAAAGTGGTGTAATGATCCATTTCATGACCCGAAAAAAGGAAGAAACCAAAGGTCGACCTTAAAAGACCTTCAGAAAAGCCACAAATTGCTACCTGGAGTTAGGAACGATCGACGACCAAACGGCTTAAACAAAATTCGTTGTGTACCGGGTTTCCTTACATGAAACAGAGATATTCGCTTAATAAGGATTAAATTAAATACTGTTAGTAAACCGGAACCAGTGGGTCTACGTCTTTATGTCTATTGACGTCATAAGACTCGAAAATAATTATAAATCCAGTGATGTTTGGGTCCAATGATTCCCACATGTGGACCAAGTTAATGGTGCCTCTAATGTATTTATGATGTTTGGTCGGTTGACGTAAAGAAATTCGGCAACATCTGGAAACGTGTCAGCTGAAACCAGGCTTGGTCATTTCACCACAAAATTACGTAATCCTGTATCTAAGAGGTTCCGGAAAAAATCTCACATGGGGCAAACAGGAAAAATTTAAATTATTACATTTATCATTTTGTTTTTATTCTTTAATTTTTTAAATATAATTAATTTCTAAATAAAATATTGAAATAGACTTACATGGAAGAATTTCGTGACAAAGGGTTAAAAATGCCTAAAATCTAAAGTGGTCACATCATTATGGACATCGACTCCATATATATGTAATATGGGCGAGACTCATTCAAAACCTTAACACAGTTTATTTCTGGTGATACATGAAATCCATACAACAGACAAGCACTTTTACAACGTCATGCACATAAACAACGTGATCCCGCACATACACTTTTCTAGTAGGGATTCCTCAGGTAAAAAGACTACGTATAATCCCCAAGCACAATTGATCACGTGATAAAAAAATACCCATGTTTAAAGAGAACGCACTAACTATTGGTTAAAGTAGTACAGTCAGAAGCTGAATTAAGTCTATAGCGTGTCTGGTGGGAAAAATCAGAATTACCGCTCAAACCCCGAACTTACTTTATGAAAAAAAGTTATTAAATTAATATTAAAAAACGTGAATAAGGGACTTTAATATTACATACACATATTATTTACTTACATGCTTCAAATAATCGAAATAGAGTAAGACTTAGAAATAATTATTAAAATGCAGTAGAGCCTTCATTTCAGAAAAATATCCACCTTCCATCTGAATTCACATAAGCAAGATAAATAGAGTGGAGACATGCTAACAGCGGATTCCTCGAAGCTATGACAAAACAAATATTTCTCTTTTGTAAGCGAATCTCTTATTGTGTTTAACACCCCGGCCAGAAAGATACATTTCTCACAGTTTTTGTCCCATTCAATGCCAGAGGTCCTATTTACAGAGTACTGAATTGTAAATATAGATCCAATTATCTCGGTTATGAATACATATTATGATCGCCAGTGTAAGTATTTGCCCTTGAGTTCTTTATAACTGTTGATAGTTATTTGTATACACAAAATATTTCTTATTGTTAGTTTCTTTATATTTTCCAAGTGTATATTGAGCATTTAATTATTGAATTGTTGAGAAGAAAAGTAAACGGAAACCACAAAAGAAATACAAACATATAATACCTAGAAATTTATTCATTTGTCAGTAGCTATAAAAATATGAAAATTGTGAAAGAAAACAATGTTTTCTCTCACAATATATTTTTATCAATGATATTTGGGAACTAAGAATTAGAATGTTTTGTTGTATCAATACTTAGTGCTGGAAATTTTTAGATATAAATGATTTTAAAAGTCTTATAAAGAAAAATTCAATTCAAGATACAGTGTAAATAAGCAATTAAAAGCATTGTAAAAACTTTAACTTCGTATTGATCGGTTTTACTTGTATGGTAAGAATTTCCTTGAGATTCAGCTTCACAAAATTCAGTATGTTAAACAAAGATCAAATGAAAAATTCCTGTTAGAGTGAATGGTTCGAATAGTTTAAAAACCTGTCACAAAGAGGATTGTAAAGAAAACAAAACACAAATATCGGCAATCTGAAAATAATATTATTAAATTAAAAACCTGCTGAGCCACAAAGCAAAATTTAGGTACAAACAATTACAACGTAAAATAAATTAAAAAAATAAATATAAAATAAGTACGATGCTACATCACCGATATCTGAAGGCTGACTGACGTTTCTTCTATAACAGCTAGGGGCTAACCTTCTATTGTTTCTATAATAAAAATATTATGATTGGTTGGAGACCACAAGTGGCTCTCTATATCGTTAGAATTATAACGCATCAAAAGGAATAATTGATGTTTTAGAGAAAGATTTATACTTCAGTGAAGAGAATGGTTCATCGATGACCATTCAAACCTTTTGGGAACACGTGGTACAATCTAACATCTCACAGGTTGCCAAAAATATTTTTCAATCGGGAAAATATATTCTCTACGGGGTAACACTCTATATGTATATACAAATGGTTAAAGTTGTATAAAATCTAAATTGGTCACATTATTATGGACATCAACTCCATATATACATATTATTTACTTACATGCTTCAAATATTCGAAATAGAGTAAGACTTGGTAATAATTATAAAAATGCAGCAAAGCCTTCCTTTCAGAAAAATATCCATCTTCCATCTCAATTCACATAAGCAAAATAAATAGAGTGAAGACATGCTAACAGCGGATTCCTCGAAGCTATGACAAAACAAATATTTCTCTTTTGTAAGCGAATCTCTTATTATGTTTAACACCCCGGCCAGAAAGATACATTTCTCATAGTTTTTATTCCATTCAATGCCAGAGGTTGTATTTACAGTGTACTGAATTGTAAATATAGATCCAATTATCTCAGTTATGAATACATATTATGATCGCCAGTGTAAGTATTTGCCCTTGAGTTCTTTATAAGTGTTGGTATTTATATGTCTCCACAATATTTCTTATTGTTAGTTACTTAATATTTTCTAAGTGTATATTGAGCATGTAATTAATGAATTATTGCGAAGAAAAATGAACTAAAACCAAAAAAGAAATACAAACATATAATGCCTAGAAATTTATTTATTTGTCAATAGCTAAGAAAATATGAAAATTTTGAAAGAGAACAATATTTTTATATTTGTTAGATAAAAATTATAACTTTTTGTTGCGTCAATACTCAATGCTGGAATTTTATAGAAAAAATGAGTATGAAAAAAATAGTATAGAAATTTTAATTTTGTATTGATTTTCGTATAAACGATTTTATTTGTATGATGTGAATTCCTTTGAAATTCAGCTTCACAAAATTCAGTATGCAAAACTAACATCAAATGAAAAATTCCTGTTAAAGTGAATGGTTCGAGACAGAATAAAAGCCTTTCACAAACAAGATTTTAAAGAAAACAAAACAAAGATACCGGCAATCTAAAAAATATTATTAAATTAAAAACCTACTGAGCTACAAAGCAAACAATTAGGTACAAACACTTAACACATAAAATAAATTAAAGAAAAAAAGAAAAATAAATACGATGCTCTATCACCGATATCTGCAGGCTGACTGTTGTTTCTTCTACATCCGCTAGGGGGAGTAACATACTATTTCTTTCAAGCTTGGAAATGTTGTGATGCGTTGCAGATCTCAAGTGACGATCCACATCATAAGAATTATAATGCGTCAAATTCAATAACTGAGGTTTTAGAGACACATTTATACGTCAATAGAAAGTATGTTTCATCGGTGACCCTTCAAAACTTTTGGAACACGGGGTACATACTAACACCTCTCAGATTGCCCTAAGATTAGAATAGATAAATTTAAGTATAGAAACAACCGAGCGGTGTTTCTATTCTTAAATTTTTTTAACACAATTATTTTCTAAATAAAATATTGAATTAGACTTATATCTAATAATTTCTTGACAAAAGGTTAAAAATTCATAAAATCTAAAGTGGTATAGTCTATATATACATATTATTTACTTACATGCTTCAAATATTCGAAATAGAGTAAGACTTGGTAATAATTATTAAAATGCATCAAAGCTTTCCTTTCAGAAAAATATCCATCTTCCATCTGAATTCACATAAGCAAGATAAATAGAGTGAAGACATGCTAACAGCGGATTCCTTGAAGCTATGATAAAACAAATATTTCTCTTTTGTAAGCTAATCTCTTATTGTGTTTAACACCCCGGCCAGAAAGATACATTTCTCATAGTTTTTATCCCATTCAATGCCAGAGGTTCTATTTACAGTGTACTGAATTGTAAATATAGATCCAATTATCTCAGTTATGAATACATATTATGATCGCCAGTGTAAGTATTTGCCCTTGAGTTCTTTATAAGTGTTGGTAGTTATATGTCTACAGAATATTTCTTATTGTTAGTTACTTAATATTTTCTAAGTGTATACTGAGTACGTAATTATTGAATTATTGCGAAGAAAAACAAGCCAAAACCACGAAAGAAAAACATACATATAATACCTTGAAATTTATTCATTTGTTAATAGCTATGAAAATATAAAAATTGTGAAAGAGAACACTATTTTTATATTTGTTAGATAAAAATTAGAACTTTTTGTTGCGTCAATACTCAGTGCTGGAATTTTATAGAAATAAATGATTTTAAAAATATAGAAAAAGGAAGAAAAATTAAATTTAAGATACAGTGTAAGATAACGTTATAAAACATTAAAAACCACAAACATAATACAAAACAAAACATTCACAAAAATATCGTTTTACAATGTATTATTTTGTGTATGAAATTGCAGCATAATGATTATTGCATATTAATTAATTATTAGTAACAAACTAGAATAAGCGTTATTTATATTTTCTGTTTTGTTGTAAATAGTGCATACCATATTTATAAGTTATAACTACAATTCTAAATTTCTAGATATAAAGCTGAATCAAACCCATAAAATGTTTCTTGAATACAAAAAAACAATTAATTTAAAATTCTTCATGATTCCATCAAATACAAAACGTCCACAAAAATGCATCTTTACAATGTATTATTTACTGTGTGAAATTGCATCATAATAATCATTGCATATAAATTAATTATTAGTAACAAACTAGAATAAGGGTTATTTATATTGTCTATTTTGCTATAAATATTATATACCATATTTATAAATTCAATTCTAATTTCTAGATATAAAACTTAAACTCATAAAATGTTTCTTGAATAAAAAACACAATTATTTTAAAATTCTGCATGGTTTCATTAAATACAAAACATTAACAAAAATGGTTTACGATGTATTATTTTCTCAGTAAAATTCTAACATTGTAATGTTCTTAGCATTGTGTTAAATAAATATTTATTCATTTTCTCATTTCCCTAATGACATATTTTAAATTTTGGTACACACATTATCAACTCTCGACTGAATAGGATAGTAATATTTATAAAATGAAAATAATTTTAATATTTTGTAAACATGCGCAACACTTTGTAATTCTACGTTTTGAAAATTAAAATGCTCATATTTAAAATTGATATGTAAATAGCGTCACTGAATAACATTTTAAATTTTAACTTTAGTTACATTTTAACTTTAAAAGCGAATAAACAAGCGGTACTTCACTAATTGAATAATAATACATTATTAAATTAAAAAATCATAAGTTAATATTCCATAATCATTCTCAATATTTATTTAGTTAGGAAAAATTTTAGGGCATAAAATACAAAAGGAACTGTTTTTCATATGAATTAAACATTATTAATTTCATCCTTTACATTATTTAAAGTTTAAAACAAATTGTATACATAAATCTCTGTTATAATATAAACAAATAGATATTACTTTTTAAATTAAAATTTGGTTTAATAATACAATAATAACTTTTTGAAAATGTAATTAAATAAACTTTATAATTAAATAAATTCTGACTCGGCATTAAAAGCAAAAGTTTCTAAAGTCACAGTCCAATTTATTTCCATCTAGAATTTTGAAGCTTTCGGGAAAATATTTAAATCAAAACTGAAATTAAATTAAGAGCTTATAGTTACTTATTTTTTATACGAACAGGCTAAAGTATATTTAGTCTCATTTTACTAAATATAAAAATATATTCAATACTTTATTTTCACTTTCCAAATTGAATTAAATTTATATAGTTCAAAATTTATGTTTCAATTATCAACAGTATACGATTAATAAAATTTAAATTTATTTACGCGATAGTTCAAAATAAAAGCTTTCGCAATAATTAAAAACCGGATAGTGATAATAAATTATCTGAAGTATAAATTAATGATCTTTTAATGTATGCGTAAATGTTCTGATTGTTTACATGAAGTTAGTACTCTGTTACTTTTCAAAAATATACAGTTGTGTTTTTATGTTAAGGAATTTAATAATGTGTTTTATTAAGTAATAAATTTTGAGTGGGTATACAGAAGAAATTAGTATTGTTAAAGATATTTCTGAGAAATCAGTTAAGTAATAAATTTTATACGCTTTTAAAAAATGAATCTGCACTTTTGAAATTTTTAGAGAAATTTATATAATGCTGTAATAAATAAAGACTTATTCAGTCTAATTAGCAAATAATTATTTGAATTTTAGAAGCATGAGGCTGTTTTTACATTTTCATATATATAGTAAAAATAAAATTAACTGATATAACTAGGACTGCATTCGCTTCAGATCACACTGGGAAACCGGATTAGCAACAAACTAGAATAAGTGTTATTTATATTTTCTGTTTTGTTATAAATATTTTATAACATATGTAGAAGTTATAACTTCAATTCTAAATTTCTAGATATAAAACTAAAGCTGAACTAAACCCATAAAATGTTTCTTGAATAAAAAAACCAATTAATTTAAAATTCTTCATGATCCATTAAATACAAAACATGAACAAAAATGGTTTACAATGTATTATTTTCTCTGTCAAATTCTAACATTGTAATGTTATTTGAATTGTGTTAAATAAATATTTACTCATTTTCTCATTTCCCTAGTGACATAATTTAAAATTTGACACACATATTATCAACTCTCGACTGAATAGTATAGTAACATTTATAAAATGCAAAGAATTTTAATATTTTGTAAACATGCGTAACACATTTTAATTCAATGAGTTGAAAACTAAAATGGTAAAAATTTCATCTCATATTTAAAATTGATATGTAAATAGCGTCGGTGAATAACCTTTTAAATTTTAACTTTAGTTATGTTTTAACTTTAAAAGCTTATAAACAAGCGGTACTTCACTAATTAAATAATAATACATCATTAAATTAAAACATCATAAGTTAATATCCCATTCGCATTCTCAATATTTATTTAGTTAGGAAAAATTTTAAGACATAAAATGTAAAAGGAACTTTTTTCATATAAATTAAACATTATAATTTTCATCTTTTACATTATTTAAAGTTTAAAATAAATAGTATATATAAATCTCTTTTCTGATATAAACAAATAGATATTACTTTTCTAATTAAAATTTGGTTTAATAATACAATAATAACTTTTTGAAAATATAATTAAATAAACTTTACCATTAAATAAATTCTGACTCGGCATTAAAAGCAAAAGTTTCTAAAGTCACAGTCCAATTTATTTCCATCTAGAATTTTGAATCTTTCGAGAAAATATTTAAATCAAAACTGAAATTAAATTAAGAGCTTATAGTTACTTATTTTTTATACGAACAGTCTAAAGTATATTTAGTCTCATTTTACTAAATATAAAAATATATTCAATACTTTATTTTCACTTTCCAAATTGAATTAAATTTATATAGTTCAAAATTTATGTTTCAATTATCAACACTATACGATTAATAAAATTTAAATTCATTTCCTCGATATTTCAGAATAAAAACGTGCGTTATAATTAAAAACCGGATAGTGATAATAAATTATCTGAAGTATAAATTAATGATCTTTTAGTGTATGCTTAAATGTTCTGATTGTTTACATGAAGTTGGTACTCTGTTACTTTTCAAAAATATACAGTTGTGTTTTTATGTTAAGGAATTTAATAATGTGTTTTATTAAGTAATAAATTTTGAGTGGGTATACAGAAGAAATTAGTATTGTTAAAGATATTTCTGAGTAATCAGTTAAGTAATAGAATTTTATACGCTTTTAAAAAATGAAGCTGCACTTTTGAAATGTTTAGAGAAATTTATATAATACTGTAATAAAGAAAGACTGATTCAGTCTAATTATCAAATAATTATTTGCATTTTAGAAGCATGAGGCTGCTTCTTCACTTTCATACATATAGTAAAAATAGAATTAACTGATATAACCAGGACTGCATTGACTTCAGTTCACACTGGGAATTCGGATTATTAACAAACTAGAATAAGCGTTATTTATATTTTCTGTTTTGTTATAAATATTATATACCATATTTATAAGTTATATTCAATCTATCAGTTTCTATTATATCAGTTTCTATTCTATTACTTTTCAAAAATTTACCGTTGTGTTTTTATGCGAGGGAATTTAATAATGTGATATATTAAGTAATAAATTTTGCGTAGGTAAACAAAATATGTTAGTATCGATAAAAATGTTTCCCAGATATCACTTGCATAATTTATTATTATATGCTTTAAAAACACAGTTGCCTTTTTGAAATTTTTAGAGAGGGTTTGGTTTGGTTTGGAGTGCTAAGGTCTACGTTTCGCAACACGGGGGCTAATGAGACCGGGACCTACAGCTTAAAGCTGATTTCGAACATCTACGAACATCCATGCACAGTGTGATTCGAACGCATGAACTCCGGTAATAAAGGCCAGCACCCTAACCAATCGGCCGTCGTTCGGCGAATTTTTTAGTTAGAGAAATTTATATAATGCTGTAACAAAAAAGACTTATTTAGTCTAATTATCAAATAATTATTTGAATTTTAGAAGCATGAGGCTGTTTTTTTTTACTTTCATATATATAGTAAAAATAGAATTCTCTGATATAACGAGGAATGCACTGGATTGAGATTACACTGGGAAACTTGATTTGTCTGACAAATATTATTTTTGCACTCAATGCAGTTGTTTTATGTTTTAAAACTTTATACAGTGGACTCCGCTAAATGTGTTCAGTTTGGGACACCGTGATTTTGATATCAATAGCCGATTGGTAACAATAAAACATATTCAAATTAAGTTAAATTTATCCCCCCCTTTAATTCGCGTGTACTAAATTTCAAAATAAAATAAAAAAACTCGTAATATTTATATACTGTATAATATTGTTTAAAACATAAGAATCGTATAGATAATTAAAAAATTAATCAATTGATGACTCTCTACAGTTTTTTCTAAGCAGATCATTGATAATGTTTCGTAATCTTAATATCTTTTAAAGTCATCGGAGCGGTGTTGTACTCCACGGTTCAACACTTTCAATGCTTTTCTCATTTCAGCACTTATAGGAGGTGGTTCAATATAAAGTGATTCTTTATCTGACTCATCAGTTTCATCCTATGACTATCTGACAGACTGAAGATCCTCTTAATGTGGAAGTTACTGGAATGTTTTGATCTGCTTCCACCAATCACTCGAACTCTTTAGGTGTTTTTATGTGAAGGAATTTAATAATGTGATTAATTAAGTAATAAATTTTGATTGAGTATACAGAAGAAATTAATTATTGTTAAAAATATTTTATTAATTATTGTTAAAAGTGTTGTTAAAAATATTTCCTAGGAATCAGTTATGTAATAGAATATTATGTTCTTTAAAAAATGCAGCTTCCCCTTTGAAATTTTTAGAGAAATTAATACAATGCTGTAATAAAGAAAGACATATTCAGTCTAATTATTAAATAATTATTTGCATTTTAGAAGAATGAGGTTGTTTTTTCCCTTATATATATATATATATATATATATATATATATATATATATACGGAAGAAATTAGTGGTATACGATATATAATATTTTCGAGAAATCACTTACTTAATAGAATATTATAAGCTTTAGAAAAATGCAGCTGCCCTTTTGAAATTTTTAGAGCAATTTATATGATGTTGTCATAAAGAAAGACTTATTCAGTCTGATTATCGAATTATTATTTGCATTTTAGAAGCATAAGGTTGTTTTATTCACCTTTATGTATACATTAAAAATGGAATATTTTATATAACTGGGACTTCACTGGATTCAGATAACACTGGGAAACATGATTTGTCTGAAAAATATTATTTTTGCACTCAATGCAGTTCTTTTTTTTTGTTTTAAAACTTTATACAGTGGATTCCGCTAACTGGGATCAGTTTGGGAGACCGTGATTTTGATATCAACTACCGATTGATAACAATTAACCAATTGATGCAAAATAAGATAAATCCCCCCCACTTTAATTCTCACGTACTAAATTTCAAAATAAAATAAAAAACTCGTTATATTTTTGTACTGTATATTATTGTTTAAAACGTAATAATCGTACAGATAATTAAAAAAGTGTTCAATGGTTGACTCTACATTTTTTTCTAAGAAAATCATTGATAAATGTTTAGCAATCATAATATTTTTTAAAGTCATAGGAGCGGTGTTTTACTCCACGTTTCAACACTTTCAATGCAGTTTCAAGAGATTATTCATGTGACTCATCAGTTTCATCATTCGTCTGTTTTCCTATAACAATCTGAAAAATGCAGATCCTGTTAATGTGGAAGCTACTGGAATGTTTTGATCTACTTCTACCAATCTCTCGAACTCTTTAGGTGTTTTATCTGAAGGAATTTAATAAAGTGATATATTAAGTAATAAATTTTGAGTGGTTATACAAAATAAATTAGTATTGTTACAAATATTTCCGAGAAATCAGTTAAGGAAGAGAATATTATATGCTTTAGAAAAATGCAGCTGCACTTTTGAGATTTTTAGAGCAATTTAAATAATCTTGTCATAAAGAAAGACTTATTCAGTCTAATTATCGAACTATTATTTGCATTTCAGAAGCATGAGACCGCTTTTTCACACACACACACACACACAAACACACACACACACACACACACACACACACACACACACACATATATATATATATATATATATATATATATATATATATATATATATATACATGTGTGTGTGTGTGTGTGTGTGTGTGTGTGTGTGTGAAAAACTTTCATATATACAGTAAACTTTCATATATATAGTCATACTTTCATATATATAGTAAAAATAGAATTATTTGATATAACTAGGACTGTATTGGATTCAGGTCACACTGGGAAACAGAATTTGTCTGACAATATTATTTTTGCACTGAATGCAGTTTTTATATGTTTTAAAACTTTATACAGTAGACTCCGCTAACTGTGATCAGTTTGGGAAACCGGGATTTTGATATCAATAACCTATTGATAACAATAAACCAGATGGAAAATAAGAAAATTAACCCCCCTTTAATTCGCTTGTACTAAATTTCAAAATAAAATAAAAAACTCATAATATTTGTGTAGTGTATATTATTGCTTAAAACATAAGAATCGTATAGATAATTAAAAAAATAATCAGTTGATGACTTAGAAGATCATTGATAAATTTTTCGTAGTCATAATATTTTTTTAATCATTGGAGTGGTGTCGTACTCCACGTTTCAACACTTGCAATGCATTTCTCATTTCAGCACTTGTAGGAGATGGTTCAATATCAAGAGATTCTTTATCTGACTCTTTAGTTTCATCATTCGACTGTTTCCTTATGACAATCTGACAGACTGCAGATCCTGTTAATCTGGAAGCTACTGGAATGTTTTGATCTACTTCCACCAATCACTCGAACTCTTTAGGTATTTTTATTTGAAGGAATTTAATAATGTGATTTATGAAGTAATAAATTTTGAGTGGTTATACAAAATAAATTAGTATTGTTACAAATATTTCCGAGAAAACAGTTAAGGAAGAGGATATTATATGCTTTAGAAAAATGCAGCTGCACTTTTGAAATTTTTAGAGCAATTTAAATAATCTTGTCATAAAGAAAGACTTATTCAGTCTAATTATCGAACTATTATTTGCATTTTAGAAGAATGAGGCTGTTTTTTCACATTCATATATATAATATATATAGTAAAAATAGAATTATCTGATATAACTAGGACTGCATTGGATTCAGATCACACTGGAAAACAGGATTTGTCTGACAAATGTTATTTTTGCACTCAATGCAGTTTTTTATGTTTTAAAACTTTATACAGTGGACTCCGCTAAATGTGATAAGTTTGGGACACCGTGAGTTTGATAAAAATAACCGATTGATAACAATAAACCATATGCAAAATAAGATAATTTTAACCTCCCCCTTTAATTAACATGTACTATATTTCAAAATAAAATAAAATAAAACTTACCTTATATTTGTGTACTGTATATTATCGTTTGAAACATAAGAATTGTATACATAATTAAAAACATTGATCAATTGTTGACAATATACAATTTTTTCTAAGAAGATCATTGATAAATTTTTCGTAATCATATTTTTTAAAGTCATCGGAGCGGTGTTGTACTCCATGTTTCAAGATTTTCAATGCATTTCTCATTTCACAACTTGTAGTAGGTAATTCAATATGAAGAGATTCTTTATCTGACTCATCAGTTTCATCATTCGACTGTTTTCCTATGACAATCTGACAGACTGCACATCCTGTTAATATGGAATCTACTGGAAGGTTTTGATCTACTTCCACCAATCTCTCGAACTCTTTAAGGTGTTTTTATCTGAAGGAGTTTAATAAAGTGATTTATGAAATAATAAAATTTGAGTGGTTATACAAAATAAATTAGTATTGTTGCAAATATTTTCGATAAATTAGTTACGTAATAGAATATTAATTAAGTAATAAATTTTGAATGGGTCTACAAAATAAATTAGTATTGTTACAAATATTTTCGAGAAATAAGCTACGTAATAGAATATTATATGCTTTAGAAAAATGCAGCTGCTCTTTTGAAATTTTTAGAGCAATTTATATGATGTTGTCATAAAGAAAGACTTAGTCTATTTATCAAATTATTAATGCATGTTAGAAGAATGGGGCTGTTTTTTCACTTATATATATATATATATATATATATATATATATATATATATATGTTACATGTATCTATACATATATATTACACATACATATATATACATATACATGTATATGTACATATACATGTATATATACATATATATATATATATATATATATATATATATATATATATATATATATATATATATATATATATATATATATATATATATATGTATATATATATTATATATATATATAAATATATATATATATATTATATATATATATATATTATATATATTATATATATGTATATATATATTATATATATATATAGTTTTTAATATGCATTTTAACTTTATTTCATTATTTTCTAGCATTTTCAGGTTTAAATTATATATCATACAAAAAATAAGGCATATAAAATGAACAAAGTATTAAGTTTAGATTGCAACCGAAAGTACTCAAATAAATAACTTTTACTCTAAAGTTATCTCTAAATCAAATCCAGTGCGTTGGAACTGGCAAACGCTATCAATCATACTAGTACTAAATCTGGCATAAAGAGTACATAAGATTATCTCTCAATACGGTCTCCAGCTATTCAATCATGATTTTGACCTTATTTTGTTATGTAGATGTTTAAACACACTTTTTTTTATCATTTTAGCCAGGGTATTGTATTGAAGGGCTATCTCAAACCAGAACTCTTTAAAATGTTACTTTTTACTCTTTTGTGATTAAAAGTTACGACAATGTATTTCAAAATAAATGATGAATAGCGGGCGTTGCCACACTACCTTTAAGCAAATATTATAATTTTAATCTTTTAGTGATTGACTATGCCCCACCCTATGTATCTGGATAATCAAACTGAAATTGACATGAACCTTTTCAAATTGAATTACTGAATTTTCTACGGTCATATTCTTTTGTTAAATTAGATATTTGGAAACATTTCAAAAATGTAAATAGAATAAAGACCAAATTGATATTTATAATATAAATTTGCATGTTTGAAATATTTTAGCTGTATTTCATTTTTCAAGAATTATCAAGAGTTATTTATGTCAAGAATTATCTTGAATCACCTATATAATAACACCCTATGTTATCTGTCCGTCTGTCCTCAAATTTATGAAGCGGTTGGAACTGGAATGGACCGCTTCATAAATTCGAGGATCAAGAATCCTCGGATCCATCAAGAATCCAATATGGAATCTTGATAATTAGGGTTAGCAACGTTCGAAATCCACCTCTTACTCTTTTCCATGAGTTTAAGGCCATTATTTCAAGCCTTATTTTCCCCGGATAAAAGCAGGTGATTAAATTTACCTATTAATCACAAAATAAATAGTTAAAATTCACATTTTTTCTAACCTTATGATGACATTTCTTTAACCATTTCATTTAATCATTTCTTTACTTTTAATTATTCAAATATTGTCTGCATTATTTTCGTACGTTTTATCACTGCACTTATATATTACGTAAATAATTTTCTTTAATATTTGGCTTAAATAATAGGTTAGGAACATATGTGATAGTTTTAATTTAAACATTGATTACTATTTGTTGCCATGAAAATTGTATCACCAGTATGAACAACAAATTTTATCTACCTACAGGGTGTATTGGAAATGATAGTTTTATTCCTTAACTTTCATTATTTAGCGTTGCAATAAAATGGTGAAGAACTTAACGATAATTTGGACGCAGCTAAGAAAACTTTGAATTATCTTTCTAAATGAATTGAACGTGATTCTAAACTGCATTCACAGTATCGGTAGACTTTAGAGGAGTATGGAGATAAACAAATTATTGAGCGTGTATCAGTTAATTCTCAACCAAATAACAAACCATTGTTTTACCTGCCTTATAGAGTACATTACAATTCTGGAAAATTAAAACTTTTACTGATGCCGTCATATGACGGGCTATATGCTAGTATATAATAAAAGTTAACGCAGAAACAAATATAAAAATATTTTGTTTGATTCGTATAGTTAACATTTGCAAACTACCTTTTGTTAAATAAAGTAAACAAGTTACTTTTTTTTGGTAAAGGAGTAAATTACATGTACATTGTAAATTACAATTTAATTACATGTATAGGTTCAATAGTGAAAAAAAATTAAATGTGTTTAAAATATTAAATCTTGAATAGGTAGAAATTTGCATCTTAGATTTCCATAAAATATATTACACAGCAGTACAAGACGGTCTTTTAATACACGCTTTAAAATATTTGAATTAAGTAACTTTATTTTGAAGATACAATGTTTATCTGAAGTATATTTATTTATTTATGCGGATCAATGAAATAATTATCACATTTAGAAGCTCCAGAAATAAAACTTTTTTCCTTAATATGAGTAGCGTATTTCTGAATTTCGCTTCGTTTGTAGAAGTGACATCAAAAACTACAAAACAGTGCACCATGGGGATTAATTTATAGGGAAATCTGGAGAACAATGAAAGGAATATCACATTTAGAAACTCCAGTAATAAAACTTTTTTCCTTGACATGATGAGTAGCGCATGGCTCAATTTCGCTTGGTTTGAACAAGTGGAATCAAAAACTACAAAACAATGCACCATGGGGGTTAATTTATACTGAAATCTGGAGATCAATGAAAGGAATATCACATTTAGAAACTCCAGTAATAAAACGTTTTTCCTTAATATGAGTACGCATGGCTCAATTTCACTTGGTTTGAAAAAGTGGCATCAGAAAATACAAAACAATGCACTGTGGGGGTTAATTTATAGCGAAATCTGGAGATCAATGAAATTAATATCACATTTAGAAACTCCAGTAATAA
>CM063509.1:25532561-25547561 GCA_032207245.1 Pardosa pseudoannulata | reverse complement strand
AACCTTTTTTCCTTAATATGAGTAGCGTATGGCTCAATTTCGCTTGGTTTGAACAAGTGGCATCAGAAACTACAAAACAATGCACCGTGGGGGTTAATTTATAGAGAAATCTGGAGATCAATGAAATTAATATCACATTTAGAAACTCCAGTAATAAACCTTTTTTCCTTAATATGAGTAGCGCATGGCTCAATTTCGCTTGGTTTGAACAAGTGGCATCAGAAACTACAAAACAATGCACCATGGGGATTAATATAGAGAAATCTGGAGATCAATGAAATTATCACATTTAGAAACTCCAGTAATAAAACATTTTTCCTTAATATGAGTAGCTCATGGCTCAATTTCGCTTGGTTTGAACAAGTGGCATCAGAAACTACAAAACAATGCACCATGGATGTTAATTTATAGGGAAATTTGGAGAACAATGAAAGGAATATCACATTTAGAAACTCCAGTAATAAATTTTTTCCTTAATATGAGTAGCGCATGGCTCAATTTTACTTGATTTGAACAAATGGCATCCTAAACTACAAAACAATGCATTATGGGTGTGATATATAGGGAAATCTGGAGATCAATAAAATTAATATCACATTTAGGATCTCCAGTAATAAAGCTTTTTTCCTTAATGAGTAACGTATGCTTAATTTCGCTTGGTTTGAACAAGTGGCATCAGAAACAACAAAACAATGCACCATGGGGGTTTATTTATAGGGAAATCTGTAGATCAATGAAAGGAATATCTTAATAAGAAACTACAATACAAAAAGAAAAAAAACTGCTTCCTGATAACCATATTTTGATTTTTACAATTCAGGCAAGAATATATATTAATTTTTATCTTTTAAAAAATATTTTTTGCACGGGAATAACAAAAACAAATCCGAGATTAAAGCATCAAAAATTTTTAATAAATACCTGACTATTTAACTCTTTGTTTATTAGAATAGAGATGCCATATGTTCTAGAAATTTCAATGAACAGCTTATACACGTTTTCATAACTGATAACAGCGCACGCTATACCTTTTCGTGATAAATTGCAAGCTCTCAAAACTTTGCAGGAGTTAAGAAGAAACACTCTCTGTAATATTGGTGGGGAGGGCGGAAAGATCAATTGATACATGAGTGAAACAAAGTATTTCTGGGGATCAATGAAACCCTCCTACAGGAAATATAAATCTCCTACTTAACCGAAACGGCTATATGACAAAAGTAAGTTAGATAGATTTGAGAGAATCTATTTTGTTTTTATTTTGCGGTTTTATTGCTGCAGCAGAAGTTCCGGGTCTTTTGTCAAAAACCAATTCATTTATCAGGCGAACACAGGTATTTTATTTAGTTCCTTTACCTCCAGAAAACCAACAATGGAGATGTGTCAAAGCTTAATAGAAAAGTTTTAGTCCAGCTCTTTGTTATAAACGTCTATCTTTATTTAAACATGACATTTAATACAATTGTCGAGATATTAGTAAAAATGTAATGTTCAATATGAATGTATATATATATATATATATATATATATATATATAGTATAAATGTATAGTTAAATATATATTTAATCATTTACACATAGAAAGATACATAAAACATTTAGTTAACGGTAGACACAAAGTTTAACACAGAAATAACTAATTATTCTGTAATGTATAACTAAATAATATATTTAATCAGTTACACAAAGAAAGATACATAAAACATTTAGTTAATATTGGACTCAGTATTTAACACAGACACAACTAATTATTCTGTAATGTATAGCTAAATATATACTTAATCAGTTACACATAGAAAGATACATAAAACATTTAGTTAATATTGGACTCAGTGTTTAACACAGATACAATTAATTATTCTGTAATGTATAGCTAAATCTATACTAAATCAGTTACACATAGAAAGATACATAAAACATTTAGTTAACGGTAGACACAGTGTTTAACACAGAAATAACTAATTATTCTGTAATGTATAACAAAATAATATATTTAACCAGTTACACATAGAAATATACATAAAATATTTAATTAATGGTGGACTCGGTGTTTAACACAGAAATAATAAAGTATTCTGTAACGTATAACTAACTAATATATTTAATCATTTATGCATAGAAATATACTATAATATTCTGTGAACTGTGTACTCTATACTGTGAATATTCCGTAATTATATTGTATAAAACATTCGTGTTGTGATACAGTTAAAAGAAAATAAAAATGACTGCATGCTAATCTACACATAAAATAACTGTTATTTGATGAAATATTAATGAAGACAAATTATTTTTTAACAATTTTTATAACATGGTGGTATAATTCTCTGTAAATGAATGAATTCATAACAAGATATATATATATATATATATATATATATATTATATATATATAATTATATATATATATATATATATATATATTTTATATATATATATATCTCTATATATATATATATATATATATATATATATATATATATGTATATATGTATATATATATATGTATATATTATATATATATGTATATGTATATATGTATATATGTATATATGTATATATGTTATATATATATATATATGTATATATATATATATATATGTATATTATATATATATGTATATATATATATATATATATATATATATATATATATATATATATATATATATATATATATATATATATATATATACATATATATATATATATATATATATATATATATATTTATATATATATATATATATATTTATATATATATATATATATATATATATTATATATATATATATATATATATATATTATATATATATATATATATATATATATTATATATATATATATATATATTTATATTATCTATATATATATATATATATATATATATATATATAATATATAGAATATATATATATATATATATATATATATATATATATATATATATATATATATATATATATATATATATTTATATATATATATATATATAATATATATATATATATATATATATATATACCGGGTGGCCATAATTAAACTGAAAGTGCTCACAGTGTTCTGTAGAGCGAACTATTTGCGAGATTGACACCACATTTTGTGGAAAGATTACACAAGACGGGGGAGGAAGGATTCTGCGAAAAAACAAATTAGTTCCAAAAGTCACCGCTAGTGGAATATTTCGCGCTGTGTTATAGTAAATAGACAAACAAAGTTAACAAATGACATTAATACAGAATAAAATTACTTTTATGCACATTTTCTGATTTAGTTAAAGTGCAATATGGCAATATTTTTAAAAAACCGTAAAATTAACATAAACACCGATAAAGTCTCGTGATCTGCAATACCACGTATGTTAAGCAGAAGAAGAAGCTCTTTATTAAAATTTCACGTTACATCCATGAGTACAGTGTAAGCTGCTTGGATGTTAAAAGGTAATATATTACGTTTCGAATCAATCGGATTGAAATTTTATGTGCAATGCCTCCTTCTTTAGTCAAGCGTGCGTTATTGATCAAACTCTTTTAAATCAACCAGTGCAACGTGTCAGCCGCTCTTCGTGCTTTTAAAACTCACAAAAAAATTCTTAACCCTCTAAGTGGAACACATCGAGGAAAAATGTCTCTAAAAAAACTCTAAAGATTTACTGTGTCAGTGGCCAAAGCGTTCTATGATTTTTTCCTTCACTCTTAATCGACTAGTACGGGAAAGCCACCCTCGTTATTTTCCTTTACTTCCGGTTATAAATAGCTATATAAATAGATATTATAGATTGTTAATTTTTAATACACATAGAGCTCGCCACAACTCGAAGATCATCCGTTAAGAAATAATGGATTCTAAAAGTACAAATAAAAATATTCTTTGAGAGGCTTTTTTATATTTTTTACGAAAGTCGTCCAAGATATTTCAGTGGTGCATTAGGAGATACATCAGTTACCGCAAACGAAATACTTCGAAGTAGAGATTTGCAAAGTTATGAAAAGCTATCATCGTCTTTTTTCCTCAGGGGGTAGAGGTGCATCCCTCAATAAATATTAGTCAAAGAGGGGTGCAGTTACTAAACAATTGACATGACCCTCCTACCACAGAACTCCATGTGGGGAAGAACTGGCAAAAATATACACTACATCCTTTTTCGAATTGTTTTTCGAGGTCGAAAATTCTACGTTTTGAAGACATCATCGGTTTGGTGGAATTATACGTGCGAACCGCTTAATGGTAACGGTACAGTGTGAGTTAATGGGCTAAAAGCAATGGTTGAGACGTTTGAGAAAACAGGCCCTCTGAAGGTTCAGTCAGGCAGGGAACGAAAACCTGTACCACAGGATACAATATAAGCAGTTTCCACGGCGATTGTCGACAGAGGACCAATAAATATTGCTGCAACCTCTAGAGCTCGTGGAGTAGCTCGAAATATAGATATGCCTTACAGTACGATATGGAAAATCTTACGAAAGATTATCAACTTCTATCCCTTCAAGATCAGCCGAGTACATAAGTTACTGTACCCCGACCATGATAAGCGATTGACATTTGTCCTCTAACCTTTCTGCCAGAATGGAGGTGGATGCTGCTTAGCCGTGGAAAATCTTACGGAGAGACAAGGCCGACTTTTACCTGAATGGAACTGTGAATACCCAGGACTGCCGAATTTGGGATGACAAATCACAACATGCAGTCACAGTAATACCCTTACATTCACCAAAGATAACTGTTTGTTGTGGGTTCACAGCGGAATTTACCGTAGGTTAATTCTTCTATCAGAACGTTACCCCGACAGAACCGGAAACTGTTCTTTATATATATATATATATATATATATATATATATATATATAATATATATATATATATATATATATATATATGTATGTATGTGTGTGTGTGTGTGTGTGTGTCTGTGTATGTGTGTATGTGTGTACATGTTTGTATAATTACTAAATTTTCCTTTTGAGTAACTTTTAAAGATGTGCTTAAAATTTTAATACACAACATTTGCACTTTCTTATACATTTAACTGAAAATTAAAAAAATTATTATATAAAATATATCGTATAGAAAATTGTTTAAAACGTTATTATAAAAGTCATTATTTACTTAGGATAGATATATATATATATATATATATATATAATATATATATACATATATATATATATATATATATATATATATATATATATATATATATATATATATATATATATATATATATATATATATATATATATATATATATATATATATATATATATATATATATATATATATATATATATATATATATATATATGTGTGTGTGTGTGTGTGTGTATGTTTGTATGATTACTACATTTTCCTTTTGAGTATGTTTAAAAGATTTGCTTAAAATTAAAAAAAAATATATTTTCCATTTCTTTTTAATTTTTTGAAAATTAATCTATTATATAAAATTAGTTTTATAGAAAATTGTTTAAAACGCTATTATACACGTCATTATCTACTTAGGACTTTAGAAAGCATTTAAAAACTTTAATTATCTGATAACTTTCAATATCTGATAATCTAAAAGGTCGAATAACGTAAAATAACCATAAATATAACAGCAAGTAAATTAAAAATTGGGAAATTACATAAGTTTAAAAAAAACTTTTTTAATGAACAATTTCTCTCAAATAATTAACAGGCAGTTAACTCGTGTACTAATTAATCCAGAACTCTTTTAATTTTCACAAAACCTTAAATTATATCGAAGTTTTCGGTAAATGATTGAAAAACATTCATTTCATGTCAGAAAAATATGATCCGTTCTCGAAAATTTTACCTCTTAATTGAAGTTACTTTGTTTTAAGAACATTCTTAACATATTAATTTGCTGTAATTCAATCAAGCACCGGCTTCTTTCCTGACTAAAATTATCACGCACCCGTGTTGGTGTGACAATGGAAGTGCGTTCAATTATAGACAAATTCTCTTTAATTACTACATTGCCTGAAGAGTGTCGGATTTGAGAAAATCGATAGACTTTGTTATTATTAATTTCCTCTGTCTTTCTTGGAAAAGACTTGTATTAATTCTTGCCACTTATTTTAGTCAGGTTTCATAATATTTCAAACGTTTCTTTTAATTTAATAATCTTGTCATATTTTCACTTTTAGTGACGTATATTCATTAAATGTATTTAACCGTTGCATGATATGGGCACAGCCTGATTTTTTGTAGGTCAAACTAATAACACATATTTTAAAATTTTCTCCGGATATAGCAACCTAGATTATTATCTGTCCATTAAAACTAAGGTTCAAAATTTATTTCATTCCTCATGGTGCCAGACTTCTGGAGAAAGCTAGAGTACAAGAATCTGGAGATGCGTGTAGAGTTAACATCCAGTTTAATGAGATTTTTGTTTTATAAGTATTTTATTATAACTTGGAATTTTGCAACTCTCCCTTTATTTGAGTAATTCCTCAACAACAAGAGTCCGATGTGGTCGTGCATTGTCATCCATAAAAATGAGGTCTGGGAAATTGGAACCTCGGAATAGACACAGATGGGGAAGGAATATCTCCTCACAATAGCGATCAACGATTACAGAACCTCTGTCGAATATACTGTCATATACTGTATGATGTGAATATTCTGTGATTATTCAGTATAAAACATTCGTGCAGTGATACAGTTAACAAACATAAAAATGACTTAATAATAAGCGGTATAAAATAAGTGTTATTTGACGTAAAACTATTAAAGACAAATTAGTTTTTAAGAAATTTATAACATGGTGGTGTAATCCTCTGCAATTTATATCAATATATATATATAATATATATATATATATATATATATATATATATATATATATATATATATATATATATATATATATATATATATATATATATATATATGTGTGTGTGTGTGTGTGTATGTGTCTGTGTGCATGTTTGTATAATTACTACATTTTTCTTTTGAGTAAATTTTAAATATTTGCTTAAAATTTAAAAAAAAATATTTGCACTCTCTTTTTAATTTTTTGAAAAATAATGATTTATAGAAAATTGTTTAAAACGCTATTATACACGACATTATCTACTTAGGACTTTAGAAAGCTTTAAAAAACGTTAATAAACTGGTAACTTTTAATATCTGATAATCTAAAATTTCAAATAACGTAAAATAACCCTAAATATCACAGCAAGTAAATTAGAAATTGGGAAATTACATAAGTTTAAAAAAAATTTTAATGAAAAATTTCTCTCAATTTATTAACAGGCAGTTAACTCGTGTACTAATTAATCAAGAACTGTTTTAATTTTCCCAAAACCTTAAATTATATCGACGTGTTTGGTAAATGATTGAAAAACATTTATTACATGGCAGAAAAATTCAATTTGATAAGTTCTCGAAAGTTTGACCTCGTAAATGAAGTTACTTTGTTTTAAGAACATTCTTAACATATTAATTTGCTGTAATTCAATCAAGCACCCGCTTCTTTCCTGACTAAAATTATCACGCACCCGTGTTGGTGTGACAATGGAAGTGCGTTCAATTATAGACAAATCCTCTTTAATTACTACATTGCCTGAAGAGTGTCGGATTTGAGAAAATCGATCGACTTTGTTATTATTAATTTCCTCTGTCTTTCTTGGAAAAGACGTGTATTAATTCTTACCACTTATTTTAGGCATGCTTCGCAATATTTCAGACGTTTCTTTTAATTTAATAATCTTGTCATATTTTCACTTTTAGTGATATATACTCATTAAATGTATTTAACCGTTGCATGATATGGGCACAGCCTGATTTTTTGTAGGTCAAACTAATAACACATATTTTAAAATTTTCTCCGGATATAGAAACCTAGATTATTATCTGTCCATTAAAACTAAGGTTCAAAATTTATTTCATTCCTCATGGAACCAAACTTCTGGACGAAACTAGAGTACAACAATCTGGAGATGCGTGTAGAGTTAACATCCAGTTTAATGAGATTTTTGTTTTATAAGTATTTTATTATAACTTGGAATTTTGCAACTCTCCCTTTATATGAGTAGTTCCTCAGCAGCAAGAGTCCAATATGGCCGTGCATTGTCATCCATAAAAATGAGGTCTGGGCCAATGGCACCTCGGAATAGGCACACATGGGGAAGGAGTATCTCCTCACAATAGCTATGAACGATTACAGAACCTCTGTCGAATATACTGTCATATACTGTATGATGTGAATATTCTGTGATTATTCCGTATAAAACATTCGTGCAGTGATACAGTTAACAAACATAAAAATGACTTAATGTTAAGCGGTATAAAATAACTGTTATTTGACGTAAAATTAATAAAGACAAAGTAGTTAAGAAATTTTATAACATGGTGTTATAATTTTCTGCAATTTATATCAATTCTTAATATATATATATATATATATATATATATATATATATATATATATATATATATATATATATATATATATATATATATATATATATATATATATATGTGTATATCTATCTATCTATCTATCTATCTATCTATCTATCTATATATATATATATGTATGTATATATATATGTGTGTGTGTGTGTTTGTGTGCATGTTTCTGTAATTACTACATTTTTCTTTTGAGTAAATTTTAAATATTTACTTAAAATTAAAAAAATATATTTGCAATTTCTTTTTAATTTTTTGAAAATTAATCTAATATATAAAATTGGTTTTATAGAAAATATTTTAAAACGCTATTATGCACGTCATTATCTACTTAGGACTTTAGAAAGCATTAAAAAACGTTAATAAACTGGTAACTTTTAATATCTGGTAATCTAAAATTTCAAACGATGTAAAATAACCATAAATATCACAGCAAGTAAATTAAAAATTGGGAAATTACATAAGTTAAAAAAAACTTTTTAATGAACAATTTCTCTCAAATAATTAACAGGCAGTTAACTCATGTACTATTTAATCCAGAACTCTTTTAATTTTCACAAAACCTTAAATTATATCGAAGTGTTCGGTAAATGATTGAAAAACATTTATTTCATGGCAGAAAAATTCAATTTGATAAGTTCTCGAAAATTTCACCTCGTAATTGAAGTTACTTTGTTTTAAGAACATTCTTAACATATTAATTTGCTGTAATTCAATCAAGCACCCGCTTCTTTCCTGGCTAAAATTATCACGCACCCGTGTTGGTGTGACAATGGAAGTGCGTTCAATTATAGACAAATCCTCTTTAATTACTACATTGCCTGAAGAGTGTCGGATTTGAGAAAATCGATCGACTTTGTTATTATTAATTTCCTCTGTCTTTCTTGGAAAAGACGTGGATTAATTCTTACCACTTATTTTAGGCACGTTTCGCAATATTTCAGCCTTTTTTAATTTAATAATCTTGTCATATTTTCACTTTCAGTGATATATACTCATTAAATATGTTTAACGGTTGCATGATATGGACACAGCTTGATTTTGTAGGTCAAACTAATTACATATATTTTATAATTTTCTCCCGGTATAGCACCCTAAGATATTTTTCTGCTAATTACCTTTCATGAACAATATTTCGACATTCCTGTTCGAATGTCTTCTCGTTCGCAATCGTTTCACTTTTGAGGAAAAAAAAATATTGCAAAGCGATAATAAATGAAAGAAACTAATTTTGCGTAACGGAACTCCTTTAATTTGCAAGGAAAATAACTTAAAAGTAGCCTGACAAATTTTAAACCGGGAACTCTAGTATGGTACGGTAAGTTCCGTCTGGAATTTACAATTTCTGTTTTGAATATGGTCGGTGGATGGGTTAAGATTCAAAATTTATTTCATTAATCAAGGTACCAGAGTTCTAAGGTACAACAATCTGGAGAGGTTGTGTAGAGTTAATGCCCAGTGTAATGAGATATTTGTTTTATAGTTATTTTATTATAACTTGAAATTTTGCAATTCTCCGTATGTATAAGTAACTCCTCAACAGCAAGAGTTCGATATATCCGTGAATTGACATCCATAAATTAATAAGAGCTAATTAATAAGATTGATTACAAAACCTTATAGAGTAGTAAACATTAATCAATATTGGTTCCTGAGAGAGGTGAAGAGTCTTGTGTTGGTCGTGGCGGAGAGGCTCTCACTTGACTATTAGAAGTTTCAGGCTCTCTCGGAGATTCATCTGCGCTAATAGTAGAGCCAGGGGCTTTACCTTGGAGAGAAACATATTGATAGGCACTGTCTTTGTTTTAACTTTTCCTTCAAAATTCCCCTGTTCAAGGACATAACCCCATCAACGCAATTGCTAAACTCGGCAGCTCGAACCATATTGGCGGCAATGTCTTGTGCAAATTCTTGCCATGTTGCACAATTGTTGCAGTTTCTCCAGGGTAAGGTATCCAGGGCTTTTAAGTTGGTGCTTCGTCTTCCTCTTGTAACAATAAGTTACATTCGGTTGAGCTCTTTTTACCCCTCCCCGTGGGTCCTCGTCAGGGACATGCGGGTGCAGGAAGGGTATGAACTGCAAAGAAACTTCGGACTTCTCCCAGCCACAGAGGTGTCCTTTCGTTTGGAGGATTTTGAACCCACTTCACTATTGTGGAGTGAACCCCTGTTTTTTCTCCGCGAGGCAGTGGTATTTTTTTAAGGGACCTGGTTGTTACCAGAAGAGTAGAGGGTGAACTGTTGGCATCCGCTGCTTGTGGATAACCCTTTGAAAAGAATCTTCGGAATTTTTTTAGGACAGACGACGACTCGAGAGCAGTCTTCGATATCTACGAATGATAAGTTGATTCCAGTTGTATTCCTTAGGCATTTATTTAATTGTATAAAAGAATTTAATCAATAACTATTTTCTATGTGTTTTTTAATGAGTTTTAATTTTTTTTTCTCAGACACTAGTCCAACGTAACATTATTTTTACACCTCTTCATTTCCTTCCTCGCAGACTTTGTCATCTCAAGAGCCCATGATATCTATTGTGAGTCAACACATTTCTTTGTTTGACATACAGGAATTCTTCTCTCTCGCGCTTCAACATGAAACAACACTCCTTCCCTCAATGTGGCTGCCATATGTAATAGAAAATTGTCAGATTATTCGTGTTGTTTCGCTAAATAAAATAATTAACATGTTGTTGCATAAGATTAAAATTTAAATAAAACCACAATCGAAACACAATAAACAAAATTTTCTTAAATAGAGAAGAATGTAATTAATCTTATTATATTTTTGTCAAAATATATAATTATAGGTAAAAGAAAAATATATTTCACAGAAAACATAGTAATTATTTTAAATTCTAAATTTCAAATTCCAAAGAAATAGAGTTCCAAGGATTTAGTTTAATTTTCAGAATAAAGCTTTATCGAGTTATAATTTAATTAAGCTTATTCATTTCTTTAGGGATTTAAAATATTAAAATATTAAAATTTATAATTATATAAATATCTAGATTAGAAAATCAAATACACGCTGAATCATCATGTTTAATGTCCACAATGATTAATATTATTTTTCAAGCTGAATTCAAGGAACAGCGTTTCTAAAAGTTAAGCATTTAAGCCAGGTAAGGGTCTCTAATGAATAAATTAGATTAAAATAATTTAATATCGATTCTTATATTATTATTTTTATTTTTATTAATGTGAGTGAGTGGGATTATACGGAATCTGCAAGCGCTGGATATTTGAATTAATAAGGGTTATTGTACACAATGATAGATGTCTTTTAAATTATATAAACTATAGTGCCAGAAATTTAACATCTTGGTCGGTGTCACGTGGTATTGTATGTTTATCGTTTTTGTACACGTATTTTGTTTACAGTCGGCACCTCTGTCTTATGACGGAAAGAAAATTGCATCATCGGTTTGGTTTGGTTTAATTTGGTTTGAAATATTACTAATTATTATTTTGCTACACGAGGTCTAATAATCGGAACTACTGTTTAAAACCGATTCCGAAAGTTTGCTAACAACTTTTCCAGTGTTGGGATTTGACGACATGTGAGTAAGCGTGTTTACACGAATTCTGCAAACGCTGGATGTTCGAATTAAAGAAAGTCTATTTTACATCACAATATATGTCTATTAAATTATATAAACTGTAGTGCAAGAAATTTAACATATTCTTAGACGGCGTTACGTGGTATAGTATGTTTACCGTTTTTGTCCACGCTTTTTGTATACAGTCGGCTCCTCTGTCTTATGACAGAAATAAAATTGCATATATAAACTATAGTGCCAGAAATTTAACATCTTTTTGATCAATGTCATGTGGTATCTTATGTTTACTGTTTTGATACACATATTTTGTGTACAGTCGGTTCCTCTGTCTTATAACGGAAAAAATTGCATGATTGGCTTAATTTTGGTTTGATATATTACGATTAATTCTTTTGCTACCAGAGGTCTAATAATCGGAACTACTGTTTAAAACCGATTCCGAAAGTTTGCGAACAACTTTTCCAGTGTTGGGATTTGACGACATGTGAGTAAGCGTGTTTACACGAATTCTGCAAACGCTGGATGTTCGAATTAAGGAAAATCTATTTTACACCACAATAGATGTCTATTAAATTATATAAATTTTATTGCCAGAAATTTAACATCTTCTTGGTCGGATACACGTGGTATCGTATGTTTATCATTTTTGTACACGTATTTAGTATACAGTCGGCTCCTATGTCTTACGACGAAAAGAAAATTACATCATCGGTGTTGTTTGGTTTAGTTTGGTTTGAAATATTACTATTAACTATTTGGTACAAGAGGCCTAATGATCGGATCTAATGTTTAAAGTCGATTCCGAAAATGTGCGAACATCTTTTCCAGTGTTGTGATTCGCCGACATGTGAGTAAGCATCATTAGACAAAATCTGCAAACGCTTCATGTTCGTACTAAGGAAAGTCTATTTTACACCACAATATATGTCTATTAAATTATATAAACTATAGTGCCAGAAATTTGACATCTTCTTGGTCGATATCAAGTGGTATGGTATGTTTACCGTTTTTGCCTAAGTATTCTGTGTACAGTAGGATCCTTCGTCTTATGACGAAAAGAAAATTACATCATCGCTTTGGTTTGGTTTAATTTGGTTTGAAATATTACAGTTAACTCTTTTACTACATAAGGTCTAATGATCGGAACTACTGTTTAAAGTCAATTCCGAAAGTTTGCGAACATCTTCTCCAGTTTTGGGGTTCGCCGACGTGTGAGTTAGAGTGATTAGACAAAATCTGCAAACGCTAGATGTTCGTATTACGGAAAGTCTATTTTACACCACAATAGATGTCTATTAAATTATATAAACTGTAGTGCCCGAAATTTAACATCTTCTTGGTCGGTGTCACGTGGTATCGTATTTTTACCTTTTTTATCTACTTATTTTGGGTGCAGTCGGCTCCTTTGTCTTATGACGGAAAGAAAATTGCATCATTGGTTTAATTTGGTTTGGAAAATTACGATTAACTCTTTTGCTACACGAGGTCTAACGATCAGAACTACTCTTTAAAGTCGATTCCAAAAGGTTGGTGACACCTTTTCCAGTGTTGGGATTTGACGACATGTTCCAGTGTTTTGATTCGCCGACATGTGAGTAAGCATGATTAGACAAAATCTACATATATATATTTATTATATATATAAATATATATATATATATATAGATATATATATATATATATATATATGTGTGTGTGTGTGTGTGTGTGTGTGTGTGTGTGTGTGTAAAACTTATTTAACTTTATTATTTTCTTAAAACCTTTCTCTTTCCCATTCTAATTCCTTAAATTCTTTTTCCCAGCCTCTAAATGTTTTAATCAAAGGAGCATTCTAGACTTAAAGTTCTTTCGATCTATTTAACAAAGCTTTCTATCCTATAGATGTAAATTTTCTTTCTACTCAAAACGTTTCCCAGCTGTCACCGGCAAATGGCTCCGCATTTTTCCTGATCTTACATTTAAATTCTCCGAGTAAGTTAGAAAATTCTTTCTTTCATCGCTCTTGGGGGCACCTTTGTGCGACCAGAGTGATTTTGGTGTGCTTCTCTTGTCTGTCGTTGAGTAGTAAAAATGTCCGTTTTAGCAGCTCTAAAATAAAGTTTTAATTCGACTTGTGCCGTTCTCTTCAGAAGATAACTGTTTAAACAAAATAATTTTAACTATTAGACTAATAACTAAATAGAACAAAATAGTTTAAACTTCTGAGAAATTAAACTGATGTTAATTAATTCATTAACTCAAAATTCAGTCAAGTTGAATTACAAAAGAAATCTAAATAATTATTTATAGATTACCAAGTAAATTAGATAAAAGTAGATTAGCAATTAAAATGTTTAAAGAAAGTTTTTTTATCAAGTAATTAACACACAATAATTTCCAGCGTTAATTAACACAAAAGTCTTTTAATTTCAGAAAACTTTGAGTTATATGGAAGTAATCATAAACCGAACGAAAAACCATCTTATGGTTGTAAAATTAAATTTAATATGTTCTGAATAATGTCCTTAACATTTTAATTTTCAGTAACTGATTTTAGTATCTATTTAAATACTGACTAAGTTATCACGTGCAATTTTTAGTGTACCATTCTGAGTTAATTTCAATTATTACGGAAAGATTTTATTTTACTGCATTGTCTGAATAATGTGAAGTTTTTCAAAATTAATGGAATTAATTTTGATTAGAATACATAACCTCAAATAGAATTAAAATAGAGAATTTAAAATAGTTATTAATAATTGTAAAATGATGCTTCAGTGAGATCGGTGTTTTTTTAAATTTGCCGACCTAGTGTGTAAATAAGCTAAAACACTACGCTGGAAAATTAAAATAGTAAAATATTCCGATTTACTGTTATAAAAATATTTTTATTGTAAAATAAGGTTGACAATGTACTCATGGAGAATATTTAGTAAGAGAAATTATTATTATTTAAATATTTGAGGATATGATAAGTTTATAAGTTTGAACACACAAACCAGTCAATTTGAAAGCAGTTTTAGCATGCATTATAAATCAAATA
>CM063509.1:25517561-25525061 GCA_032207245.1 Pardosa pseudoannulata | reverse complement strand
TTTTGCTATTATAAAAACAACTGAAATATCTTTATATATTAACCTCTAAACATTGAAGTCTTTAATAACACAAACGACTGCATTTTTTATATTATGTACATAATAATTACAATGTATTTTATATAATTTTTTTAAATAAAAAAGATTGGGATTGTTATATGACACAAAATTTATTGCACAGTTAATAATTATAAAAACTGTTAATTAATTTAAATTCATTTTATCATAATTTGCATTTTTAGATTATTAAATGTGAAAGTTTAACATACACACCCTTTTTTTCTATTATTAATCTTTAATTTAATTCATTAAAACCAAATCAACATAATATATATATATATTATATATATATATATGTATATATATATATATATATATTATATATATATATATATATATATATATACATATATATATATATATATATATATATATATATATATATATATATATATATATATATATATATATATATATATATATATATATATATATATATATATATATATATATATATATATATATATTATATATATATATATATATATATATATATATATATATATATATATATATATATATATATATATATATATATATATATATACATATATATATACATATATATATATATATATATATATATATATATATATATATATATATATATATATATATATATATATATATATATATATATATATATAATATATATATATATATATATAAATATATATATATATATATATATACATATATATATATATATATATATATATATATATATATATATATATATATATACATATATATATATATATATATATATATATATATATATATATATATATATATATATATATATATATATATATATATATATATATATATATATATATATATATAAATATATATATATATATATATATATATATATATATATATATATATATATATATATATATATATATATATATATATATATATATATATATATATATATATATATATATATATATATAATTCTTATTATATTCTTTCAACATTTAAAGCATATTTACGAATGTATTATTTTAATATTTCTTAAAATAATATTCACAACTTATTTTAAATGGAATTTTTAAATAAAAAAAGTAGTGGGGTTGTTAGATTACCCAAAATTTATTCCACCGTTGATAATTATAACATATATTCATTAATTTAAATCCATCTAATTATAATTTGCATTTTTAGAAGAAGAAATGAGACAGTTTAATATACACACGATTTATTGTATTATTATTCTTTAATTTAACTCATTAAAACCAAATCAGCGTTTAACTAGGCTGAAATGAACTATTTTGGTCGATACAAATTTATATATAGATTTTAAAACAATATAAATATATATATATATATATATATATGAAGTATTTTTATGTATTACTCTTTAAAAATTTAACACTTTTAATAAAATGGACGATTCTACTTATTTAATATTATAAAAATAATAATTACAACTTATTTTAAATGGAAGTTTTAAATTAAAAAATGTAATATAGTTATTAGATTATACAAGATTTAAACCACATTTAATAATTATAAAAGCTGTTCATTAATTTAAATTCCTTTATAATAATTTTCATGTTTTAGAGGAAGGAATGGGACAGTTTAACATACACACAATACATTCTGTTATTATACTTTATTTTAACTCATTAAATCCAAATTAACATTTTAATAGGCTGAAATGAAATATTTTGGTCAATAGTAATTAATATATAGATTTTAAAACAATATAAATATATAACTGAAGTATTTTTATGTATTATTCTTTAAACATTTAACGCTTTTAATAAAATGGAAGATTGCAATATTTTAATATTTTTATAATAATAATTACATATTATTTTAAATAGAATTTTTAAATAATAAAGGAGTGTGGTTGTTACAATACACGAAATTTATTCCACAGTTAATAATTGTAAAAAACTGTTCATTAATTTAAATTAATCTAATCATAATTTGCGTTTTTAGAATAAGAAATGAAAAAGTTAAAATAAAGAATAATAATAGAATAAAATGTGTGTAAAACATACACATATTTTACATTGTTATTCTATATTTTAACACATTAAAACCAAATTAAAGTTTTACTAGTCTAAAATAAACTATTTTGGTCGATACTAAATAATATACACACGGGACCATCGGTACCAGAGTTAGTGGCTTCGAATCCCACAGTGGCATGGATGTTCGTAGCCGTTCGGAATCGGATTTAAGCTGAAGGTCCCGGTCTCATTAGCCTTTGTGTTGCAAAAAGTAGACCGTATCATTCCAAAACAAACCAAACCATATATTACGCAAGTCATGTATTTATTAATTTGTAAATATTGTACATAATAAATGTTTTAATTTAAAACTATTGTATTGACCTTTAATTTCATAATGCAGTGGTCAGCAAACGTATTAACCAAAGAGCCAAATATGAATACTACAACAATTTTTAAAAAATTAGAGCCAAACCTGCTTGTTTAGTAAACTTTTATCACACTAAATAAGTAGTAGACTAAATAAAACTAAATTTGATACTTAATAAATATTTATAAATGCGAACAATGTGCTTGCATCTCCTTGGAAAGTTTAACTAAGTCAGGTTTGTATGTTGTTGTTTTTAACCACTTCCAGGTTCATTATATTTCGAAATTGTGATTAAAAAATGTCAGTTTTTTATACTTATTTTTATACATAAATAGCTTCTTAATAGCATCATTTGCATTCAAAATTTCCTAAAAAATATTGTAAATAAATATTTTGAAATGAGTAATTTACCTGTATAGTTGGCTTTCTGTGCTGCAGAAATCCTTAGACTTTGGAGTCAGTTCACACTACCTATAAATATAGAGCTTAGAATACCTAACTTTTATCTTGTATTCAATTTTATTTATATCCTTTGCATTTACATAAATGATTAAGTAATTATTAATCAAAATTTGATCGTGTATGATACAATCGAAAACACGGTACTGCACAGAGTCCAACATCGCAATCTGGACAGTAGAACCTTGTTTCTCTCCTTACCTTCTTCCCTCTACTGTCTCTCTTTGAGCAGCAAATAATCTAGTAGCCAGAAAAGTAAACAAAAGCATTCGAAACCATAAAAAGCACATGTGAAATAATTTGGGAAAGACTGATTGCACAGTGTAAAATTTCACAGTGCCCGAGCTACACTCGGGATGAGCCAGGATGGTACATTTCGCCTGCCCGAGTTCAGCTGGGGAAAAACCGGGAAGGAGTTTTATTAGTTTTACGAAAACTAATAAAATTAAACTCAATGTTCGTTACGTATTTTTACAATATAAAATTTTAATTACCTATCTTTTAGCTTAACCAAAAATTTATACATGTTCTCGATTTATAAAATAATTTTAATTTATCAAAATAAGATGTAATATTTTTCTTACGAAGTTATTTTTAAATGAAAATATCATTGCACAAATTGCGGCTCTGGAGCCGCACATTGCCGACCACTGCCATAGAGTATATTGTTACTGTATTTCCCCTTTTAACCCTCTGACTGCTCATCCCGCGATTTCCACAGGCATGTCTTTTTCTTCCGTTATTCAGAAGCACATTCGGCCTTTTTACCGTTTAACCAGTCGAATAAAGTATATAGAGTATTAGACATTTAATTTGGTAATATATAGAATTATATGACTAGAACTATAGTTATATTAGATAATAGAATTATAGATAGTATAAATAGAATGCTGTTATAAATAGAAGTTAATTGTATTTCAATTGAAATTTATTCAAAAATAAATTTTTTATGTGATAACATCTGACATTAGTTTTCTGAAAGCTTAGTTTCTCATGATAATAGTCAATATAAAAAATCTTTTCTAGAAAAGAATTAGTATTTCAATTCTCCAATGTATATATATATATATATATATATATATATATATATATATATATATATATATATATATATATATATATATATATATATATATTTATATATATATATATATATATATATATATATATATATATACATATATATATATATATATATATACATATATATATATATATATATATATATATATATATATATACATATATATATATACATATATATATATATATATATATATATATATATATATTATATACATATATATATATATATATATATATATATATATATATATACATGCATATATATATATATATATACATACACACACATATATATATATATATATATATATATATATATATATATATATATATATATATATATATACATATATATATATATACATATATATATATATATATATGCATACATACACACACGCATATTTATATATATATATATATATATATATATATATATATATATATATATATATATATATATATATATATATATATACTTGAACTATGCAACAAAAAAATACGCAATTTTAAAAGAGGTCTCGGTTTACAAATTGAGCAGTCAGAGGGTTAAACGAACACTGGTGTTTGTGTTGTAAGTATAATATTTATATTACAATTAAATAAAGTATCCACTTATGCAATTTCTTAGAAATATGCGGGTTTATTTTTAGTTAATAATTCTAGTGATATTTTTTTAGATTAAAAAATAAAAATATGAAATTTTATTCTAGATTTATGTATTCCGGCCTCTTTAACTTCTTATAAAGGATACATAAAAAGTTTCCAATATGTACATATAATTGAATTTGAACGGTCTAAAATAAAAAAAGAAAGATCGCATTCAGGAAACAAAATTTCCTATTCAGAAAACAATCAAATATACTCAATTGAAACATGATCTTTGACCGGTTCTTTTAAAATATTTGCATTCACTTCCATCCACTGACTTCTTGACGTATTCAAACAGTTTTCGCTCGCGAAGTCTCTTGAACCAATTCCTATACGTACGGTAGAATAAACGTCATCCATCATCGTAGTACTAAATCTGTCAAAAAGGAACATAAGATTATCTCACAGTACCCCCTTTAGCTATTCAGTCATAAAATGTGCTTTTTTTCCTGTTACAATCTGAATACTTTAGCTTAGGTAACAGGTCACTGTTATCGATTTCGGGAACTCCAGGTGCTAAAAAAATGTAAAAAATGTCGCACGTTTACCTTTTTAAACTTAAATAAATCAATATTGTTTATTAAATGAAATATTATTAAGGGGTATCCAGTATTTTAAACTGCTAAGCTAGTCCAAATGAGTTCTAATTTATACTAAAAATAGCGTGATATTATGACAATTAAAAATATTACCAGCTTTTAATATCATTTTAAAATTTCACATTTTTATTAATATTTTTATTTTGAAATAAAAAAAAATAATTAACGCATTTACCAGAACAAAATTTAAAAAAATTTGACATTTTTTATTAGTAAAGTATTTCAAGGCCAAATTAAATTAAAAATCTTAAATTTTATATTAAATTCATTAGAAATGAATGCTCTATAGAATGAATTAATTTCTCTACAAATTTAACATAAATAAATTTTTTAAAATGTAATTCAAAATTTAAAATATTAAATCGATATTTTGAATATCAATCGATATTTTGAACGTTTAAAACCTCTTCCCCTTAAAAAGGTAGTATTTTTGGAGCTGAAAACTTTGTATTATATCTTATAATCAATTCAACACAAAAAAAAATTGTGAGGTTATATAACATACCTTTTTGTAGATCACATGTTCTGTAATGTAATAAATATTTTAATAGCATTAAATATGTACGTAATATGAAAAGAAAAAAAATACAAAAAAGCTTTCAACATAAAAAGTTATCAAAATTGAAATTATCCATTATTATTTTACATCAAAAATAAGCTATATATATATATATATATATATATATATATATATATATATATATATATATATATATATATATATATATTTGTAAATTTGATATGTATTAATATGAATATCATACTTTATTATATAAAAAGATAATAGAATACCAATATATACAATTTTGAGTTTCATAATAGAATTTTATTTTTTTTATTCTAAAATGTCAGGTACTTTGTACAGATTAAATCAAATATTTCGCTGGATTTTAATACAAAAATTTAGTTTTTAATAAATAAAATTTTATTCACAAATTGCTGGTACATAAATTATCTTTTTTTATGTGTTCTGTGTTTTGAAACAATAATTGAATGACAAATATTAATATTTATTTTGCAGCAAAGTGTTATATAAAAACTTCAAAAAATTAATTTTAAAGAGATAAAATTTATTTGTTCAATGATTCACATAAAGAAGGGCTTTTAAAACAAAGATATTAGGTCTCAAAATATACTATATCTAATTAACCGAACATTTAAAAATGATTATATAAGTATATTAAAATATTTAAATTTCATGTACACTGCATACGGTCTACCTACTGCCTTTTTGTATAAAAACTGACAAATTTCAAACCCTGATGAGATATCATTGCAAACTATATAAAAGGAAGTGTTTTTGAGATACGATTGACGATAAAAATACATATACACTCACTTCCAGAAGTTAAGCAGGAAGAAGGAAATTGTAATTTCTGGAAGCCAATCAGAATGGAAGAAGATACAATTCACTTCAGAGATAGATGGAAGTAAGCAATTATGTTAGTTAATAGCCAATCGCGCTTTCATGTCAAGAAATCTGCAAAATTGTCAGTCTGATAAGATGTCAGCTTTATGAAGGGTTACAGAAGTTGATTGTAAGTGCTGATAGAAGGTGTTTAAAACTTTCCTACAATTTGTTTTCAAGACATACGTGTTTCTCTGACTTCCAGAAGACGAATGGAAGATTCGGAGTCATGGCGTGCTCTCGGGCGCATTGTGAAGGACAGTCGATTACAGATGTTGCCCTTTCCTTCGGCTTTCATCTTTCTGTATTTTCACGTTTATGGAAACTATTCCAAACCACACAGACAGTTGTCCGAAGACCCGTAGCCGATCGCCAAAGGGTTACAAATCCAAGGAAGTTCGTTATATTGCTATTTTATCCAAGCGTGTAACACGTGTGACACACGCTTCGCTAAAATAGCAATATAGCTCCACACGTGGGACATCTATGGTTACAGCGTCCATTGGTAAGACGATATCTGCAGTTACTGTACGCTAAAGATTACATATATGAGAGGAATGTACAAACGGGTACTTGGTGTTTGTGTTTTTCTATCCCACCAATCAAGAGACGCACGGTTAAAGTGGTGCCGGGAACATGACTATTGAACTGTGTCTGAGTGGGGCAATGGCATGTTTACTGATAAGTAAAGATTTTCTCTGGAACCAGATGACAAACGTATAAGGATATGGAGTGAACAAGGAACAAGCAATCATCCCCAAAACATTACCGAACATCAAGCACTTCGAGGCGGAAAGCATTATGGTGTTGGCAGGGATATCATTAGGATACCACACCGACCTGTACACCTTTAAACGGGATTCTGTGATGGCTGTCCAGTAATGAGATGAAGTCCTA
>CM063509.1:25512561-25515061 GCA_032207245.1 Pardosa pseudoannulata | reverse complement strand
TTAAAGAAGACTCCTTTTACAATGGCAAGAAAAGTTAGAAAAGTGAAAGTCGAAAGAAATTTGGTGAAACTGTGAATCAAATTGAATACTTGATTCGGCTTCATGAATTTATTTTACTTTTAAACTGGTTTTATATAGTTAAATAAATATATGTTGCTCTGGTTCTAACTTAATTTAAAAACTACGCAATGTTTAAATATATATTAATGTTTAAAAGCTTATAGAAATGATACTAAGTAATCATATAACTCTCTGAAAAATAAAATAAATCAAAATATTCAAGCTTAAAACTTGCTAAGCTATAAAACTTATCTTACAACATTGTTATTCCACATTTTCGAATGCTATTTTCAAAAAACTGTCGTAGTTTTAACACATTTTGTGCGGATACATTTGCAGAGCAATTGTACCGGGAGCGAGAGTTCTGAGCTTAAATTTAGTTATTCAGTTAAATCTCAATAGATCAAAATTATTAAATTTTTAATCACCTTTTCGTATTTTATATTTAAATATATAAACAAATATATAAATAGAAATATATAAATCACAACCATAAGATTTTTATAAACAAAATATATACTTTTTAGTGGATAAATTTATAATAGTATCTTAAATATGAAAAATCAAAAAGAAATAGTAGTATATAGTTTCAATTCTTTCGAATTTTGTTATATATAAACAGTTTCACATTTAAAAACAATGAAATGAGCAATCATAAAACTAATAATGTAAAAACTAGTTGTTATTTGTCTAAATTTTATCAGAATCTATGAGGTAGACAAGAACATTTTTAACCAAAAATTTTCGTATTTTATATTGATTATATAAAATATGTAATAAATAAAAATAAATATATATATATATATATTATATATAATATATTTTTATAAAACATAGATATATAAGATAAAAATATACATATCTGTAATATCATTTTGCAAGGATAAATAAAATGTTAATTTTAAATCTAAATTAATTTTTTAATCAACCTTCCCATTCTGTAGTTCCGCTTCGACTGATGTAAAAACTAGTTGTTATTTGTCTAATTTTTTCCAGAATCTATGAGGTAGACAAGAACATTCGGCTTCGTTTTACTGTATATACCGACATTTTTGTACCCACAAACAAACCATGCTGTTATACTAACCCGTACTAGTATGTGACCCGCACTCAAGTATCAACGTTCAGAAAACGTACTAGTACGTGTCCCGCATACAATGTGCTAACTTAGAAACACTTTTATTTTAAAATAAAAATAATATAGAAAAACAACCATTTGTGAGAAACTCTGCAAATTTAAAAAAAAGTACAGATTAGACAAATAAAATCCTTGTATGATATGAAGAAAATTTTAATAAAAAATTTGGGAAATAAAAAAAAGTTTAGTAATGGTATTTCATATTTAATATATTTATCTTAAAATAAAGCATTCAGTGCTAAAACTAAACTTATTGGAAAATAGTACGTTCATTTTTTTAAAAAAGCTTCAATTTATTAATATGCCATAAACGAAAAAAGAGGCGTTTTAACATTTTTAGTAGCAGCTAGAATCATGTATTAGAAACTCTACAAAATAAAAAAAATATATACTGGAAGTTATTGCGTTGATTTATCAAATCTGTCTCAAATTCATCAATGTGCCGAAACAGAAATGAGCATTTTAAGAATTTTTATGAGATATTCAAGACTGCTTTTCAATTCACATTTTTGACACGAAACACATTTTGCTCGATCAGACGTGTACCCAAGAGCAAACACAGATAGAATATTCCCAATGAACAAGAAACTTAGTCATCGGACTTAATTGCCAGATCAGGAGATAAGCCGAACCACTTTCAGCGATAGCTGGAAATTGTGTTAAATGGGCAGAAAATTTATATCTATTGGACAGAAAGCCTTGGGAAATGTATGGAAAGAATTTTAATTCGATGATACTCCTTTCATTTAGACATATTTAGGCTGGGAAAATAAATTTAAAGGAAAGGAATTAGAATGGGAGAGAGGAGTTTTTAAGGAAATATTGAAGTGAAATAACTTTGATATATTACGTATCTACCTATTTCTCTCCCTCTCTCTCTCTCTCTCTCTCTATATATATATATATATATATATATATATATATATATATATATATCCAGGAGTGTTGTGTACACATAACACATGTTTAACCGGAGTGACAGATCACAACTAACCTCGGACATCGGGGCATCATTTCCAACCTTTTTTTATTTGTAATTTATAATATGTCGGTCTATAATTAATACAGTGTACTATGTTTATTTTTAATACATTTTTATCAATATAATATAAAATGACTATGTACTGCAACATTATGAGTAACTTTTTATAGTTGAAATCTGGAATATTTAAATTTAGGCTATGTACTTACAAATATTCCAGTTTAATTTTACATTAAAATGCAAAATATTACATTTAACGTATATTTGAAATTACTATTGTCAACAGGAATTAGAAATATACTATTTTAGTTCCCTGCTAT
>CM063509.1:25507561-25510061 GCA_032207245.1 Pardosa pseudoannulata | reverse complement strand
CTTTGTTTTCATTTCTCATCATTAACTACTACTATTATATGATCATTAACTACTTCTATACACACATATATGTTTTTATATAAACTCACATACTTCCATGTTTGTTTCTATACATTTATGAACATAACTATTTATAATTACCTCAGCAGATTTAGAAGGCTATAGTGAAAAAGAAAGAAAACAAGGATACACAAAATATATACTGAAATAAATTTAGAAACCCTCTCAATTATTATTTATAGCCTAAACAGCTGTTTTTCTATAAACCTTTTCGTATGAGGAATAAATTATAATTTATAAGATTAATAGATAAGTAATCGGAAGACTAATTTTCTTAAAGTATACATAAATATTTCTTAAATACTTAGTATCAAACTGATGAATATTACACATATTCCAAATTCAAAGTTAACCTGTCATATTTCAAAGACTGCAGGAAAAAGGAAAAGCTTTAGTTTTTTGATAGTAATTTATTTTACAATTATGTAGAAAAAGGGAAGTTTGAAAATTATTTTATTTTGTTTTTCGACAAACAGTTTAAAACATAAAAAAAATATAGTTAGTACATAGTTTAAAATAGTTCGATAGCACATAAATTATTATAAGATGTTTTTTTCAATTGTGAAAAAGTGTAATTATTATTGAATGATACCAAAGTATTTAAACTTTTCAAAATATTTCATTTTGAATCCTTTACAAGATTTTTTATATTGATTAATATTAAAAAAAAAGACATCCACTAGTTCAAGATTAATCAGAAGGATAAAAATCGTGGTACAAAAGATGATTTGAAGAAAGATTATCATCTAATTTCGTGATTCAGCTGCTACATTTTCTAATTTATTATCTCAACTTGAATTTATGTAATTACAAGAGGTTTTGCTGGATTTATTTTGAAGTACAAAAATATCTATTGGGTCTATCTGAAAAATATATAGTTTAAAAAGTTTCAAGATATTGTGACCCTTTAATATAAATTTTTAGAACAAAATATCAAATTTTTGAGAATAAATCCATTTTTAATAGTGTTTGTGGGTAGTGCGGATAATACACAAGATATTAAATATTGGTTTTTATTGTACGTTTTGCTTTGTTTTCATTTCTCATCATTAACTTCTACTATTTATACACACATATTTCTTTATATATAAATTCACATTCTTTCATGTTTGTTTCTGTACATTTATGTACAGGGCTATTTATAATTCCCTCGGCAGGTTTAGAAGGCTATATTTAAAACAGATAAGAGAAGTATACACAAAATTAATACTGAAATAAATTCAGAAACAATTTCAGTTTTATTTATAGCCTAAACAGGTAATTTCTTTTAATAAACCTTAGTTACCAGGCATTGATCAACGGATTAAAGAAGTTACATTTCAGACTTACATCCAAGTTATAATCATTGTAACGTCATTGTTTTTATGAATAATATGTAGCACAGTATTTTATTGAACATACATAGACATCATTGTATGTGAATATGTATGGAACTCATTGTTCATAAGATAATTTTATTCATTATTAATAACATTTTATTAGATATATTTAGTGATAAATATTCTACGAGAAGTGAATTTTTAAAGTCTAATTGTATAACAGATGTATTGTTTTCTGTTTACATAGATAAAAATGATAATGAAATTAAATAAACATATTTTTAGAATATGTTAAAATCTGTAGCCAAATAACTAGTAAAATTTTCCTATTTATCACTGCAAAAAGTTGACTGTATAAACAATTAATCTCCGAAGAGCAAAAAGTTAAATCTGAAAAAAATAAATATTCATTAAAAATTGGAGTGTTTTTGCTTAATAAGTTATGTAAATACATTGACAAATTGATTTTTACATCTTTATGTATATTCCGTTGTTAGCTTTAACTTTACTGATTAGGAAAAGGGTTTAATTAACTAATTGCTATTTTGGAATTTTTTTCTGGAGGCAGAATTAATGAGTACATACTTCTTTTAATTAATTTTATTAACTAATAAATATCTTCTAGTTTTCCTATGTTTAGTAAAGTGTAAACAAATTTTACGAAGTCTGTCAAAGTGTAACAGAATAATGATAATTTAATTACTTTGTAATAACAAAACTAGAGAAAAAAATAATTTTGATGATTGAGGGGAAAAGCTGAATGATTGCTTTTTCTTATTCGTTTGAAGAATAAATTATAATTCTTAAGATTAATAGATACGAAATCACAAGACTTACTTAGACTTTCTTAAAGTGTACTTAATTATTTCTTAAATTCTTAGAATCAAACTGATGAATATTACTCATTTTCAAGAATCAAAATTAACCTGTCATAATTCAAAGACTACAAGCAAAAGAAAAATATTCAGTTTTTGTGTTAGTAGTTTATTTTAGAATTATGTAGAAAAAGTCAAGTTTAAAAATTATTTTATTTTGTTTTAGGCAAACTCTTTAAAACTTTAAAAAATAGATAGTAAATACACAGTTTAAAAATAGTTCGATAGTACATAAATTGATATAAG
>CM063509.1:25495061-25502561 GCA_032207245.1 Pardosa pseudoannulata | reverse complement strand
ATATTTTATACTATATTTTATTTGTTATATATCTTTTTATTTTCTACTCTCTATTAATGCATATGTTCCGAATACTACAATCAAAAGATAAATTGTTTTGAATTATTGTTTGCAGAAATTATTATTTTCCTAATGTTATCTTCTTTTCTTTATCTTGAGATAAACATCATTGTTAAATCACTCATATGAAATTAAGACATATGTCATATTTTTTATAACTGAAGTTGTTAATAAATTGCATATGTAATAACAGGTAGTTACACATCTTTTGTGTAGGCATTTAAAAATAGTGATTTTTGTGCTAAGTATATTTACCACAATCTTAAAAGTAACTAAGACTGCAAAATATTTAAGCTTTTTTATGTATGAAAAACACATAAATATTTCTTTTTTGACAATATAAGACTGATGAATTCTCTTTAGCTTACCGTTCAAACATTAGATGTAAGTGTATTTATTTGCATAGAAATTACTAAATAATACAGCAGAATTTTTATGGTAATATTTCATACCTTATGATTTATTAAGTGTCAGATTTTAAAATCTTATCTTATGAAATGTTTATCAGTCATTGAAACAAGTTTTATGGCCTTCATTTTAAATTTTAGCATAACGATGTTTTTATTCCCCAAGAAGTTAAGTTAGTTGAAACAACTTCGAATTCATAATTTCCATAATATATTAAATAATAAAGAGTACATAAGAAATATTTTAAAAAGGAAGTTTAAATGAAAGAATATACACGAATAAGCAAAATGTTTAAATAACCATGTTTAGTAACCATACCTTTCATGTCTAAGAGTAATATATAGATTTCGAAACATAATCATGCGTATTTTGAAGCCATAATTCTTATCATAGATTGTATATTGGCTTTAGATTTGCTAGAATTTCGAAATTATTTTCAACTGATTATAATTTAAAATTCAGTCAGAAATAGGATTATAATAAATATTTAAGAACAGTATTACATTTTATTGCAGTTACAGATCGATAGAAGAGTTCATATGTGATTAATATCAATGAAATATTGTACATAGGTTGTACAGGAACCCTTCAACTTAATATAAAGGGGTTATAAATAGTGGAATGTAAATAAGGAAAAAGTATAGAGAGAAGTATATACACTAATGTGAGAAAACGAAACATAGAATTCGTGTAGAATACTGTAGAAGATACATGTAGAATATTGTACTTATAAATAATATTAATGTATGGCATAATAGAGGATTTAATTAACCATTGTGAATTAGGTTAATCAAGAAGTAGTAACAATGTCAATGAGGTCTAGGCATGCATTTAGCTGAAGAGGAGGGTTTTGGAATTATTTACTGGAGTCTTCATAATCCGAACTCTTGATTTATCTATGCTCGCTCTCTTTTTTCTGTTCCTTCTTCCTTATTTTTGTATATTATTTTTATAATCATCGTGTAATATATCATACATTATATTTGACCATCATACATAATTTATTCTTATCAATATTCTGTTAGCAATAATCCAAATACTTAAGGAATTCTCCAATACACTCCTACTTTTAAAATGAGAAATTTTCGCATCCCCGTTAAAAATATAGCAACAAATGTAAAAAGGACATAAATAGCTTTGATATTACTGTATAGCAGTTTGTATCTAATTGCAATTTAAAGCATTTTATTATCAGCAACTAAAGTGTTAAGTATTTGTTGCTGACACAGATATTACTAGTGGTGTGTAGATCTTCTTGAACAAATTCCATCTAAATTTTGAGTAAGTAAATCTATTTAGTCCTTTCAATCTTACCTCAGAGACGAATAATATCATATAGGTAAATATAAAGGAATTTTTTCTATAGTTTATTATTGTTCTAAAACTATTATTATTCTAATTTGTATATATTTTAAGATAATTTAATGTGATTTACTTTTCTGAATGCTGTAAATATCTTTTTTTAATTGCCTAATAGTTTTCAATACATAATATTCCTGCAGATTATGTACATGTGTGTTCATTTATTCAAAAAATCTAAAATAACTCAGTCTACAATAGAATTTTCTATTAGTTAAATGAACATCTTGTAAAATTAATTTTAATCAAAAAACATGTATTAAAGTGTGTTTAATACCCCGACTGTAATAATAAATTAAAATAACGTGATCTCTATATATAGAAATCTGTACATAGATCTCTATATATAGAAAAAACAGGAGATCAATAGTTTTGTGTTACCCATCTGTGATCTTTTCATTTAGCACAAAGATCTGGTAGGAAAGACAATGAATGAGTAGAACCTCCATTTGATAAATTTGTTCTGTTATTCTATTATTCTTTAAGGAAAAAAAATGTTACTTATTTTATAAAAGTAATTTTAAAAAAGATGTCTGTATTGTCCCACGCTTACCCCACAACGTTAATAATAAATTAAAATAACCTGACCTCTATAAATAAAACTTTAGCTTTCTGTTACCAATCTGTAATAGATCCTTTCAGTTAACACAAAAATATTATAGGATAATCAATGAATCAATTGAACCACGGTTTGATATAATTGTTCGGTTCTTTTATTACTTCATGGTTAATTAATATCACATTTTTCATAATGGTAATTTTAAAAAATAAGCTTTTATTGTCACACGTTTAACCCAACGACCGTAATAATAAATTAAAATAACCTTTCCTCTATAAATAAAACTTTGAAATTACAGCAGAGCCATAGCTTAGTGTTACCCATCTAAGACAGATCCTTTCATTGAACATAAAGATTTTATAGGATAAATAATAAATCATTTGAACCACGTTTTGATATATTTGTTGTGTTAAGTTATATCACATTTCTTAAAAAGAAACCTTTATTGATACACGTTTAACCCCACGTTCTTAATAATAAATTAAAATCACCTGACCTCTATAAATAAAATTTTGAAACAACAGCAGAGCAATAGCTTTGTTACCCATCTGGGACAGATCCTTTCATTTAAAACAACGACATATTAGGAAAAACAATGAATCAGTTGAACCACGGTTTGATATATTTGTTCAGTTCTTTAATTATTAATTCATGGTTAAATAATATCACATTTTTCTTAAAAGTAATTTAAGAAAATAATTCTTTAATGATGCATGTTTAACCACATAACCGTAATAATAAATTAAAATCACCTGACCTCTATAAATAACACTTTGGAACAATATCAGAACAATAGCTATGTATTACCCATCTGTAACATACACTTTCGTTTGGCACCAAGATATGGTAGGATAAACAATGAATCAATTGAACCATGCTTTAATAAATTTGTGCAGTTATTTCATTATTCAGGGTTAAAAGCCACATTTTTTCGTAAAAGTAATTTAAAAAAAGAAACCTTTATTAACACATGTTTAATCCCACAGCCGTAATAATAAATTACAATAACCTCTATAAATAACACTTTGGAACAACAGCAGAGCAATAGCTTTGTGTTACGATTCTGTAATGGATCCTTTCAGTTAACACAAATATATGTTAGGATAAACAATGAATCAATTGAACCATACTTTGATATATTTGTTCAGTTCTGTCATTATTATCTTAAGGTTAAATAATATTACTGACGTATTTATAAAAACAACATAATAATTATATATATATATATATATATATATATATATATATATATATATATATATATATATATATATATATATATATATTATATATATATATATATATATATATATATATATATATATTTATATATATATATATATATATATATATATATATATATATATATATATATATATATATATATATATACATATGTATATATATATATATATATATATATATATATATATATATATATATATATATATATATAATGATATATATATACATATACATATATATAATGATATATATATACATATATATAATGATATATATATACATATATATATAATGATATATATACATATATATATAATTATATATGTATATATATATAATTATATATGTATATATATATATAATTATATATATATATATATAATATATATGTATATATATATATATATATGTATATATATATATATATATATATATATATATATATATATATATATATATATATATATATATATATATATATATATATATATATATATATATATATATATATATATATATATAATATATATATATATATATATATATATATATATATATATATATATATATATATATATATATATATATATATATATATATATATATATATATATATAATTCTAAAACAATTTATACGTATATTGTTTTCCGGTCACTAAATGATCAAAATATATTTTAGTCGTTTATTTTAGTGTTATTTTTAAAATATTTTTCGACGGATATAATTCTATAAATTACTATAATGTATGCATATTGAACACTCCTGTGAGGCTACAATAAATTAACTTTACCAAATAGAGAAAAGAACGAAAATTCCGTTAGAATAGCTTGTAAAAAACAAACACTTTATTGACACTAGTTTAACCACAGAAGCAAAACAACTAAATCAAAAATCCTGGCAAATATAACTGAACCTTTTAAATGATTACCAGCGAGATATATTTAAGCCAAAGGATTTACTTTTTGTTGCTACATACTCTAGTACAAACGAAGAATCATTTGAATCACGGCTCAGCAAATCTATACAACTCTTTCATTTTTACTTAAGGGTGAAATAATATAACAAAGCTTAAATTAAGACAATATCTGCAGAATCTAATCTGTTTAATGAAAGAGCGATTGATATTGAAAAAAAAACTCAGCAGGAGGCTTAACTTTTATGAAAGAAATTACACAGAAATAAAAGTCATAAACTAGAGATTTAAATATAAAATTTTTAATAAAAAATCTTTTTTAATCTTTAAACATTCTTAATTTTTATAGGCATAAAAATATTTTATTATGTGTAATTAACCTACATTTATAATTGATTATTTACTTTTTATTTATATTATACTTAAATATAACCTTAATTATATTTTGTTAATCTTACCATTTAATCTCAATAATTTCTCATGCTAAAATTAAATTTTTTATATGTTTAAAAATTTTAAATTTTTATGTTAGGAATATAATAAATTTATTAGATGCAATTAACCTACATTTTATTTGCATATTTATTTTTTTATTTAAGTTATATTTAATTATATCTTTAATTGTGTTCTGTTAATTTTTGCCAATTAGTCTTATTGCTTTCTCTTACAAAAATTGAAGTATGATTGTAACTACTATATGAGAATGTGCAGTCTATAAAATTTTAATATTTTATCTTAAAAGTAATCATTAAACTTAATTTAAAACAAGAAGATAAACAAAGGCAGATCTTAATTTGCAGCCTTTTGTACTCATAATACACTATAGCGATGTGAAATAAAATGAAGGAAGCCGAATTCGAGGGTTCTAAACGCACTTGAAAAGTTTACTATTTATTTTATAAGTTATCGATTCAAATGGAAGATAGAACTTAATTAAACATAAAAATAAATATTAATATTTTATAATTCTTAGTTACATATTTTATTTTTATAAATATCAAATGAAATATAAGTTAATTTTAAATTAGTATAAAAAAATTTAGTTAAATAATAATTTAATAATTTAATTAAATATAACAATAATATATAGTATTATAATTATAAATGTATAATTAAAATACATATATTATTCTTCTCATTATTATTAAATATAAAAATAATAATTAAATTAAATATAAAAATAATAAGTATTAAAATTTTATTCTTCTTAGTTACATATTTTATTTTTGTAAAAATCAAATCAAATATAAAGTCATTTTAAATTAATATTAATAAATTAAGTTAAATATAATAATTATAAAAATAAAATAAAAAAATATCTTTAATTATTTTTTTTAATTTTGCCATTTAATCTCATTATTTTCTCTTACTAAAATTAAAGTAGGATTGTAAGTAGTATATGAGAATGTGCAGTCTGAAGATTTTAAGATTTTAACTTAAAAGTAACCATTAAACTTAATTTAAAACAAGTAAATAAACAAACGCAGAACTTAGTTTGCATTCTTCGGTACTCATAATACAATGTAGCGTGTGAAATAAGATGTGGGAAGTCGAATTCGAGGGATATAATCGCCCATAAAAAGTTTAACTAGATTTTATAAGTTATCGATTCAAATGGAAGATAGAAACTAATTATATACAAAAATAAGTATTAAAATTTTATTCTTCTTAGTTACATATTTTTTTATAAAAATCAAATCAAATATAAAGTAATTTTAAGTTAATATAAATAAATTAATTTAAATATAATTATAATAAAAATAATAAAAATAAAAAAAATATAATTAATTATATTTTTTCTGTTTTTGTCATTACTTTCTCTTACTAAAATTAAAATAGGATTGTAAGTGGTTTATGAGAATGTACGGTCTGTAGATTTTAAGATTTTAACTTAAAAGTAATCATTAAAATAAACAAACGCAGATCTTAGTTTGCAGTCTTCGGTACACATAATACACTGTAGCGTGTGAAATAAGATGCGGGAAGCCGAATTCGAGGGATATAATCGCCCATAAAAAGTTTAACTAGATTTTATAAGTTATCGATTCAAATGGAATATAGAACCTAATTAAATATAAAAGTAAGAATTAAAACTTTATTCTTCTTAGTTACATTTTTTTTTATAAAAACCAAATCAAATATAAAGCAATTTTAAATTAATTTAAATATAATGATAATAAAAATAATAATAAAAAATATCCTTAATTATATTTTTTCTGTTTTTGCCATTTAATCTCATTACTTTCTCTTACTAAAATTAAAGTAGGATTGTAAGTAGTATATGAGAAAGTACAGTTAAGTACAGAACCTAATTTAATTAAAACAGCTAAAACAACAGATTACAATTAAATAAATAGGGACTAAATTATTAAAGCTGAAAAAACAATCGAAATTATATTCTAAATTATTAATACTAAAACTGCAGTTGGACCCTTATATAATTAATATAGTTTCTACTTACACACTTAATCTCTCTATCCCACGCAAACACAAACACTTACATGTGCATTTTAACATACATATATACAAACATATATGTATATACACACACATATATATGTATATGTATATATATATATATATATATATATATATATATATATATATATATATGTATATATATATATGTATATATATATATATATATATATATATATATATATATGTATATATATATATATATATATATATATATATATATATATATATATATATATATATATATATATATATATATATATATTATATATATATATATATATATTATATTTATATATATATATATATATATATATATATATATATATGTATATATATACATATATATATATATATATATATATATATATATATATATATATATATATATATATATATATATATATATATATATATATATATATATATATATATATATATATATATATATATATGTATATATATATATATATATAT
>CM063509.1:25485061-25487561 GCA_032207245.1 Pardosa pseudoannulata | reverse complement strand
ATATATATATATATAATATATATATATATATATATATATATATATATATATATATATATATATATATATATATATATATATATATATATATATATATATATATATATATATATATATTATATATATATATATATATATATATATATATATATATATATATATATATATATATATATATATATATATATATATATAATATATATATATATATATATATATATATATATATATATATATATATATATATATATATATATATAATATATATATATATATATATATATATATATATATATATATATATATATATATATATATATATATATATATATATATATATATATATATATATATATATATATATATATATATATATATATATATATATAGCCACATTGCAGAAAGGAGCGTTGACTCAGAGTAGATAATACTTGCTCTTGAGAATCTGCAACAATTGTGTAACATAGCCAGAATTTGCACAAGACTTTGACGACAATATTTGCCGAGATGTCCAGTTCAGCAATCGCGTTGACGGGGTTATGTCCTTCTACAGGAGAAATTTGAAGGAAAAGGAAAAACAAAGACAATAACTACCCATCACCATGTTTCTCTCCAACGTAAAGCCCCCTGGCTCTACCGCCAGCTCATCCAGCAGAAGATTCTCTAATGAGCCTAAAACTTCTAAGAGCCAAATGAGAGCTTCTTCACCGCCATCAACACAAGTCTCTTCGTCTCTCTCAGAAACCAAAGTTGATTAATGTTTATTGCTCTTTAAGGTTTTGAAATTAACTATATTAATTTATGTTTGTATTAAACGTGTAAAGTATAAACACTATTTACATACTTAAAGCATTCATTTACCCGTATTCACGAATATTCCTAGGAACAAATAAATTTGGAAGAAATAAATTTGGCTTTGAAGCACAATTATTTTTCTGATGTCTTGTTGAGAAAAAGAAACACAGCTACTATAACAAATTAAAGGCTTGTTATACAGAAATTTGTAGAGCTTCCAATTCAGTAAATTGTGTGTATTAGATGCAGTAGAATATAATAAAGATGTAATATACAAATGGAGACAGTTTTAAATAATAAGCGTCATCATTAATTAATGTTTGAAGAATATAAATGTAGTTTAAACGTTTCAGACTTCTCGAGTTCTTTAATATTAAGGCGTAGCATTAATTAGAAAATAATGTGATAAAATTTCAGGTGTTTGTGTACGGAGCAAATATTTATACATTCTTCGAAACTTTTCAGGAGGAAATATACTGTAAGATAAACAATGCTAATTGTGAAGTAATGCCGTATTATCGACTTTGTTTGACTTCATCGCTAGTTACTTCAGTCGCTTATTTGACTTTTAAGTTAAATACCTAACTTAAGAGAAAGTTCCATTGACAACTTTCTCTCTCAGTAAATCGTTGATTGTATGTCACGCATAAATATTTAAATAGAAGTTCATTCCTTTTTTAGACTCTTTTGTGCATAATGAACTACTTTTAAGTTATAGATTGTATTACACAACAGTTTGTTTTAATACAAACAACGCGTAAGGAAGATTTTCGATAAAAACTGAATTTAAACTTAATTTAAATTGTATAACATATGTTTAATTAACATTTTCCATCATATTTAGAATTATTATATGTATATAAATCTACATATATCTTGACAGCAGTATATATATATATTTATATATATATATATATATATATATATATATATATATATATATATATATATATATATATATATATATATATATATATATATATATATATATATATATATATATATATATATATATATATATATATATATATATATATATATATATATATATATATATATATATATATATATATACATATATATATATATATATATATATATATATATATATATATATATATATATACATATATATATATATACATATATATACATATATATATATATATACATATATATATATATATATATATATATATATATATATATATATATATATATATATATATATATATATATATATATATATATATATATATATATATAATATATATACATATATATATATATATATATATATATATATATATATATATATATATATACATATATATATAATATATATATATATATATATATATATATATATATATATATATATATATATATATATATATATATATATATATATATATATATATATATATATATATACGTATGTATATACGAGGGTTGGATATTTAATAGTGGCAACTATTCATTTACATAAAATCCCAAAGTGATTAATGTCACCATGTTTAACAGTTATTCAATATAGCCTCCAGCATTGTGTATAATTTGTTGTAAACGACGTGGAAGTCGCAGAACACCTGTACTAGAGCTTCTTCTGTTGATATTTGGAATGGACCGGTCTATTGACGCAAGAATCTCTGGAACAGCTATGAAGAGAAAGCCACGCAGTGGTTCGTGCATCTTAGAAATTAAG
>CM063509.1:25467561-25477561 GCA_032207245.1 Pardosa pseudoannulata | reverse complement strand
TGAAAATGGTAGTAGAATGCGAAATGCCCTTGTTTTTAGTGCAGAAAACTCATCATCCACTCCTGCCCAAAATTCAAAGAGTGATTTATTACTAAATTGTCTTTTGGTTTCGCCGCTTGCCGTGAAGTCTATGAAGGTTTCTTCCTCTTCAATTGAGAGTCCTTCGGGAGTATTTTGAAATGGATCCCTCACCCACTTGTAACTTGATATCAGTTTGTCGTCAGCAAGAAAGTACTTTTTAAAATTCTTTGCTAGCATTGCTAAATGATTTTCAATGGTTGCAAAAACAACTTTTACATGTTGTTCTTCAGCCTTGTAAGTTTTAATACAATCATTCAAATTTGCAAACATTGTTAAGTTTTCTTGCTTTAAATTTCTGCTCCACAATTCCAATTTCCTACAAAAAGCATTAACTTTATCACTCGTATCCAATATATGTGTATTTGCTCCTTGCAGATGAAGATTCAAGTTATTTAATTTCTCGAATATGTCGACCATGTAGCTCAATTTCATCACAAATAAACTATCGCGAAAATTCTCAGCTTCCGGTCTGTTTTCCTCTTCTAGGAAAACGGCGATTTCTTCTTTTAATTCATAAACACGTTGCAAAAATTTCCCTCGTGATAACCATCTTGCCTCGCAATAAAATAGTAACGCTGAATGTACTGCACCCATGTCTTTACAAAGTGCGGAAAAGATTCTTGATTTCAGGGGTCTCATTTTTATATAATTTACTACGGTTACAACCGTAGTTAACACAATATTCAAACCAGGACTCATTTCTTTGGAAGCCAAAGCTTCTCTGTGGATCATGCAATGTGTCCAGACGCACTGTGGCGATTTTTGTTTCACAAGTGCTTGAATACTTTGGAATCTTCCGGACATAGAACGAGCACCATCGGTGCATATTCCGACGCAATTTTTCCATTCTATGTTTGCCTCGTTCATAAAATCATTTAAGATAGCAAATAATGCGAGTGCTGTTGCTTTGAGTTCTATTGGTTTGCAGAAAAGTAATTCTTCTACTACTGACAAATCATCACAAAATCTAACATAGGCAATGAAATGAGCATCTTTATTACTATCTGTTGCCTCATCGAGTTGTATTGAAAACAATTTGCCACGCAACTTCGACAAAAGCTGACACTCTACATCTTCAGCTATATCAGCAATTCGACGGGCAACAGTATCATTTGAAACAGGTATAGACTGCAATTGTTTTGCAAAATTATCTCCAAACATAATTTCTACAATCTCAATTGCGGCTGGCAAAATAAGCTCTTCACCAATGGTGTGAGGCTTTTTACATCTGGCTATTTTATATGAAAGTTTGTAAGAGGCAATTAAAGCTTTTTTCATTCACAGACAAAGTTTTTTTAAACAATGATTTTTGCTTTTCATATGATTTTAATTTTAATTCGAAGAATTCTCTGGGTTTGTTTACGTACTCACTATGAAGCGTTTCCAAATGTCGTTTAAGTTTATTAGGTTTCATGCTGTCTGCCGCCAACATTTTTGAGCAAATGATACACAGGGGCCTTTCTTCTTCATTTACTTCAGTACTAGTGAACCCAAAATTTAAGTATTCTTGAGAATATTTTCTTGATTTTATTTTCGGAACCACGCTCGTCTGTGTACTTGTTGATGCTTGTCTATCGTCTAATGCTCGCTTACGCCCGCTTAAAAATTTATCCATGATTCTGCATAAGTCTGCTGCCGTGAATATTTAATACCGTGAATTGCAATTACACGAAAATATGTATAACATACACATTAAGAATAGATTCAATAGCGATAAGAAGGATCGACTCGAATGAGATTGTCTGGAATTGAAATTGGCGTCATAGAACTTTCTCCTTCTCCCTATGAGAAAACATTTGTTCACATCTGCGCACGCTCCTAACTTAACTTTTAAGCTGACCAGACAAATTCCAGACAAATCGAAACTTCTCGCGAAACCATGAGAATGCCCGACATGGCGGGACGCAAGAGCAATAAAAAGGCATAGGATTATTGTTTTTTCAATGTTTCAATGCTGAGTATCAGTGTTGCAAAATGTCAATAAATTTCCGTATTCTTGGTAATTTGCAAAGTTTAAAATTAAGGTTGTAGTGCAGGTTTAGCGCCATAATGCTCAAAATACATTATTATTGTATACATTTTATTGTATGCGGTGGGGAGGGGGGCGCGATGAAAATTATGATTGAAAATTGGGCCGTGAATACTAAAAGGTTGAGAAACACTGACGTGATCGCAATGTCCTTCACGTTCTCAATTAATACATCTGGGGGTGGCAGGCCAAGTCTATGGGTCTTCTGCTTTGTCCCTTCTTCAAATTTACGAGGACCTACTTGAGCAAAGTCATTCTTTCAAGTTAATGGCTCTCATTAAAACGAAAAGCTCCCCCCTTGGAATTAATACGAGAGCCTGAAAGCTCAATCGTGCTTGGTTTGTCCAAGTGGCATGAGAAACAACAACAAGTTGCTTCTCTGTAACTTTTTCGTTTTGAACTTCTAATATTAAAATTCTTGGTAACTGTCTGATAGTCCTCAGATAGTTTGTATGCGAAATTAGCTTCTTTGATTATTGTTCAAACTATGAGTGAACAGGTCTTGGCATCTAACCGCATATCTCACGTGGTCTTATCGTGCATAAAGTAAGATACTTAACCATTGAAGAAGCTTTACAATTTCTATATATTTTTCGCATCTCTAGTGGTGGGAAATGACTAACACTTTTGTACAATGTTATGAATAGGACATCACTTTAAATATTTTCTTATGAAAAACAAGAATCACATTCATAAACTCTGTCCACGACTCAGATTTCTTGACAGATAAAATCAAAAAAATATTCACATACAATATTTTTATAAATATTGACCATGTGATGGATAATTAGTAGGATTCTGATTTTCAGTGCAGACGTCAAAGGTATCTTATTCTACTGCTGGGAAGTACGTTTTTAGTTATTTACAATTGTCTTAAAGCTACAGTTTAAGGTATCTTAAATTTCGTATTGCAAATGTGAGACTACCCAGAGAGCAAATTTAGTTTACAGCAAACTTGCACCAGTCTTGCTTCGCAAGCCTGCAAACTTGCAGCAAGTTCAGCATGACAAGTCTGGAAGTTTGAAACAAGACTGCAGCAATTCTACGCAAACTTCGAAGTCACCATACCTCCAACTTGCAGCAAACTTCTCATGCAAGTTACAGTACACTTGTCGTTCAAGTTTGCCGCAAACTTGTCATATCAAACTTGCAGAGAGTTCATTGCAAACCACGGTTGGTAAAAATCCCCGCTGTCATGCTAAACTTGCTGCAAGTTTACAGGTGTGCAAATCAAGACTCCTGCAAGTTTTCTTCAAACTAAATTTGCTATCTGGGACAGAGCCATCTAAAAAACTTGGAAATAATACTTTATATAGAGTAAAAAGGGTAAATACCATTGAAGATTATTTAAAATTTATAAATCCTACACTCAAACGGCCTAAAAGGGAAAAAGAGGAATTAAAACGAAATTTTAGAAACTCTCCAAAAATTTGAGGAAAATTCACTTAAAAGTTAAAAATTTCAACATTGGTTTAACATGGCCTAATACTCGTGCATGAAAACGAAAACATTGCTTAGTGAATTAATAGAACTAACACATTTAATTTATTAGAACTTTTAGAAAGTTGCTAATTATAAAGAAATGCTACTTTAAAAAATAACCACACTTCAATAATTAAAATAATAAATGCCTTTTAAAAGATCCATAGCAGTTTGCGGAATGGCGTATCTGCCATGTTGTCATTCTTGTCTTAGGCCGGGAAACGTTTGCGCATGGCCTCGTTATCTTAACTCTGATTAAATGATAGGAATTTTCTCTTACTGCAAATTTGTCATAACAAGATTGCCACAATTTTGCAGCAAAATTGCGTTACAAAGGAGTGGTAGCTTTATTCTCCATCTAACTTGCAGGAGTTTTGCTGCAAGTTTGTAGCGTCAAATTTGTTATAACAAGATATTATCAAAAAAAAAAAAATTCAACCTTGCTGCAAGTATGCATGCTATCTGGGTATTTGTCTCCAAACAAAAATATTACAAATTATGGTATTGATGATGCTAACTCTCAATTATATTAGCTATTTACAAAACCGGTTTTCATAATTTATCCACGCAGTAATATCTTATGATTACTATTTACTATTTGTCTCCGAACAAGATTACAAATTATAAGATTGATGAACTCTAAATGTTATTAGGTACTTGCAAAACCGGTTTTCAGAATTTATCCACGGAGTAATATCTTATGATTACTATTTAACTGTTTTTCTCCGTAAGAGATTACAAGTTATAGTATTGATGATACTAACTCTCAATGTTATTAGCTATTTACAAAAGCGGTTTTCATAATTTATCCACACAGTAATATCTTACGATTACTATTTGTCTTATGATTACGATTTACTATTTGTCTCCGAACAAGATTACAAATTATAAGATTGATGAACTCTAAATGTTATTAGGTACTTGCAAAACCGGTTTTCAGAATTTATCCACGGAGTAATATCTTATGATTACTATTTAACTGTTTTTCTCCGTAAGAGATTACAAGTTATAGTATTGATGATACTAACTCTCAATGTTATTAGCTATTTACAAAAGCGGTTTTCATAATTTATCCACACAGTAATATCTTACGATTACTATTTGTCTTATGATTACTATTTGATTATTAGTCTCAGAACAAGATTAAAAATTATAATATAGATGATACTAAATCTCAATGTTATTAGGTATCCTATTTATCCACTTCATAATTTATCCCCACAGTAATATCTTATGATTAGTAACTAAGCACAATTTATTTATTTGAATAATTCTTAGCCAAAATTATTTAAAATTAATTCAAACGTTCAATTATTTAACGAATTAAATTATCAAATCACAGTTATAAAAATGATACTCCTTAGAATTATCTGGATTAGCACATAACATTTAAATAAATATCGGTACTTTTCGAAAATAATTTTAATTATATGTAAATATTTCCACTTTATTAAGCGTATGTTTATTCTAATACATGTTTTATTGTCAAACCAGGATTTAATATTTTCTTTGCGTAAACATATTACCTTAAATTGATGAATAATATTATATATATTTAAGTTATTGAATATGAAATATTTTCATTAATTTTCATCTGTTTTCTAAAAGATTGAATAGATATTTTAAATATTACTGTATCCAAATAGTTCTAAAGATTTTTCTAGTACCTTAATGAACTAAATTTGAAATAAATTAGTGCTTTAAGATCTTAGATTCTTTTGTTACAATAAACATGTTTAAGACTAATTTGTTTACGATAGAATTAACTACACTTACATAGGGCTTAATTAAAAATAACCAAAGTATGAAATATAGCATATTTAATTGACGGAATGAGTAGACATTAGGCCTCCTCGTATTATTTCTTTATTACGAAACTACACTGATATACGTATAAATATTGTTTCGTGATATTATTCTTATGGAAGATAAACAATTTATAGATGTGAATATATTGTTATAACTTCAACAGAGAAATTATGACGATGAACTTAATACAGTAAATCGTTTTATTTAATTCGTATTGAAACCTAATTTCATATGCCCATATATATATTCATTATCAATTTATATAAATTGCATTGTTATTAATAATTTACCATACTATGTTTTTAAAACATATTTTATATTGTACTTGCACATAAAAGCTAAAAAGTGATATAATAAACTAATTATAATTTTTAATAATGAAATTCAATATATCATTTTAGATATTTGTTGGCAAGTTTTATGTTTGGAATTCATTCGTTACTGAAATTATCTATTAACACAGTCCATTAACTTATTCATTCAATAATTTTAAAACATAAAATTTAATGAATTCAAGTGGGTGATGATTTAACAGTAACCACAAAAAAAATTATTCTGCTTTTGTGTCAATTACATTTATTCTTGACAATCGTATAATTATATAAATTCACTAAATTAAAGTTCAGATTCATAACATACTTTATGCCTCAAGAGTCTTATAAGTCTCACTGAATATAAAATCAGATACAGTTCAAAATACTCCTGTAAATCCAGGTCTGTTTTAGTATTTATATTTAATAAAATAATTAAACTAATTATTCTAAACAAATTTAACATTTTGCTTTTCTAATTTCTTCTATCATTTTCAAATGAGCATAATAAATACATAGCACAAATTTCCTTAAAATATTGCACAGCATAGAGTGATTTATAGATACATATGTATATTTATCTCTAAATCCCATCTTATAAAAGCTTTTATATATGGGAGTATTTGAAAGTTTATTTATTTATTTTTTTTTGTGAATCGTTTAAAAGAAAATTGAAGTTTTATTTTTAAACATTAACAGTTCTTTAAATATTTCTATAACATAAATTTAGTCCTAAAATATTAAATTTCAAAACAGTAGAACAAATGCATTAAGGGTATGGCTCTGTCATTGGTTTGCTAATGACCACTAAATACTATGTCCTATATCGATATATATGAATGGATGTAGTTACGTAAGATCAGATTGTAAGAAAATATCTATCCATGTAACTGATATCTAGTGTAGATTATCAGCAAGAATAGCGGAGTTGGACAGATAGTTAATAGTCAAAATATCATTTTAAACAGTAACCTATATTTACTAGTTGCATACTAAATGGAAACTACATATATATTTATATATAATTTATATATATATATTATATATATATATATATATATATACATATATGTATATGTATATATGTATAAAAGTTTTTATATATTTATATATAAACTATATATATATATAGCTTCTATATATATGCATAGATGTTTATATGTATATATGATATATATGTATATATATATGCATATATGTATATGTATATATATATATATATATATATATATATTATATATATATATATATATATATATATATATTTAAATATATATATATATATATATATATATATATATATATATATATATGCATATATGTATATGTATATATGTATTATATATATATATATATATATTTTATATATATATTATATATGTATATATATATATATATATATATATATATATATATATATATATATACATATATATATTATATATATATTTATATATATATATATATAATAACAATATTAATATTTATATTATATATATATTATATTTATATATATATATATACATATATATATATATATATATATACATATATATATATATAATATATTTATATATTATATTATATATATATAATATATATATATATATATATATATATATATATATATATATATATATATATATATTATATATATATATATATATATTAATATTTATATATATATATATATAATTTTTGCATTTTCTTTTGTCTGTCGTTGATTAGTAGAATGTTCGTTTTCACAGCTGTAAAATAAATTTCAATTAGACTTGTAACTCTCTCAGCAGACTGCATTCTTATTATTACTATCTGTTTAGGTTTCTTTTTATATAATTAAAAACACTAATCATACATATTTATTGTGTCCAGCATTTTTTGAAAAATTATTACATATATATATATATATATATATATATATATATATATATATATATATATATATATATTCCCACCAAATGACATAGAGTAATGAGTACATATTCATATTTATTCAAATCTCAGTGCACACAATACTCATGAATCATATTCAATCCTCGCACATTGGCGAACTAAATAGGCTTAGCTAGCTGCATCGGGTAGCACAGCTCTATCTGCGGAATGTGCAAATGCTCTCTGCTCAGATCACTGCGCGTGAGCCGTATTTATGTGGCTAATCCTCAGTAAATAATTCCTAATTAAAATACTTTAATTAATCTACAATTTAAATCCTGATATATATATATATATATATATATATATATATATATATATATATATATTATATATAATTATATATATAATATATATATATATATATATATACATATATATATAATATATATATATATATTATATGTATATATATATTCTGAAGTGAATACATTTAACATTCTTCAAACTGTAGCTTTGAAGCATGTGATAGGATCGTAATTTTATAATTCCAAATAAATTTATGTCTTTAATATGTTATGTAATTATGAGATATATGTAGTGTTTTAGATTTTTACATGAAGATAAAAAAAATATTATAATGTGAGTAATCGGAACGAGTAACAAACCTTCAGTGTTGTTTGACAATTTTGAATTTTTATCTAAAATCAGTGTAATTGTGTGAAATTTAAAACACACCACACACCACACAACACAACACCACATTTATATAATATATATATATATATATATATATTTATATATATATATATATATAGATTATATATATATAAATATATATATATAATGTCAAGGCGCAGCAACAGTAGATCTCAACTATCCATAGACTTCTAAAACGATGAATGGCAACGCAAAGAAGCTCAGACAGAGAAGAGACTGAGAAACGTGTGGTGTGCAGCAAAATCGAAGGACAATGACATTTTTAATACAATATTTTATGTTAATCGTGTAATTTTTATGTTTTTGTGTTTTTCCCATTAATGTTCCTGTATTGTGCAATGAAAGTGATGTTGTTTATCAATCTGGGGGCTCGGCCACACCTATTATAGCATAAGGATTGTGAACTTTAAGAAAATTTATGACGTTGACGGATACAGTGTGGATTACTTGAGGATTTTCGATTACTATAACGAACGGTGAGTCTGTTTCATTTTATTCCGTTTTCATAATGGTCACCCTGCAGAAAATTCCTACGCTAGCAACGGATGATGAAGAAGCATCGGTAACCGAAACGAATTCCTCTGTTACAGAATTAGATTCAAATACACAATCGACTAGTTCGGCAGATGTACATGACCTTGGCTCTTCTCATAACGTTCCGTTTTCGAAAGCAATGCTGACTAGACACAACGACGACAGTTCTTTCCTGTTACGTGAGATTCTTTTGACTATGCGCCCGTTTAATGGCACTGATAATTATTCCGTTCATTCTTTTTTTCGAGATGTTGAAGACAACTTTAATTTTATTCCAACGATTACTGAGACTCAAAAAATCATTTTTGTCAAGCGATTGCTTCAAGGTTCAGCTCAGATTTTCATGCAAACTTTAAATAAAATTTTGAAATACGCGACTTTGAAAAATGCATTAATCGAAGAATTTTCAGATCACTATTGTTCTTTTGATATCCATAAAGAAATGGAAAAAAGACGAATGAAACCTAATGAAACTCTATTCGAATATTTTTTAGCAATGCGTGAGATTGCTTCGAAGAGTAGTTTTCTAATGGATGACCAATCGATAATTGCACATTGTATAAATGGTATTCCTGATTCTAATCGTAATAAGCTTATATTATATGGATGTAAAAATATTTCTGAGTTTAAAGAAAAGTTAAAAATATATGAAAAAGTGTTTAATGTTCAAAATGATTCATTATCTCATTTCCCCAGTTTTCGTAATAATAAACGTACAAATGTACGGCAAGGTAATGTACCGTCAAATTATAGAAATGGTATGAATAGTGACAATAAATTTAATACAAGTGAGTCCAAAAGTAAGTTAGAAAAAAATGATGCACGAATTCGGTGCTATAATTGTGGGTTATTTAACCATAAGTCAAGTGATTGTTTTCATAAAAACAAAGGTATAAAATGCTTTCGGTGTAATAATTTTGGACATAAAAGTTCTGAATGTGTCATACTGAAACCCGAAGTAAAATCTGAAGCTATAAACGAGCTGGCTACTATCCATTCAAAACCGGAAATGCATAAACTTGTTAAAATAAATGGTCACACTTGCGATTCTCTTATTGATACTGGTAGTTCTGTAACTTTAGTGCGTAAAAGTGTTTATGATATTCTTAATGGCCCATTGTTGAATCAAACAAAAATAAAATTAACAGCATTTGGTAACGGT
>CM063509.1:25453425-25467461 GCA_032207245.1 Pardosa pseudoannulata | reverse complement strand
GTGATCAATTGTGCTTGGGTATTCTACGTAGTCTTTTTACCTGAGGAATCCCTACTAGAAAAGTGTATGTGCGGGATCACGTTGTTTATGTGCAAAACGTTGTAAAAGTGGTTGTCTGTTGTATGGATTTCATATATCACCAGAAATAAACTGTGTTGTGGTTTTGAATGAGTCTCGCCCATATTACATATATATATGGAGTTGTTGCCCATAATGATGTGATAACTTTAGATTATATGCATTTTTAACCTTTTGTCAAGAAATTATTCGATATAAGTTTAATTCAATATTTTATTTAGAAATTAATTGTGTTACGAAAAATTAAAAATAAAAACAAAATGATAAATGTAATAATTTAAATTTGTCCCGGTTACCCCTAGTGTGATTCTTTCACACCACTCCCAGATACAGGGTGACGTACTTCAGCTGACGCATTTCCAGATGTGGCCGAAGTTCTTTACGTCAACCGACCAAACATCATAAGTACATTAGCGGCACCATTAACTTGGTCCACATGTGGGAAACATTGGACCCAAAAATCACTGTATTTATAATTATTTTCGAGTCTTATGACGGTAATAGATATAAAGACGTAGACACACTGGTTCCGGTTTACTAACAGTTTTTAATTTAATCGTTATTAAGCAAATATCTCTGTTTTGTGTACGGAAACCCTGTACACAACGAATTTTGTTTAAGCCGTTTGGTCGTCGATCGTTGCTAACTCCAGGTAACAGTAGATGTCTGTTCCGGAGGTCTTTAAGGTCGACCTTTGGTTTCTTATTTTTTCGGGGTCATGTAATGGATCGTTACACCGCTTTCACTCATCGTTTCATGTTTACAATACACTAAAAAGAGCTCTCTACATAAGCTTATTCATATTACTCCAGTTAAAAATTATTTTTCTGTAACCCTTAAAAGTACTTATTGTTTAGATAGCTCTTTTTTATTGGATAAAGTTTTTATTCGTGTCGAGATGTAGGAGTTAACTTCTAGAGAAGAAATGTCCCCGTCTGAAAAAACATCAGGGCAAATTTGAGAGGTCTAAGTTTACCCCGTGTTCCAAAAGTTTGAAGGGTCATCGAGGAACCATACTCTCTATTGAAGTATAAATGTTTTCTCTAAAACCTCAGTTATTTAATTGACGCATTATAATTCTTATGATGTGGATCGTCACTTGAGATCTGCAACGCATTACAACATTTCCAGGCTTGAAAGGAAATAGTATGTTACTCCCCCCTATCGGCTATAGAGGAAACCACACTCAGCCTGCAGATATCGGTGATGGAGCATCGTATATATTTTTTCTTGTTTCTTTAATTCATTTTATGTGTTAATTGTTTGTACCTAATTGTTTGCTTTGAGGCTAAGTAGGTTTTTAATTTAATAATATATTTTTAGATTGCCGATAATTTGTGTTTTGTTTTCTTACAATCCTCTGACAGGTTTTTTAAACTGTTCGTACTATCCACTTAACAGGAATTTTTCATTTGATCTTTGTTTCACATTCTGAATTTTGTGAAGCTGAATCTCAAGGAATTCTTACCATACTAGCAAAACTGATCAATAAGAAGTTAAAATTTCTATAATGCTTTAAAATTTATATTTATACTGTACCTTGAATTGAATTTTTCCATAATTTCTTTTACATTTTTAAAATCATTTATATCTATAAATTCCAGCACTAAGTATTGATGAAACAAAGCATTCTAAATTTTTAGCTCCCTAATATAAAAATATTGTTTTCTTTCACAATTTTCATTTTTTCATAGCTATTGACAAATTATAAATTAATAGTTATTATATGTTTGTATTTCTTTTGTCGTTTAGTTTATTTTTTCGCGATAATTCAATAATTACATGCTCAATATACACTTGGAAAAATATTAAGTAACTAACAATAAGAAATATTGTGTAGACATACAACTACAACACTTATAAAGAACTGAAGGGCAAATACTTACACTGGCGATCATAATATGTATCATAACCGAGATAATTGGATCTATATTTACAATTCAGTACACTGTAAATAGAACCTCTGGCATTGAATGGGATAAAAACTATGAGAAATGTATCTTTCTCTGGGGTGTAAAATATAAGAGATTCGCTTACAAAAGAGAAATATTTGTTTTGTCATAGCTTCGAGGAATCCGCTGTTAGCATGTCTTCACTCTATTTATCTTGCTTATGTGAATTCAGATGGAAGATGGATATTTTTCTGAAGGAAGGCTTTGCTACATTTTAATAATTATAAAGTCTTACTCTATTTCGATTATTTGAAGCATGTAAGTAAATAATATGTGTATGTAATATTAAAGTCCCTTATTTATTTTTTAATATTAATTTAAGAACTTTTGTTCATAAAGTAAGTTCGGGGTTTGAGCGGTCATTCTGATTTTTCCCACCAGACACGCTATAGATTAATTCAGCTTCTGACTGTACTACTTTAACATAGTTACGTTCTCTTTAAACATGGGTATTTTTTTTATCACGTGATCAATTGTGCTTGGGGATTATACGTAGTCTTTTTACCTGAGGAATCCCTACTAGAAAAGTGTATGTGCGGGATCACGTTGTTTATGTGCATGACGTAAAAGTGCTTGTCTGTTGTATGGATTTCATGTATCACCAGAAATAAACTGTGTTAAGGTTTTGAATGAGTCTCGCCCATATTACATATATATGGAGTCGATGTCCATAATGATGTGACCACTTTAGATTTTAGGCATTTTTAACATTTGTCACAAAATTCTTCCATGTAAGTCTATTTCAATATTTTATTTAGAAATTAATTATATTTAAAAATTAAAGAATAAAAACAAAATGATAAATGTAATAATTTAAATTTTTCCTGTTTAATGTGAGATTTTTTCCGGAACCTCTTAGATACATTACGTAATTATGTGGTGAAAATGACAAGCCTGGTTTCAGCTGACGCATTTCCAGATGTGGCCGAAGTTCTTTACGTCAACCGACCAAACATCATAAGTACATTAGCGGCACCATTAACTTGGTCCACATGTGGGAAACATTGGACCCAAAAATCACTGTATTTATAATTATTTTCGAGTCTTATGACGGTAATAGATATAAAGACGTAGACACACTGGTTCCGGTTTACTAACAGTTTTTAATTTAATCGTTATTAAGCAAATATCTCTGTTTTGTGTACGGAAACCCTGTACACAACGAATTTTGTTTAAGCCGTTTGGTCGTCGATCGTTGCTAACTCCATGTAGAAATTGGTGTCTTTTCTGAAGGTCTTTTAAGGTCAACCTTTGGTTTCTTCCTTTTTTCGGGTCATGAAATGGATCATTACACCACTTTCACTCATCGTTTCATGATGCCGTACTAAAAGATCTTTAAATAAGATATTATTATATAGTTCATTTTAGATTGTGATAGAGTAATATTTTAACATAAATGGAGTTTTCTTTTAGTGATAAAGTTTTTTTCATTTGTATTGAAATGTACGTTAACTTCTAGAGAAGAAATGAACCGTCTGAAAAACATTCAAGGCAAACTGAATATTAGATTGCCACGTCTTAAAGGCTTGAATGGTTATTGATGAAATTTCTTTTCACTAATGTATAAATATTTGTCTAAAACCTCATTATTGTTTTTTGAAGCATTATAATTCTTACGATGTCACTTGCGATCTTCAACTCATCACACATTTCTAGACTGAAACAAATATAAGGTTAGCTCCTAGCGGCTATAGAAGAAACGTCAGTCAGCCTCCATATATGATTGAGCATCGTATTTATTTTTCTGTTTCTTTAATTCTTTTTATGTGTTAATTGTTTATCTAATTTTCTTAAGTCTAAGTAGGTTTTTAATGTAATAGTATTTTTCAGATTTCCGATATTTGTGTAAGTACAGTACAACAGTTAAACTATATGATTTCATCAGATTTTCGCACGCAATATGAAGCCATGATTCACTGATGATCTATCCAATATGATCGCTTGTTGCTTATAATTGTTAAGTCTCTATCGATCTGTAGTTTCCCTAAAATTCTTGCCCCTACAGTCTTACAAAACAAATTTTTTTTTGACACATAAAATTTTAAGTATTTACATGTCATTTCCTTTTGGCATATAGAAGATTTTTGTTTCTAATAATTCATAAACAAAAAAAATTGGTTATATTAGAAAATATTTTAAAAATATTCAACAATGAAAAAACAATTTGATAACATAAAGATTATAATTATGTATTAAATAAACGTATTAAATTTTTGAAAATTATTGCAGAAATTGTCATTTAATACGCAACACATACAATAAATTATGCATGCCGTAATTTTGTCCTAATTACAAATTAAACTAATCATCTGATTCAAATAATTTAAAAATATTTTTAAATATTCAACCAATGAAACAAAACAATTAAAATGATAACATAAATTAAAATAATGATGTATAAAATAACGTATTAATTTATTTGATATTTTTTGCAGAAATCGTCAATTAATAAACACAATAAAATTATGCATGCACCTGCAATTTGCCCTAATTTCACTAAAGTACAAATTCAACTAATCATCTGAATCAAATAATTTAGATAATTTTTAATATTCAAACAATGAAACAAAGCAATAAAATGATAAAACTAAAGATTAAAATAATAATGTATAAAATAACGAATTAAATTATTTGATATTTATTGCAGAAATTGTCAATTAATACGCAAATCCATACAATAAAATTATGCATGCACCTGCAATTGCCCTAATTCACTAAAGTACAAATTAAACTAATCATCTGAATTCAAATAATTTAGAATATATTTTTAATATTCAAACAATGAAACAAAACATATAAAGGGATAAAAGAAAAGATTAAAATAATGTATAAAATAACGAATTAAATTATTTGATATTTATTGCAAAAATTGTCAATTAATATGCAAAATTACTACAATAAAGTTATGGATGAACCTGCAATTTGCCCTAATTTCACTAAAGTACAAATTAAATTAATCATCTGATTGAAATAATTTAAAAATATTTTTAAGTATTGAAACAATGAAACAAAACAATTAAAATGATAACATAAAAGATAAAAATAATTATGCATTGATAACGTATTAAACTATTTGATATTTATAGCAGAAATTGTCAATTAATGAGCAAATCCACTGCAATAAAATTATGCATGCACCGGCAATTTGCCCTAATTTCACTAAAGTACAAATTAGACTAATCATCTGAATCAAATAATTTAGAAATATTTTTAATATTCAAACAATGAAACAAAACAATTAAAATGATAAAAGAAAAGATTAAAATAATAATGTATAAAATAACGTATTAAATTATCTGATATTTATTGCAAAAATCGTGAATTAATATGCAAAATGACTACAATAAAGTTATGCATTTACCTGCAATTTGCTCTAATCTCAAAAAAGTACAAATTAAATTAATCATCTGATTGAAATAATTTAAAAATATTTTTAAGTATTGAAACAATGAAACAAAACAATTAAAATGATAACATAAAAGATTAAAATAATAATGTATAAAATAACGTATTAAATTATCTGATATTTATTGCAGAAACTGTCAATTAATGAGCAAATCCACTGCAATAAAATTATGCATGCACCGGCAATTTGCCCTAATTTCACTAAAGTACAAATTAAACTAATCATCTGAATCAAATAATTTAGAAAAAATTTTAATATTCAAACAATGAAACAAAGCAATAAAATGATAAAACTAAAGATTAAAATAATAATGTATAAAATAGCGAATTAAATTATTTGATATTTATTGCAAAAATCGTGAATTAATATGCAAAATGATACAATAAAGTTATGCATGCACCTGCAATTTGCACTAATCTCACTAAAGTACAAATTAAACTAATCATCTGATTCAAACAATTTAAAAATATTTTTAAATATTCAAACAATGAAACAAAACAATTAAAATGAGACCATAAAATATAAAAATAATTATGTATAAAATAACGTATTAAATTATTTGATATTTATTGCAGAAATTGTCAATTAATGTGCAAAACCACTACAATAAAATTATGCATGCACCTGCAATTTGCCCTAATTTCACTAAAGTACAAATTAAACTAATTATCTGAATCAAATAATTCAGAATTTTTTTAATGTTCAAACAATGAAACAAAAGATTAAAATAATAACGTATAAAATAACGAATTAAATTATTTGATATTTCTTGCAAAAATTGTCAATTAATACGCAAAACTACAACAATAAAGTTATGCATGCACCAGCAATTTACCCTAATCTCACTAAAGTACAAATTAAACTAATCATCTGAATCAAATAATTTAAAAATATTTTTAAATATTCAAACAATGAGACAAAACAATTAAAATGATAACATAAAAGATAAAAATAATTATGTATTAGATAACGAATTAAATTATTCGATAATTATTTCAAAAATTGTGAATTAATACGCAACACCACTACAATAAAATTACGCATGCACCTGGAATTTGCCCTACTTTCACTAAAGTACAAATTCAACTAATCATCTGAATCAAATAATTTAGAATTATTTTTAAATATTCAAACAATGAAACAAAACAATTAAAATGATAACATAAAAGATAAAAATAATTATGTATTTGATAACTTATTAAATAATTTGATATTTATTGCAGAAATTGTCAATTAATACGCAAAACCATTACAATAAAGTTATGCATGCACCAGGAATTTGCCCTACTTTCACTAAAGTAGAACTTAAACTAATCATCTAATTCAAATAATTTAAAAATATTTTTTAATATTCAAACAATGAAACACAACAATTAAAATGATAACATAAAAGATAAAAATAATTATGTATTAGATAACGTATTAAATTATTTCATATTTATTGCAGAAATTGTCAATTAATGTGCAAATCCATTACAATAAAGCTGTGCATGCACGTGCAATTTGCCCTACTTTCACTGAAGTAGAACTTAAACTAATCATCTAATTCAAATAATTTAAAAATATTTTTTAATATGTGTATCCATCAAAAACCTTTGAAATATTAGAATTATTTGGTTAGTATTGCCATGGGCTATATGTAAAAATTTATGCATACATTATACATATATAAAGTCTGTTCCATGAGATCGAGTAGCTCATAATTTCGTCATTAGATAGTGCTCAGATACCGGCTGAATATCACTTGTTCTTCAAACACTAGAGAAGAATGCCTTATGGTTATATTCTTTGATTCGATTTGCTTTGCGGTGTTTACATCAACAATTCCAAAATGAGTGCGCGTATGCGAGTCGTTTTGAGGCAGCGTTTCTGTGTAACCATCCAAAAAGACCAAAAATGTCTTTGTGCAGCTACAGCTCGGTACATGAGAAAGTCTGAGTCGTTCGTCACGAAGTGGGTAGCACGTTATAAAGCGGTACAAAATGTTGATGACCTACCGGAACGGGGTAAATGCAGCTCAACGTCAAAATCGAATAATAAAGTGAGTCTTATGTAATCGATAATAATGGGGACTGGGTAAATTACTAGCTGAAATGCATTTCAGTTTAATATGTATACTCCACAGTACAAATGTATTTTTAACTAATTCGTTTGTATTTTCAGAGAAATAGACGACACGCTCTTATGGAACTGACTGTATATACGAGGCTCATCCAGAAAGAAAACTTTCCGAATTTTTCCCCTTTAAAGTAAACGTAATTAGCCGTGTCAATTGCGGATGCGAAACATATCTATGACGTATCAATCATATGCTAGCTAGACAGGTCCCGATTCGTGCAAGTAGCGTGTTAGTAGTGCTCCAAAATGGAATCTCTAATTCCTTCTCCCACAGCCTCCAAGGTTCGGTCGGTGATCTTGAATGCACATAGCATTGCGCTAATTGAAATTCATCTTCACCTCTGTTAGGTCTATGAGCCGAAACTGACACCCGAACAAAAATCCAACACTTAGGAGCAGCACTGATATTTCTGCAACGGATCACGGTGACGGCGACGAGTTCCTCGACAGGATAGTCAAGGGCAATGAGACTTGGATTTCGGACTTCACCCCGGAAACCAAGTAGCAGTCAATGCACTGGCGTCATAGTGGATCTGCGGTCAAGACAAAATTTAAGCATCGGTAAGGAAAGGAATGTGCACGGTGTTCTGGAACATTAAGGGCATTCTCTTCATCGACTTCTGTGAAACACTCTGTGACATGCTATTTAAAACAAGAGGCATGGAATGTTGAGTGCATGTGTTGTGCACTCAACATTCCATGTCTCTATGTTTTTCTCTATGACATTCCATGTATCTACCACTCCAATGTCTATGATATTGCTCGTTCACATACGTCTCGACGCGCAGCAGCTGTTTTGACGGAATTTGGCTGGTAGTTTGATCAACCCTATAGCCTTGATCTTTCTCCCAGTGATTTTTACGTTTAATTGCACTTCAAAAAATTCCTGACCTCCGGTGAGAGGTTTGGAAACGATGAATGGCTGAAGACGTCTGTTACACGCTGGTTCTATTTACATGCGGCAAAGTTCTATGACATACGGATACAAAAGTTGATCTCACAATTCGACAAGTGTCTCAATTCTGGTGGTGGTTATGTTGAAAAATAGCTGAATCATTGCTGTACTTGTTGCTAATAAATATGTTCCTGAAAGTTTGTTGTTTTCTTTTAAACCAGGAAACTTTCTTTCTGGATGAGCCTCGTTCATTTGTGCGCATGTGTAAACTTTCATATATGAAGGATGTACACTTTTATATTTTTAATGATCATTAATTTGGTATTCTACCCTCAAAGGATAAAATAATCAATCAGTCTTTTTAATAACAAGATAATGCACACTAATAACATTTTGAAAATAATAATTATAACAAAGGAAATATTCAGAAGCGAAAAAATATTTTTCTCCGAATGAGTGCGTAAGTGGACCGTGGTACGATAATCGCTTCTTTCTCTTTTGACAGATTTAGAGCTGTAATGATTAATGATATTCTGCTTTAAAGTATGAGGATACTGAATTAGAAAAGAAATCCCGAGTAATGAAAGAAAATGTTTCAAACAGATTAGTTCGGTGAATGATTTTTAAAAATTCAACAGAATTGGAGCTTGCGATAAGCAAGGATCTGAACATGTTAAAATATTTTAAATATGCGTTCCAGAAAATTATTTATAGAAGCTTCATGTGGAAGATAATGCATTTTATATGTAATATACGTTTATCTATCATGTTATACATTAAATAATTCTCATTGATAGATTGCCTATGTTATATATCTTCCATAATGTTAACTCATCGCACCTTACATTATTAATGAGGAACTAAATAACGAATTTTAAACTACTATTTACAATATTTTCACATATACGGGAAAAGTTAACCCCTTAAATCACATTTAAAAAAAAGCCGGCCAAAAAAAAATCAAGTGTAAATGATAAATATCAATAAAACGATTATTGTTGTTTTTTGTTTCACACTGTTATTTTCAATTCTCGATTGCATTCGAGTGTGAAAAATTATAGCAACATAAAGTACAACGCCGCTCGAATTATCTCGAGTGAGCACAGTTTGGCCAGTTTACAACGCTGGAGTTAACTCGAGAGTGCACGTTATGGATAACAGTAATATTTGCGGAAATTACAGCAAATTAAATCATATGACATAATTTTATGGATGAATATAATAAACTAATACAACAATATTATCATCTCTACCAACTGTCATGAATTCCATTTCCCTCAGATTCCTTTGAATTTCACACATCCTTTACAGTATCCGAAAAATAGCAACAAATGGCGCGAAACTTTTCGCTGGAAAGTATCATTACATATTGAGAAAGTAGCAAATTAAATATTATGCATTGGACGAATAGACTCATGGAATTGAAATACCGTTTTACTGTTTTTCTCTTGCCCGAACCCAGTTCGGGTATGCCAAATTTGGCTCATTAGTATTGCCCGTATACAGTTCGGGAAAACATGGTAAGGAGTTAAAGTTACTTTAAATGTTACCTCTGTTATTTTATACATATACAAATTATTCTTGTATATTTTTACACTTTTTATTGCCTTTTATGTAACTATACAGTATAGTTACATAATATCGTATAATTACATAATATCGTACTATATATTATAGTTACATAATATATAGTATATCGCTGGAAAGTATCTTTATATATTGAGAAAGTAGCAAATTAAATATTATGCATTGGACGAATGGATTCATGGAATTGAAATACCGTTTTACTGTTTTTCTCTTGCCCGAACCAAGTTCGGGTATTCCAGAATTGGTCTCATTGGTATTGCCCGTATACAGTTCGGGCAACCCAGGTAAGGAGTTGAAGTAGCTTTGAATGTTACCTCTGTTATTTTATACATATACAAATCATTCTTGTATATTTTTAAACTTTTTATTGACTTTCATGTAACTATACACTGCATTATGATTATTTTAACAAATATACTTTTCATTTACATATTTAAAATCAGAATGATGTTTTAAATATATAAGAAATCATCTTTTTGGAATTTTTTATTTTTATTAATAGAAAATTCTGTTTATCGCGTATAAGAAATCAATATCAATTATAAATAACTCCGGTAAATATATGAAAAATTTTGTAAAATTAAAACTAAATACTTTGTTATCAAAGAAGGAAAGCTTTAAGATTTAAAGAACAAACAAGAAAATTCTGTGATGTAAATATAGAAAAATGGTAACCAAGTGGAACACTTTAATAAAGCTTACTCACAAATTTATAATACTTAGTTATTGATATATGTAGAAGAAAATCAGACTGATATCCTCTATATGATACTATACTAAGTTATCTGTCCGTCTATCCTCGAATTTATAAGGCGGTTGGAATAGAGGTATACATATTGGATTCTTATCGAGTTAGGGTTAGCAGAATTCAAAGGGAGTAAAGTTTATCTTCTCCTACAGTATCGATCCGATTCTAAACTAATATGGCATTAATATGATTCATATCACAGCAAAAAATACTGTTGTCTTTAAAACGTTCGAAATACACCCCTTCAAAAATTAATATTTTTTTTCTAGCATTATAACGTCATTCCTTTAACTATCTCATTTAATCATTTCTTAATTTAAATTATTTATATATCATCAGCATTATTTTCATACGTTTTATCACTGAAATCAAATATTATGTAAATAACTTTGTTTTATATTTGGCTTAAACAATAGATTATGTACGTATGGGATAATTTTAAATTTAATCATTGATTATTTTTTGTTGCAATTACAATTTTTATCACCGGTATTAACAACAAGATTTTTTCATAAATAATCTAGGAGTCACAGACTAATATATCACAGACTAATAAATATCTGGCGTTTAAGTTATATATCTTTGAAAATTAAGAAGATTGTCCGTTTGTGTGTTTTATATATATATATATATATATATATATATATATATATATATATATATATATATATATATATATATATATATATATATATATATAAATACACGGTTTGACTAAATGAATTGAATGAGTGAATCTAAACTGCATTCACGGTATCGGGAGACGTTAGAGGAGTATGAAGATAAACAAATTATTCAGCTTGTAGCAGATAATTCTCGGCCAAAAAACAAACCATTTTTTTACCTGATTTATAGTGTACTTAACAATTCTGAAAAATTAAAAATTTCATTCATCCCGTCATATGACGGGCTATATGCTAGTATCAGTTATAAATAACACAGATAAATATACAAAAATATGCTGTAAAATTAAAACTAAATACCTTGTTGGTAAAGAAGGTAAGCTTTAAGCGTTAAAACACAAACAAACAAGCAAATTGTGTGATTTAAATATAGCAAAATGATGAGCACGTGGAACACTTAAATAAAGTTTATTCACAAATGTATAATATTTAGTTATTGACATATGTAGTTTGGTTTGATTTGGAGAGCTACAGTCTACTGGTGTGGACGTTTACCCCAGGAAGTCCCGCTTGACCTTCTCTTCCTCTTGCCTCGCTTTCCCGGCCCCTATTTTCTTTCTCTTTCTCGTGGACCTACAGCTTAAAGCCGATTCCGAACGGCTTCAAACATCCATGCCCGCAGCGAGATTCGAACCCGCGAACTCCGGTTTCGAAGAGTAGCCTTGACATATATAGAAGAAAATCAGAATGATATTGATAAAATAATTGTTTGATAAACAAACCAATATGAAATAAATGCAAGATCTTATTCTTAGATATAAAACAAAGTAAAAGTTTAGTTGATTTATGCGGGAGTTGGAATTTTAAGTGTGGCAACTATTTATTTACATGGAATACAAAGGTGAATCATGCCACCATGTTTTCCAGTCCTTCAATAGAGTCGCCAGCATTGTGTATAACCCGTTTCCAACGATGTGGAAGTCGCAGAACACCTGTAGCAGCGCTTGTTCTGTTGATAGTTCGAGTGGACTGGTCTGTTGCCGAAAGAACCTCTGGAACTGTTCTGAAGAGAAACCCAGGAAGTAGTTCCTGCATCATAGGAATTAAGACAAAGTCACAAGGGCTTAATATTAGAGAGTAAGTTGGATGGTAAAGCCCTAGATGACACAATAATGTTGTACGACCTCTGGAACATTGAATTTTTATCCAACTTCTTTGTTCTTGTTTTGAAAACATCCTGACAACACGTTCGACAGCAAGATAATACAAGGAATCAGTTCTTTGCATCACTCGAATGCACATGCCGTAGGAAGAGTCTTTTTTCTGAGAGGTAAGATAGGTATGTAGAGCACGTGTGGCATACTCGATATTCTTTGGTTTTGTTACGTATAGTTTTTACAGCATTGTTGTCATTATTAAAGTTCCAATTTTCGTATGTATATCATTGTGCAGTATAGTATTAAGAAATTAACCTTTTTGATCGCTAAAGATCATATCCGTTTGTTAAATTACCCTCCAATTTCAAATTTTCGAGGCAGTACCTTTTTAATCTTCTCTTTTATAAACACCGAATATGTGTTACACTATCGAACAATTTCACTCAAAACATTAAAATGTCAGATGAAAGTTTTCTTTACTAGTAGCTATTACAGTTAACAGATGGACCTTTCCATAAATAGACACGAATATGGTTGGGTTAAAATGGACTTCGATATATACATGTAACACGACGAAAATAAATCCACCAGTCACATCGGATTAATCCTCTATTGTATTTGCTTGTTCGGGCTTCCTGAGGAAGGAGCAACTTATGCTATTAGACTATTGGTGTAGACTATTAGTGGAGTATTATATTAAAAAAAAAGAATATAAATAAAAATTAAAAATAATAGAACGAATGATTTCAAAACATTTTATAAAAAAAAAAAAAATATTTTTAATTAATTATTCAAATTTTTAGAGCGTGAGACAATAACTTTAATAAGATAAGTGTAGATTATATATAAAGATATAACATATATGTTGGGAGAAAAATTTTTATTATGTGAGGGACTAAAAAAAAAAAAACAGTTTAGAGAAGAAAGTTTAAATTAAATTTTAAGAAAAAGAGCTAAGGAGATTATTTAAAAGGAAACTAGAAAAATGATAATGGACAAAAGGAATAAAAAGGAATATGAAAAATATGAAGACAGCATATTAGATTTGAGAAATAACTAGGAATGAGGTTAAGACAAAAAATAGAGAAAAAAAAGGGATAAAAAAAAAGATATATTTAAAAATAAAGGAAAATATAAAAAAAAAAAGAAAAAGAAATTAAAAATTAAAAAATTTTAATAAGACTAAATATTAAGAGATAAAGAAAAAAAAAAAAAATATAAATAATAATAAATAAAATTAAGAAGTAATAAAAAAAGACATATGATTTATAAAAATGTAAAACATAAAAATTGAAGAAAATTAATACAAAAGAAAAAGAGTAAATTTATAATTAATTATTAATGTAAAAAATAACTAAAATGGCTTCTTGCATAATTTTATGGAGCTAAGAGAACGACATGCTCTTCAAAAGCAGATAAGAATGAATAATATAAAAAAAATATGTGTAACCGTTTGGTCCCCAGAGAGAGCT
>CM063509.1:25438425-25448425 GCA_032207245.1 Pardosa pseudoannulata | reverse complement strand
CAACAAGCGTATGTCACACATACAAATAATTATACGTATTTAGTAGATTTGTGGTGCTTAGCGGGTATCCACAACAAATCTACTAAATACGTATTTTTACGTGACCCGCGCTTCAGTGACAGACTGCAAAAAAACTTAAAAATACGTTGACCGGATGCGAAGTGTTAAATCCTATTTCAATTTTTGATGCCGATTACACAATTATTTTAGCATTTAAATATAAATCTAAATAGAAAGTTTAAATCTGCTTATGTAATAAATAACATCCTCTATACAGAATTATTCCCTGAAACTTTTATAAATGATATAGGGAATTTCTATATGTCATACATTTCAAATACGCATTGATCATAAATGCAAAAAGTAAGCAAGAAGGAAATTAAATCAAAAATTATCATTGTGAGTCACTCTGTCAAATATATGATTGAAATATGTTCTAGTTTTCATCGGGATAGAAAGTTATGTTTAATTATCCATGTTAATGTCGGTGAAATTGAGTATATTTATGAAAAAATAAAAGTTTCTAATAAATAAACTTACTTTTTATTGATTTTTTATTGATTAAAAATGAAATATTTTTCACTGGTTCCTGATATAATATTATACCATATTATTATATTTTATAATATATTATCTTATATTATATGTATATATAAAATATTTCCCATGTTATTATATTCTATTATATAATATTATAATATATTACGTTATATTATATTATAACATATTATGATATATTATATTATATTATACGATATTATATTAAATTATTTTACATTGTTATTTTTATTTTACTATATTATATTAAATTATATTATACATTATTATACTATTTTATAATATATTATGTTATATTATATTATATTATGTTATATTATATCATGATATAGTATATTATATTATACGACATTATATTATATTTTTTTACATTAATTTTTATTTTATTATATTATATATTATTATACTAATTTATAATATATTATGTTATATTATATTAAATTATATTATATATTATTATATTATTTTATAATACATTATATTGTACTGTATAATATTATATATTTTAACAAATAATATATTATATATACATTATATTATTTTACATTATTTTAATTTAATTCTTAAATAAATTATATATATTTTATTACATTTTTAAACTAAACAAAACTAAACTAAACTGCACTCTACTGTACTTTAAGGCACTTTACAAATTATTGATTCATAAATTCTATAATTAGATATTACTTACAGAAAATATTTATATAATTATAATAACATCTATAAACGATATTAAAATGGTCTTAGATATTTTTGGTAATAGAAATTGAATAACGTATAATAACTAATTTTCAGTATGCACATTTATAAATAAAATATGTTAATTTTAGCAGTATTTAATAAACCAACATATAAAGCTTTTAAACTAAATGTTTCATATGAAATATTTTTTTATTAAAAATGTATTCAATTATTTATTATATTGGGAAAACTGTATTTTCAAAAATTAAACCATAATTTCATTTAGAATAATAATTAAATTTCTCAATAGAACTCGGGTGTATCCAGAGTCTGTTACTTTTTAAAGGAATTTGGGTGAAAACCTTTTAATTAAGTTTTTAGTACTAGAACAGTTCAACGTTACGATACGTGAAACAATTAATACGAAATCATTTATCATAGAAAATTAAAGAATATTTCTGCCAAATGGAAGAAAAAATATAACAGAAGCACTTAATTTCCATAAAAATAATTAAGTTCTGTTTTATTTTAAGAGATTCGAGTTTTCCGTTTTTTCGAACACAGAATGTAATATTTTAAATTATTTAAGTGTGCATGATTAATGACATAATAGCGTTTTAATTTTCTTCGATGTATTTTACATTATTTCTCTGAATAAAGAGACACAGTCAAGTTTATAATTATATAAATATTTAAGTTAATTATCGAAACACCTCTCTCTCTCTGTACACACCACATACATATATATATATATATATATTATATATATAATATATATATATATATATATATATATATATATATATATATATATATATATATATATAAATATATATATATATATATATATATATATATATATATATATATATATATCGAACATCCAAAATGTCCATATTGCGACATAGACACTATTACGACATCCTTTTGACATCCAGAAATGGATGTCGTGTGGACTAGCTGCCATATAACATCTCCGCGACAGTCATCAAAAAACAGAAGACCATGCTATGTCGTTAGAATAGCTGAAGTTTTGTGTTCCCTTAACGAACGTTGTGGCGGTGTCCAAAAGTCGACCAGTTTTATTCTTTTTGTGGATATTGTATTTTATTAGACATACTTCAATTTTTATTTTAAGCTGAATTTTATCTCTTTCTTTTTTATATACCTTCGATAAGCGTTTATTTTTTGTTACGATTTTACACTGTATTGCTACATTTTTTAAGAATATTAAAACTACTTCGTCTAGTTAAAACAGTAATGCTTTTAAAAAATATTACTTTTATAGAACTATTTTGAATATCGTAAAATTAGTGCTGAGGAAAAGATTGATTTTAAACGCTATTTATAATACATTTTTGTCGTAATTAACTGTTTCAAACGCTATTTTTTCTAGGGCTAATTTTTTTTCTGAAATAAATTCTATTTTTAAAATTTATATTGCATTTATATTAAAATTTATATAGCTTCTTATGTTATTGAAACCAAATTTTTGTCACTAATTTATAAATTAACATTTTTATTATTCGTTGGGATAGTTTATTAATTATTGAGGCAATATTGTTTTCAGATAAAAAAAACACTATTGATATTAAATTTATATCAATATATTTCTTACACATAAACATAAAAAAGTAGTTTGTTTTTAATTTTGAATATTTTATCTTAAAAAAACAATTTCACAAACAAAAAACACAATTATTTTTCCAAGAACTTTGTGATATAGAATTATATATATATATGTTATACATATTTTCCCAAGGTTATCATCTTGTTTTCTGCCAATCAATTCATTTTGGCACTGTTATAGGGGGAACCTTATTTCAATAAGGTAACCATGCTAGCAACCCTTATTATCTCGTCAACGTTTGGTCCAAATATCGGTTACGTCATTTTCTTAGTGTGGAGTATATTTTGAGATATTTCGCCAAAGAGGGGATACATTTCTATTCTGGTTTCGGGGAGTTCTAGAATTATAACCTTTCTAGTAGCGATTTGGCTTCCTAACGAAAGCTTTATTTATGATTCTGATACATTTTGTGTTCTGGTGTACATATTCGGTTGCAATTCCTAGCATTTTTACGAATAATTAGCCTAGAGGATACAAACGAACGAAATTTCACGATGCAAAATAACGAATTTAAGCAAAATTCTGACTATTATTTTAAGTAAATATCATACAGAAATAAATTGCATTAAAATAAATGCGGAATAAATAAATACATGATTGTTATGATTATTAAATTAAGAGATACACTAAAGTATTTAAATTTTTTTCTTATTATTAGAGAGAAATAATTATTAACTAGTGAACCTATTAACTGAACTTTGCTAAAAATATTAAGTAAATTAAAGCTAGTGTGAAATAAAAAAAAGAATCAATGTTAATTTTTAAACTGAATAATTTATTTTAATGATAAAATTATATAAACATATTTTTCAACGTCTAATTTATAGAAAAAAATTATTTCTACTTATAATTTTCAATATTTATTCAAGAATGAATTTGTCATGTCATAGGTTTTGAAAAATTTGTTTAATAACTCAAATATTTCGATTTACGACCACATATGTAGATTTAATGGAAAACAAAATACATTTTCTTGTACATATAAAAATAAATTGTTGTTTAAGCCTTAATATTGATGCTATTAAGGCTTATGCTGAGCAAGGAACCTAAATATGCTTCAGGATTTATATTTAAAGTTTGTGTTTTTGTAAACTAATTTTTTTCCACATGACAAGGAAATCTTATCCTAGTTATTTGAAATTACAAATATTCAATTTAAATTATGAATTCTGGCGATTTACTATCAACATGTTTCTTTAGTTTTTAAAACTAAATCTTGATGTCTTCTAAAAAAGTCAACAAAATAAAAGTGTATTTAATCAGTTAATACAAAATCTAATAATGCTCACAATATATATATATATATATATATATATATATATATATATACACTCAAGCATTAATAACGCTTCCTCCAAAACATAACAGGTGATCGTTTAATTTAATAAATTTAGTCCCCGCCGGGTGGTGACGAACTCAAACAAACAACAGTTTTATGTAAGGAATTCATTATAAAGACGATTATACCTGATGCATTATACTGAGAGCAAGTACAACTAACAAGATTAAATAGGATAAGTATACAAATTTAGACAGCTGACTGACATTGATTTTGAGCATCCCTGTAGGCAGTGGAATTCGTACACACGGATTTCAGTTCAGGAACACAGCGGTACACTGTTTCTTTGATTTACTAAAAACTGTTTGCATTCCTCCAATTTATATATAAATAAAAGAAAATTTTCACTTTTCTAAATTACTAATATGTGGTTTTGTAGTAACTAGAGTATATTATAAAAGTACAAATGGATAGGGGGAAGAGGAATGGAAAAGATTATTTTTCTGTGAAAAAAATAATTAACAAGATAGCATTACGATAGGTATTCCAACATAGACAGCTGATAGAAGTCGATTCTAAGCATCTCTCTAAGAATTGGGTTTCGAACACACGAACTTCAGTTCTAGTACGTACTCTGGAATCATATGCAGGTGTTAGAGTCTTTCAGTGTAAAGTTAATTTGTCTGACTTGGTCCAACTAGTTTTTTAATTTTCTTGTAGAGACACAAGGATATTTTTAATTTTCTAAATTACAATTGCGCTTTCTTTTAGTTATAATGTATACTAAAAAGTATAAATAGATACTGTGGTGAAAAATGAATGGGTTATTTATTATTAAAAAATTAATAGAATCAATAAACAATATAAATGTAAACAGATCATTCTGTGTAGTACCTTCTTCGAGTTGTATATTCGTACAAACCCTATTTTAGTTGTGTGCAATGCATTTCAATCATGAAAAATCTGTCCCCTTTACGGATATTTATAAATTATATATATATAATAGTATAATTTCTTTTAATAGTGTTATATATAATATATATTGTTTTATATTGAAAGGTATTTACGTTATAGACTATATATATATATATATATATATATATATTATATATATATATATAGTATTATATATATATATATATATATATATATTTGATATATAATATATATTTATATATATATTATATATATATATATATATAGTATATATATATATGTATATATATATATATATATATATATATATATATATATATATATATATATATATATATATATATATATATATATATATATATATATATAAAGTTCTTTGATATATTATTATTTATTAGAAACATTTTTCAAGTTTAATATATAGAGCTTTTTAAAAGCATTTTCTATTGTTAGTAACATCATAAGATTCATATTTTTCTGTAAGAAACACTTTTCTTTCTTTTTTGACGAAGAATTAACTGTATTCCTTAAAGTGGAACATATTTTCTCTACTGAGAATTAATTTCCTTACCAATTCTTCGATGTTCTACACTTTAATATCTAATAATCGAAATATCTCCTTTGGTTGTAGATAATTTTGTCTTGTATATTATATAACAATTATCTGCAGTTCTGTCGAAAAGTGAATTCAGTTAAATATAACACTTATTTCGAGGACTTCCATGTTAAATATTTTTGGTTACTATTATTAACGATTTTCTTTATAATTTATAGTTTTATTTGCTATAATTATTTCACTTGTCAACATCATTAAATGTTTATGATCATTTTATGTTAGTTAAATCTGTTCACAAAGCGTGTAATCTTTATATATTTACTGACTTTATTATTTATTTGAAAAGGGAAATAAAAATGTAACTATCATTGAAAAATATAATATTTAATGTAATTATTGTGAAATTACTTTGTAACAAATTCATATATGGTCTCTAGCATGTGCTTAGTGGTGCGTCAAACCGCAAAGCAAACAACGCTGGAGGAGATATGACCTTCGAGAGGGGTTTTCTGTCAAAGGTCACGGACGAGGGACTTGAGGGACTTGCTTGAGGCAAATTTCAGCTTCTCGGTTTAACGGAAAATTTATCGTGGAACTTTTCGGAATGTAACTGGGGGATGTGATGACTAAATACTGTATTAATATTTTCATAAAAAATGGTATTTCATCAGATTTAAAAAGGCTGATTTTAAACTATACTTTAAACAAAATTTTTCTATTTTAATTGAGATTACATTACGACTTACTATAACGTTTTAGAAAATTTTCGATAATAACTAGTTTTAGTTATATTTGCAATAATAGCATGAAAAATTCAATATTCTCTAGAGAGTACATACATGTATATATTATAAACCTCAAAACTTAGCACTAAAATGTGAAAATAAATGTATACATGTATATATTATAAACATTTCACTTAATACTAAAGTATAAAAATAAATGTATCGTTCCAAAGGAGTTTTTTTATTAATTATTGATAGTGTTATAGTGCCATTTTTAAACTTTAATTTCTGTCTGGGTTTTGTGGTATATGAATTTTCCTCCTTTCTAGTTTAAAATTAACACATCAAAACTGTGCTTAGAATGTTTTAACTAAAAAGTACTCCTTGTATCCTTATCTGGAAATAATTAATAACTTAATTTCTTTTATACAAGTTTCTTTTTAATTTTAATTTTTAGAATTAAAAAAAAATGGACATCTTTTAATAAATTGAGAGTGAACTACTTTTATTTCGTGTTATATTGTTTATATATGTATAGATATCTTTTTTTGAAGCAGTTATTTAATAGTAAATTATCTATTGACCGATGACATTCTAACGAAACATTTTTTAGTTGACTATCGTTTATACACTTTGCGGAAATATTGTAATAGCTTATTGACTAATAAGGATAATATCTCGGGTATACGGAACATTCGCACTGATTATTTTTGCAATAAAATTTAGACTATAGCTGTATTTATGATATTCAATTATTAAAGCTTCGGTAAATGAAAACTCCTTTAGAAAGGAAATAATAGCAATAATAGCAGAGAACAGACTACAATCATGGTGTGGTTTGGTTTAGAGCGCTGCTGTAAACTTTTTTGTAACTTAAAGGGTATTTTACTAAAAATGCTCGAGACCTGCTGCTTAAAGCCGAATCCAAAAGGCTACGAACAAATATGCCACAGTGAGATTTGAACCCACGAACTATTGTACCGAAAATCAGCGCCCTAACCATTCGACCATCGTCCAGCCTTCAATCATAGATAAAGATTTTTCGATTTACAATATATTAGTTCACTAATTGGGTAAATTTATAGAGGCATAAAAGATTAAAGTCATCCTATTACCTCAGCTGGGTGATTACTATGATAACAGTTTGTTGCTTGAAAAGAATAAAATTGAAAACATTTGAAAATTTGCAAAAGTGACATGATTTAAAATGGAATTATTGTGATTTTCACATATTTTAGGTCAAATCATGATTTTATGTTTATCTATAAAAATTATCGAATTATTTAAATATCATTTATATATATATATATATATATATATATATATATATATATATATATATATATATATATATATATATATATATATATATATATATATATATATATCCTCACTTTTAGTTTGATCATAAAATTTATTATAGAATGTAGAATTATTTTAAAAGGTTGCGTCGGAAAGACAGGCATATATGAAGAAATAAGCTAAATTCCAAGCATTTAAAGGTTTACGATTGCCAAACAGGTTGAGCACTGTCTTTTGGTACAAGAATACATGGATCTGATTCTTATATTTGGCATGGATAAAGACTTTCAGAACTAGCTTAAAGAAGTAGATCGCTACTAATTATTTATGTTATGCTGAAAGTAAACTGGCGAGCTCTCAAAGAACCACTACATGATAGTTTAATCTCAAAAAGAGAGTTATGCAAGTGATTCTAAATAATGGCAAATATATCTTAATATTTTACCAATAGCAACAAAAATATTACTCATTTTAAGCAAGGGATTAGGGTAAATTTTTTTTCTGTAAGTTGCTGTTATCGTCTAAGCGGAATTCTTTTTTTATAACGTATCTCCCTGAAACCCCAATAACTATTCGTAATTTAACTTTGCAATAACAATTTTCTGAAACGAACTATAAATATACAATTATATTTCAACATTAGTGAATCAGATATTTTCTTAATATTTTGGAACTTATATTCTAAATAATTACCAAGATATTGTTTTATTTTGGATATCATAGAGTAGTAGAATTAATTCAAACAATATAAGCGTAAAATACACGTGTATTAGATTATTTTTCATTTTCGTGTTTTCACTTCAGATATTGGGTTCAGCAATTGTTAAATGAAAACAGATACATCTAAGTATTATAATTATGCCTGTTATGTATTCCGAAAATAGAGCATATTAAATAAAAATAATATAATGAAGAAACTAGTTGGTTTAAAATTACAAATCAGTATAATTTTATCCTGTGTATTCTACAATTATCTTGCAATGATAAATTGTTTTATTTATCCAACATTAAGCTTGCCAAAGAAAAGTTTAAATAAAATTTAGTTTTAATTCTAGAATATGGCGCAATAAAAAGGGATATCTGGACAATTTAAGAAAAAAAGAATGTTTAGGAAGAAAATATCGAATTTTTTATGTAATATTTTCTTCTATAACAAGGGTATTCAAAAGATGCAAAAGAAATTTATCCAGGAGCTTACTTCATTTTTTTTTCAAATTTCCTTAAAAAATTAATTTACGCGATATTAAAATAAACTAATTTTCTCAATTTATACGAATAAAAATATAACCATGTACATATTTTTACATTATGAGTAAAAACAAAGTACGAAATTATATTATAAAATATTAAACATATTATAGGTTATAATAGGTTTTATAACCTATAATTATCTTTTAAAACTAACATATTATAATAAGGTTATATTTTAAAAGATCTATATACTGGAAAACCATAATTTAAAATTCATTGTTAAATGTTTACAATAATGTAGAGGAGGAGGATTGTCACTAGACAACGCTACATGCGATGCAGTGACCTTTGAAAACCAGATTTCAATTGAAAGATCACCGTGCCTTCCATGGGGGAGAGATTGAAAAACCACAGAAATGTACACATGTGTTTGAGTGGACAAAATTTTCTTTAGAATTTGGCGCCCTTTTATAATCGGTTGGCATGCATTCTGGCGACATATTTTTAGCACCAACTTGGCGACCTTGGCTGCCAATTTTTCTAAGTTGCCCTCATGCCTCATTCTTCGACTTGGATTCTTTGACGGAGTATTTACGATCGGTCGTAATCTATTTTTTCATTTATTACTATTTCATTTTTTTTAATTATTACTATTTTTCATTGTTAGGAGTTAAAATCTTCACTTCAATTTTCACGAAGTTTAAAAAGTAAAGGTTTTTATAATTTTTTTACACTATATTGTGCTTTTTTAAAGTCTTTTGTTTTAATTTTTTAAGGTCTTTAATATATCTTGAGGCTTTTACATTATTTTATTTTGTTTTAAATTTTTGCAAATGCTGGTTTTTGCATTCTATGTCCAAAGCTTCTTTGCATATTTCTTAAGTATTTATAATAATATTTTTTTCTAATTCATTTTATCCCAACGTAAATTTATGTTTAAAACCATAGTTTCTGTTTATAATTTTTCTACTTTCAGACTTAATTTTCCCTCGAGATTATTTATGTCTTAAAACAAGTTTCAAAGTCTAATACTTTAAAATTCTGTTTTAAAATATTTAGTTTTTTTCTAAGGCATATAATATATTTAAAATTTTTTTTATTGTTTGGTTATTTTCAAATTTTTACAGAAACTAATTATTTTT
>CM063509.1:25237566-25438325 GCA_032207245.1 Pardosa pseudoannulata | reverse complement strand
AAAAACAAATTGATGAGTTATTAGCAGCAGGATTTATAAAACCATCAAGCAGCCCATATGCCGCACCAGTAACTCTTGCTTATAAAAAGGGGGAGGGAAAAACCAGACTTTGTATTGATTTCAGAAAACTCAACAGTATTAGTCGAATTGACTCTGAGCCAATTCCACGAATTGATGACCTTTTGGACCAACTAACACATGCAATATTTTGACTATTCTAGATTTAACATCAGGGTATTGACATTTGTCCATTCATGAAAAAGATACAGAAAAATTGGCATTTACAACAAACTGTGGATTTTATGAGTGGGTTAGACTACCTTTTGGTTGGAGAAATGCTCCAAGTGTTTTTCAAAGAGCAATCAGACAAATTCTCAACAAATATCAAATTAAATATGCTCTGAATTACTTTGACGACATTATAATATTTTCAAACAATTTTGATGAACACATGAAACACTTAGAAGAAATTTTTGAAATTTGTAAACAAGAGAACATAAAGTTAAAGAAATCAAAATGTCAATTTGCTCAAAAGGAGATAAAATTTTTAGGTTATGAAATATCACATGGGAAATACACACCCCATAATACAAACATTGAAATAATTAAGAAATTGCTACCGCCAAGGAATGTTAAGGACTTACAAAGATTTTTAGGGTCAATAAATGTTTATCAGAAATTTATAAAAAACTATGCTAAACTTAGAATCCCATTAAATAAATGACTTAAAAAAGACACAAAATGGTTTTGGTCATCAGATGAATGTCAAAATTCCTTTCAGAAGCTAAAGATTTATTAATTTCTAGACCTGTGTTGACATTATATAATCCAAATTATCTTTGTCAACTCTATGTTGATAGCAGCCAAGAGTCTGTCGCTGGAGTATTAAAACAAAAACATCCTGATGGAACATTACATCCAATTTCTTTTCACAGTAGACAGCTTAAACCACATGAAAAAAAACTGCGCAATTACAGAATTAGAATGTCTTGCAATAATTGATGCCCTCGATAAATTTCATTGTTATTTACATGGGAAAAAAATTCACAATTTATTCGGATCATTCTGCATTACAATATCCTAAAAGTGTTAAAATTTTAACTGGGAGACTGTTCAGATGGTCATTAAAACTTTCAATGTATGATTATGAAGTAGTTTATATAAAAGGTACTAGCAATCACGAAGCTGATATGTTATCGAGAAACCCAATAAGTCATTTTGTATCACCATACTGTTATTTTTTAAGCACTGATGAAATTATTGCCTTTCAAAATTCTGATAATGTAAACGGTAAACAGTTTAAAGAATATGATTAAGTGTAAAAAAGAAAAATTTGGTAAAAATTGTGGGACCACCCTCACTAAGAACAAAATTGATAAAGTTAGCTCACGAAAAATTTGGTCACCCAGGTGTGAAGAAAATGTTAAGTTTAATCTCTCCTATTTACTTTTGGCAAGACATAATCATAGACATTTCAAATTATGTAAAATGTTGTACAACCTGTCAAATGAACAAAAAGTCAACACAAAAGAAATTTGGACTAATGGAAAGTGTACCCATTGCAAATGAATCATTTGATCTGATTTCTATTGACACAATTGGTGGGTTTAATTATTATAATTCAACAAAAAATATCTTCATCTTGTAATTGATCATGCCACAAGGTATATTTGGACTTTTCCTTCAAAAAGTCCTTCAAAAAGACTAGTGAAACCTATGCAAATTGTTTAAAACAGATTTTTAATATTCAGACCCCAAAACAAATATTAAGCGACAGAAATGCAGCATTCACATCCAATAGATTTAGAAAATTTTTGCAACATAATAATATTAAACAACTTTTAACTTCTGCACATAGACCTCAATGCAATGGAAAAAATGAAAGATGTAATGGTACAATAGTAGCCAAATTAAAATGTAAGGTAAACTCATCAGCCAGAAAAATTCCATGGACTAAAATTTTAGAAGTAACTTTCGAATATAATAATCAACCTCATTCAGTAACTGGTTTTCCACCTGCTTACCTGATGTTTGGAACGTTGCCTTATAAATAACCGTTACCTAATCGAGTAACTTTAAATTATCCTTCAGTTGACAGAGCTAGACAAATTGCAGTCCAAAGGACAATTCAACAGCATAAAATTAATAAAGCTAGGTATGATAGACATTATGTTGACACAAATTTTAAAATTAGAGATTTAGTAATTTTTGAAGAATTTAAATATCTAAATTAAAAAAAATTAGATACACCATATTCAGGTCCATATACTATTGTTAAAAATTATGAAATGTGAATTTTGAAATTACAAAGCCAAATCAGTATACAGGTAAAGAAACTGATGTAGTTAATTCTACAAGGCTGAGACATTTTAACCCATATTGGACCTCTGTCCTATAAACAGGACAGCAAATAAAATTCCATTTAATAATAAGTTATAAATATTTACTGAGTGGATTTTATTTTACACATTTAAAATAGACATACTTTAGCATAGTAACAAAAAAAAACTGAGAAATCAAATTATATTGTTTTGTAAAATTTATTTTCAGCAACCTCTTAAAAATTGTCATTTTTTAATCTTTAATTTTATATTTATTATTATTATTTTTTAAACATTGTGGAGGTTACATTTAGTTTAAAAACAGAGCTAATAATGTAGCTGAAAGTTTTTGTTGAAAAATATATTTTACATGTGTATTTTGTAAGTATAAAAAGGTGCCCTAAAATTAAGACGACGGTCCAATCCCGATTATTTTTCTATGAATTCGATATTGCATTAATAGCGCACATTCTTTTCTTATCTTTCAATGAAAACCAGATCAAACACCTGTTCACACACCTGGACGCAACAAGGGGTAAATAGATGTCTGTTCTATTCAGAAAACTGGAGATTTTTTGCAAGATAAACTTACTCTCTTACTGCCAGTTCAATAACTGCAAGAGAAAACCTGCAACAGTAAGCTTAAAATGTAATGTTGGACTTTGTTTTGACTGTTTCTCCAAATTTTGTCTATGAATCATCCTAATGCAATGTAAGTGATATTTTTTAAGTTTTAGCAGTGTAATGGACCGTAGCCTATTTATAGGACAGCCAATTACATAAAAAATTAAAAATATTTTTTCAAACTTTTGGTTTTATATACTTAGTTACACCTTATTAATGATATGGATTAAGGTTTAATAACTTACAGAAATATTTAGTTGGTGTGGTACAATATGGGTTAACCCAGCAAACACAAATTTCAATTGAAACAATAATGTGAAGAAGCAACTGAATTAATTTTTCTGATTGTGAGGGGGGGGGATATACTGGGGATTTATAGAATGTTGTTGAAGAAATTTTTGAAATTGTGTTTTGATTTAATTATGATATTAATATTACATAAATTCTTTTTTTTAATTGAAGATGTTGTGACACACTGTAACGCACTCTCTTTACTACCGGTGCGCTAACGTTTTTAGCGTGAGACCTGCCCGCCTACTTTACTGGCGCCGGTACATTCTTAATCTGTCGCTGGGATGCATTACTTTTAAAATAATTCCTCTGAAACCTCTTACAGACGAAATAACATTTTTATTTACACAAAATTAAGAAAAAAAAACAATTAAAGAAAATGACATATCAAAATTGAGTCTCAGAGCCAGTTCTAGCTAAATATTTTAAAGTGACCGAGCATTGTCCTTTCTTTCCACCTCATCGCAGAGAGATGTTTTTCAGCTCGCGGCCCAATCTCGACTCTCCCAATCTCTCTTCTCTGCTGAACTCCAACAGCCCCCTTCCTTCTTCGGGGGGGGGGAGGGGTTGTCTGGAAACTTGAGCCCTGCCGAAAAGGGCATACACTCCTCCTCCGAGAACATGCAACAACATCCACCAGTGCCTCCGAAAAACGTTATCAGCCCCCTTTGCCGGCCGGCTTCTTGTTTCTCCTAAGAAAAGCCGCGTGGAAGGGGTCAAAATGGAGCGATTCTCCCAATGTCATTCAGAGCACACAAAGTCGTGGGTGCAAATTCCTTACATGCCCCCCCCCTGGCTTGAAATTAGCGCTCAAAAGGGGCCTAATTTCAACACCACCCACGACCAAAACGGTGGCAGCAGAACCGAAACTCTGTTTTCCCTGCCCTTCTCATGATAAGGTGCAAAGGTAAAAACTTATATCTGCCAAGAAGTATTACACAAAACAACAAAACAACTTAAACCTAATCAAAATTAAATTTCAATACATACATGCACATAAAAAGAATAAAGACAATATCGAAATATTTTTAGAAAATTCAAACACACTATGCAAACACAGTACTGACAAAAAATATTAACGAAACCGGTGAGGAAGCACACATACTAAGATAAATATAAGCTTTTTTTATATATATAAAAAAATTAAAACACCAAACAATAGTTATAACTAAGCTTCGCTCACCACCCGAGACATGGCACTCGCCGCGAGATGTTGTGCACCTGGCTTGTGAGAGAATGAACAATTCAGCTTCATCTTGAATTTGGCTTTCCCCCACCATGTCAAAATCTCCTTAAAATTCAACGTTTGGTTCCAAACGTTGTCCCTTATCCAAAAATCCACTGGGTACCAAACCACGAAACCCTTAACCCTTTCCAAACCTTTTTCAGACCTGCGTTGGCAAAAGCGAACAGGATCCCTTTGACTCTCGATGAGCATCCTTATCAGCCGATAATTCCCAAAAGCTACTCTTGCCGTATCCCCCGCCTTTTCCTCAAACGCAAAGTCTTTAGATCCCTCAATTTCAACGAAGAATCCGCCCTCCGAACAATCCCGATCCACATGTCTGTTTCTGACTTCGGACCCCGTAACCATTTCTCCGTTCAACTCCAAATCCAATCCTTTCCATTTTTCCGCCCCGTTCCGTTCAACTCGCTCCTTGTTGCTCTCTAATTCTTGGGTCACCCCCTTAACCACGGAGCCTCCCTCGTGACGAAACGAACACTCCGAGGAACTTCCATCCCCCTCCTCATTCGGCTCGAAGTCCACTAAGAGGTCTATTTTCCCCCTTAGCCCCCCAACCTGTTCGTGCTCGGGAGCGATGCCTTTCCGAAAGATAATTTGATGTTCTCCTCCTTCCAGGGGCTGTAAGTCAATAACCTGGGGGTGGGTTTTCTCCCTCAGACCAACAACGCGCCTCTCCTCCCCCTCGGAGGGCGAAACTAGGTTTTTCTCCCCTATCGCCTCGACGTCCGGCGCGGCGCTCTCCAGGGAAAAACCGGTTTCAAAATTATCCCCACTAACCTTCTCCCTCGTAGTTTTTCGGGCGTCCCCCAAGCTTCTACAGGGGAGGGCTTTCGGGATGGCCTCTTCGTCGCTTCCCTGACCCTGAGAAAAATCCCTATTTGGCAGCCCTTCCTCCGCTTGACCCGCGAGCTCTGATTCTCCCCGATCTACCGTTACCTCGCCCCCAGCGCTTTCCAGAGTTGCTGAGGCAACAGAGCCTCTTCGCCCAAGTCCTTCGCCGACACCTTTTCCCCCGTGCAACAACCGGGCATTTTTTCTCCCTCAGAGAGCGAAACCAGGTTTTCCTTCCCCCTCGGAGTGACCCTCGGCTCACTAGTTAGGGAAAAACTAGGTCTTGCCAATTCCATCCCCTCCGAGGAATCCCTACGGATATCTTTGCTCCCACTGGGGCGAGCCCTTGGGATAGCCTTTTCGCTGTTCCCCGTTTCCTGAGAAAAATCCCTGTTCGGTTGCTTTTCCGCGATCCCCCGGGTGTCGGGTTCCTGCCTCGCCTCGCACATGAAGGGGGGGAGACCTCGAATGAGCCGTTCCTCTGCCTGCTTTCTCCCGAGGAAAATCCCTATTAACCTTTCCTTCCCTCGTTTCCTTGCCTTTACTGGGTTGAGTTTTTCTGTAAACTGTTTCGTTCTCTCCTGTTTCCTTCGCACAAACCCTAGCCTGCTGTCTTTCCTCAGTTTTTCTTGAGAGCGCCGATTCTCCCTGATAGCCTGCTAACCAACCCCTCAACGTTTTCCCTTTTTGAGAAGGCAACCGGGCCTCTTCGCACAAATCCTCATCGGTTATTTTACCGTGATTTGGTCCTGTGTCGCCCAACAGAGATCTCTGACCTACGCCCCCAACGTTCCACCGCAGCCTATCTTTCTCAGCCTCCAAGCTTTCAAGCTTTTGGCTTAAATATGTCAATTCCTGCTCTTGGTGTATCCTACGCCTGTCCTGCTCTTCGCGGCTCATGAGCTTCTCGCACCTCGCAAGATATTCCTGCTCTTTCCTTTCTTCCACGATTCCTTCGAGCAAAACCTTGGCTGTTTCCTCGTCGAAATCCTCGGCCGCAATTATGATTTTTATAAGCGGTAATTTGCCCATCTCCCCAGAAGCTTCAACTTCAAACTTTAATGCCAGCTGCACAAGATCTGCTTTTCTGACCCTGATCAGAACATCCATTTTAATAATAAAATGCTTATCTACCCCGCAGCTATTTGAGAATAATTCTAAAGCATCAACTTGAGCAAATACCCTTAAAAAAATCAGACGTTACCTTCTATGGCAGAATTAACCATTAAATAGAAGAGAGACAGGATATTGAAGAGAACATCATTTCATATATAAATACATGCAACCTTAAATACATTAAATACATGCAAAACACACTGAAATAATAAACTGAGTAACGAAAATAAACACAACAATAGAAACGCGAAGCCTATCCCAAACAAAACATTTCCTAATTCACGCGCGACCCTTTGCACCGAATTAACTTAGCATGAGAAAAACAGGGAAGAAAACGAGCACAGTTCATGCGCCTACCTTTTCTGACGATCATCACGATCACTACGACAAATGGCACGTCACCTTGTGCTCCTCAAGCGCTCCTTGGCCGATGACTGTGTCACCGTTGCCGCATCCAGGGGACTACCGCGAAGTTGCCGATTGCGTCTCTTGCTCTCCGGGCGCTCCTTGGCCGATGACTCTGTCCCAGTTGCCGCATCTAGGGGACTACCGCGACGTTGCCGATGATTCACTCCTGGGACACTGTGTCGTTCTCGCAGTTGCCGATGATACCTCCAGTTTCTTGCCGTAGTCTCCAAATTTCTGACGTTTCCTTTTTCCGCATCCAGGTGACAGACCCCACTCCTGAGGCCACGTATGTAACGCACTCTCTTTACTACCGGTGACAAAATTAAGAAAAAAACAATTAAAGAAAATGACATATCAAAATTGAGTCTCAGAGCCAGTTCTAGCTAAATATTTTAAAGTGACCGAGCATTATCCTTTCTTTCCACCTCAGCACAGAGAGATGTTTTTCAGCTCGCGGCCCAATCTCGACTCTCCCAATCTCTCTTCTCTGCTGAACTCCAACAGCCCCCTTCCTTCTTCGGGGGGGGGGAGGGGTTGTCTGGAAAATTGAGCCCTGCCGAAAAGGGCATACACACCTCCTCCGAGAACCTGCAACAACATCCACCAGTGCCTCCGAAAAACGTTATCAGCCCCCTTTGCCGGCCGGCTTCTTATTTCTCCTAAGAAAAGCCGCGTGGAAGGGGTCAAAATGGGGCGATTCTCCCAATGTCATTCAGAGCTCACAAAGTCGTGGGTGCAAATTCCTTACACACACCATGAAGATGTATTACTAATTTTGTTCATCTGTGGAGTCAACTTCATTAATGATTTTGACATAAGAACTAATAATGACATGGTGTTTTGAATTTCGTTTTATTTTGATTAAAGAAGGTTTTTGATTTTGCTGTTTTTATAATTAATTAAGTGGATTTTTTGCTATTATTATATTTTTGATAATTAATTTTAATTGCCCAGGGAGTTTTTCTGTTCTAAATTTAATATGCCCAGGAAGAAAACATCCCCAAAAACCCTACTATTTTTTCCATTAGGAAAATAAACCTAATGACATTAAGATTGATGACTTCGTAACCGACTTGGCCTGGATGAAGGTTCCCAGCCGGAAAACGTCCAGGTTTTTACCCTTTATACAGCCCTACGGGCCGCCTAGGAGTGTGTACCCTAAGTGCCACTCATCACATATGACAGGATTTTGTCCTTGTCATGATTCAATTTGCGACTGGTGTGTGTTGACAGGGAATGTCACCCACCAACAGCACGTCTTCTGCTGGGGAAGACAAAAACCTACACAAACAAGAATCACACACCTGTTTTAAATAAAATGTATACACTACTGTAACCATTGTTTTTATCTTCCTTTTGCCACATAATGAGTGATTTTCATTATACCTTTTTTACTTTTGAGATTATAAGTTATCGAGTGATTTTTGAGATAAGTACTATGATGAAAGTTTGTTATAATATTATTTTTGGAATAGATTGAAGTTGTCGACATGTGATATATTTTGTATTTTGATGAACCAACGAAGAATAAGAAATGAAGTGAAATTTTGTAATTAAATCAGATTATGATGTTTGCTGACAAGAGATCTCAACACAGTGTACATTTTTATCAAACCTAGGTTCCTTTTTAGATTTTTATTTACTTTTTTACTGTATTACATAATATCATACTACTGATTGTGATAAGAACTCAAGGACATTACCCAATACTGTTGGACTGTGCTATAAGAGAAACTATTCTCAAATTCATCTGTTTTGCTTTCACCATATATTAGTGATATTTTGATATTGTGTTTTTTTTTTATCTCTTATTATACTCATACTGTTAATGTTATTTTTGGGACCTCCTAAGATTGTTTCACCCAAGGTGTTTTCTATAACCAATATACTATTATTCCTAACATATGTTATTCATCTTCAACCATATATTCCCAAGTTATTGTTCTTTTTATAATTGTTATATAATGTGTCTAATTTTCAGGAAAGATTTTTGTGTTTTAGGTAATTGTGTGAAAAGACTTTAATCAATTTATAGCACCATCATAGGGTGATTTTTGCTACTTTTGAATTTTTGTCAGTCTTTATAACATCGTTATTTGTGAAGAAGCCACCAGCTCTGACTGAATTAAGTAACTTAAATTTATTATTTTTGCAGTAGTTAATTACATGCTTTTTCAAAATTTTATTCTCCTCTGAGGACTTGCCGGTCAGGAAGGGCCCTCCTGCCTGTGCAAGCCTTCAGGGGGAGGGGGGAAAGTTCTCAGGATTTAAAATGTAGATTAATTTTAAGAGATTTTAATTAGGGATTCTTTTACTGAGAGTGACGCGGCATGAGGAGTTAGCCACATAAATACGGTTCACGAGCAGTGATCTGTGCAGAGAGCAGTAAACACATTCCACGGACATAGCTCTGACCACCCGATGCAGCTAAGCCTGCCTTTGTTAGAAGTTGGGTGCCAATGTGCGACACCATTAATTGAAAGTAGTGTGTGATGAGATTTAAATAAAGATATGAAGCTGATGTCAGGATTCTAGTGTCGTTTTGGGGAACCCTGATATATATATATATATATATATATATATATATATATATATATATATATATATATATATATATATATATATATATCAAAACATTGAGTTTTTATATATATATAAACTTGATTTTGAAAGAGATAGATGATATGTTACTAACTGTTTTAGATGAAGAAAAAATTGTGCAGGAACCAAAAGATCACATTTCTGAAGCTTCTGAATTTTCTTTGGACTACGATGAACCTTAAAATGACTTCAACATTTATATGTCCAACGATAAATAAATTCAGTATAGAAATGAGCATCCTTTGCAAAGAAGTAAACGTTCCTCAAGAAATATTTTGAACCTTTCACCCACACCTACTTAATATTCTATTTTAAGAATTCATCATGAACTGTCTGCTTTTAGATTGTTTGTTACCAAAGAAATCGAGCAAATCGTCATCGTAAACTCAAATATAGAAGAAAAATGTGTGTTTGGTAATGGGTGGATAGAAAAATTGATAGTATTGAGTTCAGCGTCTTTATAGGTTTACTTTTGTTTACTGATGTATTCAAGTCCTGCAATGAACGTACAGAAAGTTTCTGGGATGCAGAGAAAGCCAGAGCTATTTTCAGAGCCACAATCAGTTTGCAAAATTCTTTCATATATCGGGAGTTTCGAGATTTGATGATCGGGAAACACGTTCCTGAAGGAGACAAAAGAATAAATTTGCTCCCATTCGTGGCTTATGGAATATATGAGTGGATATATAGCCAAAACTTTTTAATCCCAGTGCATAGTTAACAGGTGAGGAACAATTAGTTTCGTTCAGAGGAAACTATCCATTTAGGTAGTATATTCCTAAAAACCAACAAAATATGGCATAAAATTTTGGGTTCTATGTGACAATGGAACAAGTTATGTGTGTAACATTTAACTATACCTTGGAAAGCTAAGAAACCAGCTACGTGAAAAAGATCAGGGTTTTAGGGCTGTTCAGGATTTGTCTTATAGTCTCAAGTGACATAATATAACATGTGTCAACTTATTTTCTTCATATACACTTCGACAGATGGTACTGAAAAGGAATATGACTTTCATTGGAACAATGGTAAGAAACAAAACTCATTCCCCCTGAATAGTTCCAAACTAAAAACAAAGAATTTTATTCTTCTACACTTGTGTTTACATATGACACTATACTTGTGTCTTGCATACTCAAAAGAAACAAATGTGTCATTAATCAAAGCACGTTACACTTTGAAAAAAAAAGTTGACACTTCAGAATCTAAAAACCACAAGCAATTCTTGATTATAATTTTAGTAAAGGTGCAGTTGATAACTTGGATAAAATTATTTCGTATTATACTTGTATAAGTAAAACTAATAGGTGGCCAGTCGTTGTATTTTCAAATTTTCTTGATATTTCAGTTGTAAATGCCTGCATACTATTCCTGCCAACCAATTCTGATTGGAATAAAAAAATCACAGAGAATACGAAGAGTTTTTATTGAAGCTTTGGCATTGCTTTAATAGAAAACCAGATTTGTAGAAGAGATGTGCTTCTACAACAAGAAGCTGCATCTAAAATAGTGGAAAGTGTTCAAGGGAACTCAAAAGACTTTGAAAATTCTACTTCAAAAACACAGAGCTCAGAAAGCACAAACAGAAATAAAGAACGCTGGTATCTCTGCACTTCAGACAATGAATTTTAAAATGTATGCATGAAGTGTGGTAAATACATATATAAATCTCCCTTGAATCAAGTATTCCAAAATGCACTTCTATAGTTTCTTAGTAAAGTATATTTTACTACATTAGAAATATAGTCATAGAGCGGGCAAATTTTCTTTATTTATAATATAAAAAATAAAAGGGATACATTATTTATTTTTATATAAATTACTATTAGTATTTTCTAATATCGAATATGTCTGATAAATGTAATAAAATATATATAATCTAATTCAAACTTAAATTTGTTTTGTGTGAAAAATGGAAATTTCAGATATTTTTGGTATTAATATTTCAATTAAATATTAATAAATATACCTAAAAATATTGTGTTTTATGTTGGAAACTTTCTAGAAGACAAAAAAATATTGTTGCATCGATATTGTTGAAAAAAAAAAGAAAAATATAGTTCACAACAGAAATAATAAATATTGGGTTCATTTGTACCCGAGCACAGTATTTGTACAGATGAAATGAGCAAATGAACACAGTAGCAGAGTTAGTTAAATACAATAGAGCAAGCACAATTGTACTAAATCTTCAACTTCAGACAATAGCAGGCAAACCAATCTATTAGTAATCCTCCTTAGAAGAAACCACCTCATACAAAAGTCTCAAATACTAAAACCACCAAACAAAGTAAAAAACAATACAATAACACAAACAAAATCACTGACTAAAAATAATTTTATTTTAATTGACCAATTTTGCCGAACCCAGTGTAGGGTGAGTCAGAAGACTTGCTTAACCCTTTGCACTCCGTTGTCTCAAATATTGCGTTATTTAAAATATAAGAGAGTCCAAGTTAGAGTGCAAAGGGTTAAACTATAAATGTGGAGGACATGTTAACGAATGGCTCAGTGGTCTCGGAGGCGAACGCATCAATTCCACTTCTTGACAGTCCTCTTCTTTTCCTACTTCCATTTTAACTCTCATTCATTGGATCTGCCATGGTTTCAAACTCACGTCTCCGATCTCCGGGACCTTGTTAACAAATGTAATCCTGTTTGCATTGCCCTGCAAGAAAGTTTCCTTTGGTAAGTTGTTAATGTGAAATTGCACAAATATAGCACCGCAAGTGAAGATAACATGTTGATAATATCAAGCCTTCCGGTGGCGTGGCTCTGTTTACTTCGCACATCTACCCCTCTTCTCTTTTCACTCTCTGTACTGATCTGCAAGCTGCTGCTGTGCAGATTCATATCCGTTTTTTCTATATGTTCTGTAACCTTTATTTGCCTCCAACCTCGAAAATCTTACAGATTAACCTCAATAATATAATCATCCAGTTCCCTACCCTCTTCCTCCGCATCAGGGATTTCAAAGGCTATAACACTTTATGCCATTGAAATCCCTAGAGCATAGGCCATGCATCAACCCTCGTGGTTTTAAATTGAACAGTTTCTTAAAGACCATGTTCTCCGTCTCTTCAACGCCAATAAAATGACTTATTTTCATCAGCCCTCAGAATCCTACCGCAACTTTGATACTGCAATATCTTCTCCCCAAGTTTTTAATTTCTGGAACTTCTATACTGATTCTTACGTCTATAGTAGTGATTATTTCCCTCTTATTCTAACATACCCTCCATTCTGGTTTTATCCAAAGTAACTGCCAGTATGTTTTCGAATGTGCAAATTGGAGTTATTTTCGTAAAGCTACCATTATCTTTCAAAACATGGTCCTTAATAATTCCATCAACGAAGCTGTGAAATTATAGTTACCGCTGCTAATGTGTACATTCTGAAATCTTCTGGTAGTTTCCGAAACAGATCATGCCCTGGTGGAACTAATACCCCAAAAATACTTATAAATAAATGAGAATAGATTTTAGTATTTTTAATAGGCCGCTTTTCATTAAAAACTTTATTCAGTAAAAAAAGAAAAAGCAAAATCATTTTGAGTCGCACAATTAGACGTAGCCAGATGAACTCCTGGATAAAATATGATAACAACACCTCTTCCAATACTTCAAGCAAAAATTTGTGGAATAAAGTAAAACGCTGCTCAGGCATATACCCAAATAATCAGATCCCTATTTTAAAGGTAAACAAAACTATGTTCCTTTCTACAATTAACATTGCCAATACAATTTCCAAATACCTAAAATTTCTTCTAGAGCAAACAGTCCTCCTAATTTAATTACCCTTAAAAATATTACCTACAAAAAATTTATTGGTTTCAACACAAAATTCAATTATTCCTATAATAGGAATTTTACTTTTCATGAATTAAATCTTTTTCAAAATAATAAAAAACATCCTCTGGTCCCAACAACATTTCCTAAGTACATCTCATTTTTCTCTCTTCAACCTTCTTTTACTATACAACCGAATCTAGAATGAAGACTGGTTTCCTTCCTCCTGCAGAATGGCAATTGTTAGCCTCATACCTGGGAAAGATCCATCGAACCTGCTCAGGTACTGTCTAATTGCCCTTATTAGTAGCTTCTACAAAACAGTAGAAAAATGATTAAGGCCCGCATGATGTACTACCTAGAAACAGAAAACTGTCTGTTCAACTTTCACAGTGGCTTTCGTTGGGGTGGGTGTACTATTGATAACTCGAGTACGGTTGTGTCACATATGCGAGTGCCCGCAAGTCTAAACCCTAATCAGAGCTCTGTTCGGAGGCCTTCAGGACCTCTCCTGTGGAAAGCTTTTATGCAGGCTGTTGTGAGGTACCTCTCAACTTTAAATGCAAAGTTTCACAACCCCTTCAGAATCTCTGATCATAAAATCTGTCCTGTCCATAATCATTACCTGAATAGCTTATACAATCATCGCCCATTTTGCATTCCGTCCTTCACAGGATTCATAACATTTTAACTAATCTTAATCTTGACAACCAGCATATTTTAGCCACTGATCTTTACCATCCTTCTTGGTAAAACCCTAGTTTTATGTTTTTAAATGCTACAAATCGTTTGACAAGTCTAATATCGCTAATGTTATTTATAATAGTTTTTAATCATTACAGACAATGCTACTATAGTTATAATCCAATTTATACTGGTGGTTCAAAATCAAAATATTCTCTAGGTTTCGTTTATTTTATTGTAGAAAATGTATTAACAAAATACGAAAATGTTTGTATAAAGTTATCACTAATAATGTTTATATCGTGAGATGATTTTATTCATTATATGATGATAGGAATATTAAAAACTTGTTACTTGTTTTACATAATACTGTGAAACGTATATAGCAAATTTTTATCAAAGATTTAGTCAGCTAAAAATACACTCTCTTCTTATTCCTTCATTAAAAATATAATATGTATTTTTCTAGTTTTTTTAATATTAAAATGTCGTTTGGGTAGTTTTTAGCTCATGCATTCTATCATTGAGTAAGTTTACTGAAAATTTCTCATTTGCAGTTTTTAGTATTTTGTTCAGGTCCAAATCCATTTCTCCACATTTGTTTAAGGGCAAAGACGACGTTCTTATACTAAAACATACCTTACTCTTGGAAGCAAAATGAATCCTTTTGAAGGAATTCTAAAATCGTTTTATAAAAAAAATCACATTGGTATATTTCTCCTCTATTCTCAAACAGGAGAAATTTTCTCATACCTTCAAGTTTATCTCATAAAACAAACATTTATGATAAAATATATTTTTCAGTCAAGTTGAACGAAAACTTAACTCTTTTGAAGTAACAGGTAGCCTTCTTATTGTTTTTATGTAGTATGTTGTTCATTTTAAACCATTAAGGACAGATTCCGTATTTCATACGAGCTATATTTTTACAGTTATTTTCCCAATCCCTACCAGATGCGGATTAATGCATTAGACAACTCTGATACAAAATAACGCAAATATAGTTTATTTCACGTATACCTTCTACTTGATCTTTCGATGGCGATACTAATTTCAGTATAATTTGTTATGAATGATATGTATTGCCAACTTTATGTGACTGCTGATTTTCGAGAGAAAAGAGCTGTAGAAGCAAGACTGGTCTCCAGTTGTTTTCAGAGATGGACTTTAATTTTCAGAGCTATTTTGCTATTATAAACATGTATATTTCCTTTCTCGTGAATATCGTCAAATGATTGAAACGATAGTAATTACATTGGTGGGTTAGAAACTGATTGCAAAATTATTAAAATTAATTAAATGCTCGTAAAAACCAGATTTCTATATATATTATCTAAAAATAATTGTTTCGGGATAAATATGTAATTCAATAATCTACTGGAAAGCTGATAAATTTAGATGCATCATACCTGAATGTTGTTTTTCCAGTATAATATAATATTTGCTTGTAACGAAAGTTTTCAACCACCATATCGTCTGCACAAACAGTTGGTGTTGCCCTATTTAATATTTTTGAAAACGATTTTTTGCATTTAAGAGAAAGAGGTTTGATTTAGAGCATTATGTGGCTTACTCTAGACGTTGCAAGTCGGTTCGAACGTTCGTTGTGACGTCACTTTGACGTCAGCTTGCGGACATTATCAACACCTCTTAAAGGATCAAGCCGTAGTACGAAAAATGTAACGTCACGGAGCGTAGATACCCCTTCGTCTAAAATCTGGATTTTCCCATGAATTAATTTTTGTGCTGTTTCTGTTTACCAAACCATTTTTAAGTATCATAATATTTCCTAAAATTATGAATATGGTGTACATTTTATACAAAATTTTCAATTTAAAAATTCCATAATTTTGGAAGTTATTAAACACATTTACTCATTAAAATGATGTTGATAAAACAAATTACTTTAATAGATTTCGCATTGCTAGAAAGGAAATCTACATGAAATAAACTATTTATCTTCCTGCGTTGATTTTTAAAACTACATTGATATATATATATATATATATATATATATATATATATATATATATATATATATATATATATATTTAAATATGGCTTGCAGCAAATGTCCACTTTACATATTAAAAATTCTGTAAATCTTTGATTTAAACACTGTTTTTCTTCACAAGGCTTTTCATTTTTTTATAATTTATTATATATTAAATATAACACAGTAGAATTTAAAGAATTTTATTATTATTTCAAATGAAAAACAAAACAAAATGTTTCTAATTCATTTATTTATTCATAATCAATTAATTCCAGACAGAGAATTTTACATTAAATTGAAATACTACAAAAAACAGTTGCATTATGTATATAACAATTATGACCTGGTATTAAATAACATTAATCTTCAGGAACTTTCGAGTTAATCAAAGTTTCCTTTCCTTTGATTTTGAATGTGGTGCATGAAAAATTTTATTATTTAATTTGCAATATTTATTCAGCACTATGTTAGCGGTCTTTACTACAATTTTAATAACACTTCGGAAAAATGGTCATTCTTACAAATTTTATAAGATTTCGCATTGCTAGAAAGGAAATCTACATGAAATAAACTATTTATCTTCCTGCGTTGATTTTTAAAACTACATTGATATATATATATATATATATATATATATATATATATATATATATATTTTAAATATGGCTTGCAGCAAATGTCCACTTTACATATTAAAAATTCTGTAAATCTTTGATTTAAACACTGTTTTTCTTCACAAGGCTTTTCATTTTTTTATAATTTATTATATATTAAATATAACACAGTAGAATTTAAAGAATTTTATTATTATTTCAAATGAAAAACAAAACAAAATGTTTCTAATTCATTTATTTATTCATAATCAATTAATTCCAGACAGAGAATTTTACATTAAATTGAAATACTACAAAAAACAGTTGCATTATGTATATAACAATTATGACCTGGTATTAAATAACATTAATCTTCAGGAACTTTCGAGTTAATCAAAGTTTCCTTTCCTTTGATTTTGAATGTGGTGCATGAAAAATTTTATTATTTAATTTGCAATATTTATTCAGCACTATGTTAGCGGTCTTTACTACAATTTTAATAACACTTCGGAAAAATGGTCATTCTTACAAATTTTATAAATTAAGTATAACAAACAACATTCATTTAAATTTTTCGTTGATTTTGAAATTTAAAAAAAATTTATTCATATTTTGTTAACTTTTAAGTGATTATAAGAAATAGCAGTTATTATATTATCAGATACTTTAAACCAGCTCAATTATTATGATGAAGTAAAATCCAATTGCAAAAATATTTTCTCACTTTCTGTTAAATGACACAAAAATTATTATTTACATACTTTAGTACAGAAAAATTTAGCAATGTATACGAAAGCAATTGACTTTATAAATTTGTTCACATTAATACAAGTATGCTCGACATGACAGATGAACATCACATTGTTAAGAAAGTAATCTAATATTAATTAGAATTAACCTTTAGGATCTTTTGACTCAATCAAAGTTTTAAGATTCCTTACCTCTGCTTTTGAATGTGATGTCTAAGAAATTGTCCTTATTTAATTTGCAATAATTATTTAGCAATATGTTAATAGCTTTTTTTTTACAATTTTAATAACACTTTTGAAGAATAGCTCTATAATTTAATCTTGGCCTCTCTACCTGTATTATCATCCTATTCTCACTTTTTTCACAAACAAATTCTGTTGAACGTCTTATATAATGTTTTGCAAAATGAAGTTCACATACCTAAAATTAATAAGATTATCGCTAATTATTAAATTTATCAAAATATAATAATAATACACTATATAATATACAGGGAAGACTGGTTACAATAAAAAAGTACTTTTAAGATCAGTCATTTTTTTACAAAAAGTTACAATTTATATATATATGTTATATAACTAGTTCTAACAAGATGTAATTTGGAGCATTCACAATTTTACAACGTTAGCGATGGAAAATTATTGGTTTTAAGATATTGAAAGTGAATTTCATTCCTAAAAGTAATTTTGTTTTATTTACTTTGTTGTTGTTGTTGTAATTATGAAAGAATTATCTTTTCTTCAAAGTTTTACGTACCTCCATAATGAAAATTTTTAAATTGTGAACGTTTGTCTATAATTCTTCATACAGTAAGCACATATAGGGTTTAATTCAAGGATAAAGAAATTGCTTAGAACTTGTGGGGAGGTGTTGGTCTGATACTCCCACGGATCTGTGCAGCAGGTAATAAAAATTCAGAGCTTAAAACGAACAAGCATTTTATTACGGAAAAACAGCATCAAACTTTAACACATCTTGTTATATACACAACGCATTAGACTGCAAGAGAATAAAATGAATTCTTCTGTCGCCGTTGCCACAACATTTATTCTACAAAAGATAAATGAATAATTAACGAGAACAGTTTGCATAAAAAACTTGAAATTAGGATTAAAGTTAAGTTAGGATTAAAGTTAATCGGAGTGCATCTTTGTCGGCACCACAGTACTCCCCCTCGCAGTTAGAAAGTCCGGATTCAGGGAACGAAACGAACGACTGGCTTGGAACGCCTGCCATAGCGAGTCCGAGTCACGACATCCGGGCAGTTACTAAGGGCAGTCTTGTACTTGGTTTGGTCCGAAGAAAAAGTCTCTGGATCGAGGTAGGCCGGCTTGAGTCTATCCACTGAAACTGTGGTCTCCTTCCCGTCCATCAAAATCTTGAAAACTTTATCAGTCCTGGAAATAACTTTAAAAGGTCCAGAATATGGTTGCTCTAAAGATTTGCGCAGTTTGTCTACTCTAAGGAAGACGTAACTGGAAGAGAAAAGATATTTATTCACGAATGTAGATTGTTTAAAATACCTAGAAGCCGGAGTAGGTCGCAAAGATCTGATATGGAGACGTAGCTGCTGCAAGAAAAATGGCACTGATGGAGAAGGTTTGGAATCAATAAAAAACTCTCCAGGCAGTTTTAAGGGCGCTCCATAAACTATCTCCGCCGGCGATGTTCCTAAGTCTTCTTTCACACTCGAACGGATGCCTAACAGTACTATAGGCAGTGCGTCAAACCAAGATTCCGAACTGTGGGCCCTAAGTCTGGTTTTAAGCTGACGATGGAAACGCTCGATCACACCATTACTCTGGGGATGATACGATGTAGTCCTTGTCTGACTAGAACCTAAAAATTTTACAAAAGATGTGAACAGATTGCTTGCTTAAGATGTGAAATTTCAGCTTTTAGTTTGCCTAATTCCGAGTCATCGTTCTAAACCGTAGAAACTGGTATTCTATTATCAGAAACGTCCAGAATCTTGTAGCGATTAACACTAGTTCAGGTATCGGGGCTTTACACACTGACAGAATGTGCTGCACGTTTGCTGGCAAACGTTGCAACCATAACATTCGTAACATATCCTTATCCATGAATTCTAAAGCTATATTTTCCATCTCATTCAAGAGGTGAGATGGTCTTTTATCTGCGAGTTTCAAATCTTTGAGTAACAGGTTCAATTTAGACTGTTCAGTCTGAGCGAAATGCTGCAATACCCTGTCTTTCAGCGACGCATAGGCATTTAGTGCGGGAGGGTTTTTAACGATGTCTTTGACACAACTCAAAACCTGAGAGTTTAAAGCCGCTACAACTGCATGAAACTTGGTCGCGTCAACAGTTATATTTGAGATTATAAATTGAGATTCGACCTGATAGAACCAAAGCTCGGGATCACTATCCCAAAATGGCGGTGCTTTAAAAGCAACACGAGACACCATAACAGGTTCATTCGAGACCAAAACTTTAGCTTCGTCATCAGAATTACCCATTTAGGTATCGCATAAATACTTCAATTACAAAAAATGCACAATAAAAAATGCACGAAAAAAATGTATAATATAAATGAGAATGTATATGAAATATGATCAACTCAAGAATGAGGGAAAAGCAATCATGGGCTTATTAACACTGTCAAGAAAAAACGCACAAAATGTACTCACTCAAATTTTACAACGGCGTTAGCTTCAAATATCTTCACAATACATTAAACTCTGCTACTGCATCACCTCGCATAAAATATAAGGCGGACTCCATTAGTCGAAGTTAAATGATTGAAGGCTTGTGTCAAGCTACATTGAGAACTCAAATGCAGATAAACTAAGTTGACCTTGAATTCACCTTCCGGGTCACCACTTTTATGTGGGGAGGTGTTGGTCTGATACTCCCACGCAACTGTGCCGCAGGTAATAAAAATTCAGAGCTTAAAACGAATAAGCATTTTATTACGAAAAAAAAAAACAGATCAAACTTTAACACATCTCGTTATATACACAACGCATTAGACTGCAAGAGAATAAAATGAATTCTTCTGTCGCCGTTGCCACAACATTTATTCTACAAAAGATAAATGAATAATTAACGAGAACAGTTTACATAAAAAAACTTGAAATTAGGATTAAAGTTAAGTTAGGATTAAAGTTAATCGGAGTGCATCTTTGTCGGCACCACAAACTTAATAAAATTTTATTTAGATGGAAAAAATGAAAGATTAAAAACATACATTAATTATACTTTGTGCATACAAAACTATGGATGGGAAAAAATTTAGTAAATTTTGTTTCATTGTACTCCACCATTCCCGACAAACAATTCAAAATACTAAAAAAAATAAAATAAAATTAATTATATAAGTAAGAGCTAAAAATTTGTTCTTAATATTTTGTAGCAGAATAAGACAAATATTAGACTTTTTGTCTTTTTGAAATAGTTGTATTATATATAATAATTGTTTCATAGGGAGAAATCAATTATATAAATAACATTTTATGGAAAGATAAAGATGAATATGAAGCAACAATGTATCAGAGAAATAGAAATATTCGTATAGTTTCAAACTGTATTAAAAATTTAAATAAGCTTATGTTAGTAAAACTCAGAAAACTGAATAATGTTTTGAACTAATTTTGTTACCAAGCAAAGGAAATATATAAAAAATACTTACTCTGGAATTTTTTGTAATATTGCAATCACGTGTAATTGCCGGTATCCCCTTTTTACTTAATTCTTCATTCTTTGGAAAACCAAAAGTTGACACTTATGGACGTTGACTATCCATCTTTGTGATAACTACCTCTTTATTTAGGTACAATGCATTTGTATACCATTCTATTGAAAATTTTAACATATAATCATAACGTAGAAAAATACATCGTCAAACTCGTACTCGTAGAATGCTCGAAACAGATGTTTTCGCGTGTTTCGATGAAAACTGCTAAATACAATCGTCTGCCGCAATAAACAAGTAGCTACAAAGAAGCCAAACTCAAGCCAATTCTCATTGCATGATAAATGTTAAAATGTGGAAAACTTACGTAGCATCTCTTGAGCCTATGTAACGTATGTCATACGTCATATCGGTAACCCGTAGAACGGCATGCTCCTTAAGAAGGTGTTGACATTATGAGAGCAAACGATCAAGTTGACGTGAAAGTGACGTCACAGCGAACTTGCGAACTGACTCGCAAAGTCCAAAGTAAGCACCTGTGTTGTTGAATTTGTAAAAACTACGGTTATCATTAAGTACAAAGTGTCTGAAATGGAACTATCACGCTATGAAATTAGAACCATCATTTACTTCCAGTTCTGTTGCAAAAAGTCAGAAACAGAATGTCACCAAATCATGTGTACACATTTACGCACTAATTTTATATCATATGATACTGTGAAGGTTTGGTACCAGAAATTAAAAAACAAGGACTATGACATTCAAGAAACAAAGCACTCTGTCCACCTGACTGATGTAGATGAGACCCGCCTGCGAGGACTTGTGGAAGAATATCAGTATGCAATTACTTGAGAGCTAGCTAAGGAATTAGACGTTAGTGACTTGTCCATTAGTCGCTCTATGCATATATGAACTTGACGTGCAAGTTCAATCGTTGGGTGCCGCATGAGCTGACTCAAGCAGATAAGGACAAACGTGTTCGGGCCTGCACTAATATCAACGCAAGGACAAAATTCTGGACCGGATCGTCACTTTTAATGAAAAGTGGATTTACTTCAACAACACAAGGCGAAATGGAGGTTGGTCTACACCCGGTAAGCCCGTCCGCAGAGTAGCAAAGAGCAATATGAACCATAAAAAGATCGGGCTTTGTATGTGTTGGGATTGCCGTAGTCTTATTCACAAAGAATATCTAGATAAAGGTAATACCCTCGACAGTAAGGTGTACAGCGAGATGCTAGTCCGTGTTGACGCTTCTATCAAGGAAAAACGTCGAACTAAGTTCCGGCGCAAAAAGGTAATGTTCTATCAAGATAATGCAAGACCACATGACATGTGTCTGCATTGACCGGCTGGACTCTGTACAGACTTGAATGGGATCTTTTGTCACACAAACCATATAGTCCCAATATCACTCCTTCGGACATCTACTTTTTTTTCACACCTGCAGCTACATCTTGCTGGTGCCATCTTCCATTCTGCACAGGACACCCGAAATAAAGTTGATCTGTTTTTTGGACTTGCCATCAAGTTTCTGGGCCGAGGGTATTGAAAAACTACCAAAACGTAGGCAGAAAATCATAGATTTGGTTGGTGATTACTACCCACACTAAAGGTACAGCTTTCGTGTTTATTTTTCTAACTTTATTAACAAATTTTTGGCAAAAGATTTCGTTACAACCCAGTATATTTCAAAAACAGCCTAATTTTAGCTCAAATATTTTAAATTATATAATATTAGATTTAAAAACATGAAGAATGCTAAATATTTGCAGTAAAGATAATACTGACTTTTATGTCACATTTTTTTTTTTTCAAAATTAATAGGTTCATAAGTGGTTAATTTTTTCTTCATAAGATAGATGTACGAACAAAAAAATAGTGCAAAAATATTTAAACTGAACAGGCCAATGATTAAAAAATGAACAAACTCAGTTAAAGTTTGCTCTGTGCTTAGTATATTTAGAAGTTAGAAGTTATAAATTACTTTGGTTAAAATTAATTGTAATTTGGTTTTAATGTTTTAACTAATGGTATTTTCTTATTGAAACAGTAGCTATCCTTCTTACTTTAAAGGTCTTTAAATTTTACGATTGTGTCTAGTAATCTCTATTTAACGCATAAATAAAAATAGAAAATAGTACTGGCTTGAAGATTTTCTGTACTATGTAAATCGATGGAAATCTATATCCTATTGACTCCTGGCCTTATGTTCATCTCCTTGGCCTGACCACGTTTATTATTATTATCATTATTTTAAGGAATTTGAGAAATCAGCAGATCAGTTTTTAGTGTATTTTATCTTACTATGTGCCGTTGGGCTACAGTTCCTTATGACGGCTAAGTTAATGTTATTTTTATGACCATTTATCAAATCAATGTTTGATGTGACAGCTTTACTGATGGAATAATTCTTTTAGCCTCTGCTTCTCTTTCACAATTTTTGGTCAATAACTTTGTATTACAAAAAATTGCGACCTATTGTCGCTTATGGAAAGTAAAGAATTTCTAAAATTTGTGTCATTCCATAGTATGGTAGTCAGAAGTGAAAAGTATTACCTTTCAAACATAAATAATTGTACTACTTAAAAAGTAAAAAAGAACCTTAAATATAGCTAAATATACCTGAAATTACAGAAAAGCTCCCTAACCCTAGAACACCAAATAAAGCTAACGCTTTTATTTGCATCGTGATAATGGGTGATATTTAAAGTTCTTGAATCTAAAACCGAAGTGTAGTCATTTATTATTGCTGAAATAGTGGATGTTTTATTTAGCAATTAAGATCATTTCATATAATTTAATTTAATATTTCTCTTACGAAAAACCTTTATGCTAAAGTAAAGTATGAAAATATTGAACTGGGTTTCTCTTAATGGAAGTTTTGATATATTATTTCTAGTTAAAAATTCCATCCAATGCTCTTAAGTTATTTTTTTAAATTTTTAAACGGTATTCTTCCTGTACTAGTTGAAGGACCAATGGCTGATTCGGTACCAGAGTCCACGGGTTTAAATCCCAATGCTTGTACATACGTTCTTAGCCATTCGGAACTACTTTTAAGCAGTAAATCCCGGTCTTATTAGCCTCCGTGTAATAAAAATTAGACCGTAGAGCTCCAAACCAAATCGGGTGTAGTAATGGACTTTTGGATAATCATGCAAAGCTTTCTTCTCTTATTATACACGATTATTAATTCTGTGAGAAGACCTAAGACCATATGTTGCTTTCAGTAAATTTATTTATTAATCATAACAATGAAACTTTCAGTACTCGTATGTTTGTATGTATGTCCGTAATGTATGTACATGGATATATGCATACGTATAAGCACACATGCATGCGTGCATGTAGATATATGTGTGTGTGTGTAATTTTAATATGAATCTTTGCTTTCAAACGCTGCAAAAGTTTAAATATTTTTTTATGAAATTTTATTTAACGTAAGTTATAATACATACCAAGTTTTGTTCTTATAAAATGCTATAGATAAAAAAAGAAATCCATTGACTAATATGCAGTTTATTAGGTGCAAATATTTTAATAATACACTTTTATAAATAAAAAATACCTGCGAGACATGGAACTAATTATTTGTTTAAAAAATCAGCTAAACTATTAAATACAAATATCTGAATAGTGTTCTTAATAACTTGACTATGAACTGTACATACATACAGTGCGGCCCGCCAGCATAAGATGTACTTCCAATGCATCCTGTGGAGCCTTTTGGGCTGTCCAGACCTCCAGTAGTCATTTAGTTTTTTTTAAATAACCCTTTTTCGTCTGTGAGAAGAAATACGAGTATGCTTCTCAACCCGCAGCTTCTCAACCCGGAACAAAGGCAGTCATTTCAACACTGACGCTAAAACTGGATTTTTTAACCGTTTAAGACTAAAGAGTGTGCACTTTATTCCGACGATCTTTAGCCTTAAACTCAATATTGCCCTCTTTTGTTTAAAAAAAAAACACCTTTGAGCATTAGAATCTTGGCAATTTGTATAGAACTCTCGTATATATGAGCTTTCATTGCACAAATCAATTAACTCCATAAAACAAAAAAGTTGAGAAATGTGGTGAAATAATGTACATTATTTTTATAAATTTCCTTTATAATATAACTTCAAATAACTATGGTATAATGCATAAATACGGATGTAGCTTTCACCTAAGGATATATCATTTTAATAAAAATAGAAAAGCCAAAAAATCATCGTTAATAGTATTACAGTTTTTTTTTTTTTTTTGTGACTGGTGGAATTAATCGATTTGGCAAGTGAAAAAAAGGTGATAAATTCAGTATTTACATTTTTTATTACAGAGAAAAGTTAATTATTACATTTTCAAAGTAAATTATTACAGATTTTCCATAAAACAGATATTAATAGGTGTATTATAATATATTATCATCAGTTATCTGTGAGGATAAGTCGTATTGATTTATTTTTATAGTAATAATGTCTAACAGGAAGAACAGATTTTAGCTGGTCCATCATATCTTTTTTCTCCTTTATCACAGTTCTACTTTTAGGATATAATAAAGGCTGATCTACATTTTTCAAACTTTCTTGTCTATTTGCTATAGATTTCCTTATGCTAATGGCATTAAACTCTGAATCTTCATTATCGTAACATTTGAAATGTATGATGCCCAGTTTTAACTTTTCTATACCCTAATTTCAAAACAAATAATTAAAACCTATTAAATATGCAGTCCGTGTAATATTGATAGTGTATACAGTAGAAGTTAAAATGTACCCAACTTTATTCTTAACAATAATTAATTTGACTTCACAAGTGCTTAATCCTGCGGAAGTTAGACTGTAACTGACTAAATTATTTTACTTTAAATCTGATAATACGCACTAAAAAGTTATCGTTATCCTTCAGCACTTGATTGTGAATTTGATTGGCATCAATGCAACGATTTCCATTAAAGTATGGTGTTAACTAAAATAGTTTCTGAAATAGTTTTTTATTATACAAAGGCCAAAAATGTTTGTTGTTTAATGGTTTTGATTTTTGATATATTATTTCTAGTTAAAAATTCCATCCAATGCTCTTAAGTTATTTTTTTAAATTTTTAAACGGTATTCTTCCTGTACTAGTTGAAGGACCAATGGCTGATTCGGTACCAGAGTCCACGGGTTTAAATCCCAATGCTTGTACATACGTTCTTAGCCATTCGGAACTACTTTTAAGCAGTAAATCCCGGTCTTATTAGCCTCCGTGTAATAAAAATTAGACCGTAGAGCTCCAAACCAAATCGGGTGTAGTAATGGACTTTTGGATAATCATGCAAAGCTTTCTTCTCTTATTATACACGATTATTAATTCTGTGAGAAGACCTAAGACCATATGTTGCTTTCAGTAAATTTATTTATTAATCATAACAATGAAACTTTCAGTACTCGTATGTTTGTATGTATGTCCGTAATGTATGTACATGGATATATGCATACGTATAAGCACACATGCATGCGTGCATGTAGATATATGTGTGTGTGTGTAATTTTAATATGAATCTTTGCTTTCAAACGCTGCAAAAGTTTAAATATTTTTTTATGAAATTTTATTTAACGTAAGTTATAATACATACCAAGTTTTGTTCTTATAAAATGCTATATATATAAAAAGAAATCCATTGACTAATATGCAGTTTATTAGGTGCAAATATTTTAATAATACACTTTTATAAATAAAAAATACCTGCGAGACATGGAACTAATTATTTGTTTAAAAAATCAGCTAAACTATTAAATACAAATATCTGAATAGTGTTCTTAATAACTTGACTATGAACTGTACATACATACAGTGCGGCCCGCCAGCATAAGATGTACTTCCAATGCATCCTGTGGAGCCTTTTGGGCTGTCCAGACCTCCAGTAGTCATTTAGTTTTTTTTAAATAACCCTTTTTCGTCTGTGAGAAGAAATACGAGTATGCTTCTCAACCCGCAGCTTCTCAACCCGGAACAAAGGCAGTCATTTCAACACTGACGCTAAAACTGGATTTTTTAACCGTTTAAGACTAAAGAGTGTGCACTTTATTCCGACGATCTTTAGCCTTAAACTCAATATTGCCCTCTTTTGTTTAAAAAAAAAACACCTTTGAGCATTAGAATCTTGGCAATTTGTATAGAACTCTCGTATATATGAGCTTTCATTGCACAAATCAATTAACTCCATAAAACAAAAAAGTTGAGAAATGTGGTGAAATAATGTACATTATTTTTATAAATTTCCTTTATAATATAACTTCAAATAACTATGGTATAATGCATAAATACGGATGTAGCTTTCACCTAAGGATATATCATTTTAATAAAAATAGAAAAGCCAAAAAATCATCGTTAATAGTATTACAGTTTTTTTTTTTTTTTTGTGACTGGTGGAATTAATCGATTTGGCAAGTGAAAAAAAGGTGATAAATTCAGTATTTACATTTTTTATTACAGAGAAAAGTTAATTATTACATTTTCAAAGTAAATTATTACAGATTTTCCATAAAACAGATATTAATAGGTGTATTATAATATATTATCATCAGTTATCTGTGAGGATAAGTCGTATTGATTTATTTTTATAGTAATAATGTCTAACAGGAAGAACAGATTTTAGCTGGTCCATCATATCTTTTTTCTCCTTTATCACAGTTCTACTTTTAGGATATAATAAAGGCTGATCTACATTTTTCAAACTTTCTTGTCTATTTGCTATAGATTTCCTTATGCTAATGGCATTAAACTCTGAATCTTCATTATCGTAACATTTGAAATGTATGATGCCCAGTTTTAACTTTTCTATACCCTAATTTCAAAACAAATAATTAAAACCTATTAAATATGCAGTCCGTGTAATATTGATAGTGTATACAGTAGAAGTTAAAATGTACCCAACTTTATTCTTAACAATAATTAATTTGACTTCACAAGTGCTTAATCCTGCGGAAGTTAGACTGTAACTGACTAAATTATTTTACTTTAAATCTGATAATACGCACTAAAAAGTTATCGTTATCCTTCAGCACTTGATTGTGAATTTGATTGGCATCAATGCAACGATTTCCATTAAAGTATGGTGTTAACTAAAATAGTTTCTGAAATAGTTTTTTATTATACAAAGGCCAAAAATGTTTGTTGTTTAATGGTTTTGATTTTTATTATTCAAGAGAGTTATTATAAATTATTATAAACTTAAAAAGTTATAAATATATCAAGTGCTTTGACACTTAAATTTAAGGTTTTTTAAAAAGTGGAGTTAATCGATTTGTTCAGTGAACGCCTCATATATTTCCTTAATTGTGCATCTGAGGTTTGTAAATCAGAGGAAATGAGAATAAATTCTGTTAAAAACAGAAGAACACATTTGTTATTTAAATGGAGTTATTGCGCATGTTTCGATTTTCTCACTTAGTGATATTTCTCTCCAAAATAATTCAGCCTTTCGATATCTAAGAGGTGAAAGTTGAGTGATTTTTTTTCAAGCTCTCTATTAAGTTTCTTCGTCCACACTATTACTTATTTCCAATTCCCATCATTGATCGATTAAGTGAAAAGAAGTTTTTTCTTGCTTATGAAAGTTTTCTGAAAATGTCCAAGCCAGCTGCTATTTCTCAATGCATTTAATGCAACGAGACCAAGCTGAATGATAATATTTACAGAAAATAATGTTGAATATAGAACATTATTCAATTTCTGATCTGAGATTTTCTTTAAGATTTACTAGAAGTATTGGAGTATTTTTTATTGTGGGAATTACAAGAGTGTTAAAAGCCAAAAAAAAAAAAAAAAAAAAAAAAAAAAACATACAGGAAACGGTATTTTAAGTCACAAGTTTTTAATGTTACACTAAATCAAGATTACAATAAAACTTTTGATATATCGGTAATTAATTAACACCCGACTGATTTGTAATAAATATGTACTCATGAATATCTCTTGTTTTAAGTTACACCTCAGGGGCTTTACCTACTTTAAGTAAATACGGGTGTCTCAATCTCGAGGTACCCCAGCGATCTTCATTCTTTTTTCTCCTCTCTCCTGTTGTCCCTTACTTATTTCTTTCTTTTTCTCTCTATGATTACCTTCTCGGAGATGAGCTCTTATCTTGTGATGCTAGGTTCCGTTTTGAACATATCTACTTGCGATTTTTTAACTGTCCACGTCTTTTCCGTTCGTGGAGACCCGTGTCCTGGGTCAAGGAGATCCTGGTAATTGAGGGGAAGCACTAACACATTTCTTTGGCCTTTGTTTCGGGTAAACGGGAGGTGCATAATAGCCCTATGCATCAATAGGCTGATCGTTTACCTTTGTGGCTCAACTCAGGATTAAGTGTGCTTTGTACTTCCTAGACAATGCTTTTAGGCGATGAGTGTTTTAGGAGTACTAGGTGTTCGTATAGACCCTGGTTATCACTGATGTAGTTTTTTCTTTCCCATTGTTGAACTCCGTGATGAGTGGTACAGCCGGGGTCCAAAATATCCTTCTCTTTTCATGGCTTTGTTTTACCCCATTTCTCTCAAACAAGTGGTCAAAAAATTTAAATAACAACACATACTATCAAAAACTTAACAGAAGTCTGTTTGAAGCAAATTTCACTTTTTGCAAATTTTATACTCATATTTATTTTATACTCATACATAAAAACGTATTTTATCTTAAGTCAGGTAAATTTTTAGCTGTTGCCCCGTTTCATCATTGTGTTCTAGCATTTTTGATTTTTATTCTTGTACTTTATTCCACTGTTATTTTAGAATGGTTTACAAATATAGGTTTTTATCGGTTTAACTTCAGTACTATTTTTGTGGTTTTTTATGTTATTTAGAGTTTGGCACATTTTGTCGCCTTTGTGGAATTACTCCCGTTAAGTTCCTACCAACCAAGTTATTTTAAGTTATTTTAGATTATTAGAACTAAAACATATGAAATTCAATCACACTATGTCGATTTTAAATTACTGTCCTTCCTTTGTTTGCACCTGAACGATTGGCGAATGGTAGGTAGCTGTTTTTCTTTCCTGGCAGTTTTAATCCTGATGGTAGTATGGATTTTCGTAACAATTTGGAATAGGCTTTAAGCTGCAGGTTCCGGTCTCATTAACCCTCGTGTAGCAAAAACAGTAGACTGTAGGGCTCTGAATCAAACCAAACAAAAACTTTTGTTGATCAAAAATTGCACGCACTTAAAAAAAAAAAAAAAAAAAAAAAAGCGAATGGGATTACATCCGCGTGGTAGCTCATACCCAGGTTTAGTTGTTCCTAATTCCTAGCATAAATTCAATACACTAATAATGAAAAAGGGGAAAAGAGAGCAAAATACATTTTAAACAAATGCTTAAAACTACTTTTTGCAACATTAATTTGCCCATTTTCTACAAATACTTTCCATGTATCCCATACATGTATTTTTATTATCACTTTTTTCACAAGCATAATTAGTTTTTCTGTCTCTTTTATTTCGGCATTCGGAAGTGTCTTCATATAAATTCCTTTAGTATTCTTAGGAAATTATGCTGGTGCATTACAGCAAATTTTCTATCGTTTCAGGAGATATTAGTAGATTTCAAGCTTACAATAAAGTAAAACACTTTCAGGAGTGCTTGAATTTTCTGGGAGATACATAATATTTTTATGGTAACCCTCATTATTAGATTTAGAAATTCTCATTATTATTTTTTGTAGTACTGTCTGTTTTCCCAAGAAATAATCATTTTCATGGGAATCGTCCCCATCTTTAATTTCTTCATCTGATTCCATTTCAGTTGATGAATTATCAATGTTCTTATATTCCTCATAACCTGCTTCTGCATTTTCTTTATTATTCATCGGAAGATACAGTTTCTAATGAATTTATTAATATTTCGTTCCCTCGTCATAACTACGGTAATAAACCGAAAAGACAAAATATTTTTTAAATTCCTTCCCTGCCCAGAATTGTAACAAAAATACACGGCCGGTGGTTAATACTACTGTGGATCTTCCAAAATATCTATTTAAAGAATTTTCTAACTAACCCTTCACCAAGTTTATGACTTTGTCGGAGCTTTCAGAGGAAAATGGTAGTTTTTGAAAATCTGTCTGAATTGAATATGCTGTTATTCACTGTGGAGTTTGGTGTAAGTGTACAATATATTAGGTAATAGCCAACCACATTTTCGTATTGAGAAATATGCAAGAAACGTAATAACACAAAAATCCAAAAATGTGACGTGTTAGAAAAGTTGCAGTTTTTATGCTGATAAAAAGTGTTCATAACTTTCTCACTTTTTTTAACCTGACATATGTTTGTGGCTTCAAGAGAGAGATTGGAAGATTCTAAATGCTGTAGTGCTGTCGGACGTATCGAAGTGGAACAACCAGAGTGTTGCTCTTTATGTTGGCGTCCATCATTAAATAAATTCATGATTATGGAAATAATTCTTGATCTGTGAGCGATCGTCCAAGTGCAGGAGATCGATATGTTTCTGTTGCATCCTAGAGGAATCAAAGAACAACCACTTCACGAGTAAAATCTACCATTGCATTGATAAGGCGATATTTGTTACTACTGTGCGCCTAAGACTACTGAAAAGTGGACAGTACACTCCCCACATAACACACAAGTTCCATAAGGCATCGCGTCGACGTCCAAAATGTCCATGTTGCGACATAGACACTATTACGACATCCTTTTGACATCCAGAAATGGATGTCGTGTGGACTAGATGCCATATAACATCTCCGCGACAGTCATCAAAAGACAGAAGACCATGCAATGTCGTCAGGATAGCTGAAGTTTTGTGTTCCCTTAACGAACGTTGTGGCGGTGTCCAAAAGTCGACCAGTTTTATTCTTTTTGTGGATATTATATTTTATTAGACATACTTCAATTTTTATTTTAAGCTGAATTTTATCTCTTTCTTTTTTATATACATTCGATAAGCGTTTATTTTTTGTAACGATTTTACAATGTATTGCTACATTTTTTAAGAATATTAAAACTACTTCGTCTAGTTAAAACAGTAAAGCTTTTATAAAATATTACTTTTATAGAACTATTTTGAATATCGTAAAATTAGTGCTGAGGAAAAGATTGATATTAAACGCTATTTATAATAAAGTTTTGTCATAATTAACTGTTTCAAACGCTATTTTTTCTCGGGCTAATTTTTTTTTCTGAAATAAATTCTATTTTTAAAATTTATATTGCAAGCTTCTTATGTTATTGAAACCAAATTTTTGTCACTAATTTATAAATTAACATTTTTATTATTCGTTGGAATAGTTTATTAATTATTGAGGCAATATTGTTTTCAGATAAAAAAAAACACTATTGATATTAAATTTATATCAATATATTTCTTACACATAAAACATAAATAATTTGTTTTTAATTTTAAATATTTTATCTTAAAAACACAATTTTACAAACAAAAAACACAATTATTTTTCCAAGAACTTTGGGATATAGAATTATATATATGTTATACATATTTTCGTAAGGTTATCATCTTGTTTTCTGCCAAACAATTCATTTTGGCGCTGTTATAGGGGGAACCTTATTTTAATAAGGTAACCATGCTAGCAACCCTTATTATCTCGTCAACGATTGGTCCAAATATCGGTTACGTCACTTTCTTAGTGTGGAGTATATTTTAAGATATTTCGCCAAAGAGGTGATACATTTCTATTCTGGTACGGGGAATTCTAGAATTATAACCTTTTTAGTAGCGATTTGGCTTCCTAAGGAAAGCTTTATTTACGATTCTGATACATTTTGTGTTCTGGTGTACGTATTGGGTTGCAATTCCTAGCATTTCTACGAATAATTAGCCTAGAGGATACAAACGAACGAAATTTCACGATGCAAAATAACGAATTTAAGTAAAACTCTGCAAAATTCTGACTATTATTTTAAGTAAATATCATACAAAAATAAATTGCATTAAAATAAATGAGGAATAAATAAATACATGATTATTATTATGATTATTAAATTAAGAGATGCACTAAAGTATTTAAATTTTTTTCTGATTAATCGAGAGAAATAATTGTTAACTAGTCAACCTATTAACTGAACTTTGGTAAAGATATTAAGTAAATTAAAGCTAGTGTGAGATAAAAAAAAAGAATCAATGTTAATTTTTAAACTGAATAATTTATTTTAATGATAAAACATATTTTTTAACGTCTAATTTATAGAAAAATTATTTCTACTTATAATTTTCAATATATATTCAAGAATAAATTTGTCATGTCATAGGTTTTGAAATATTTGTTTAATAACTCAAATATTTCGATTTACGACCACATATGTAGATTTAATGGGAAAAAAATACATATTCTTGTACCATATAAAAATAAATTGTTGTTTGGAGCCTTAATATTGATGCTATTAATGCTTATGCTGAGCAAGGAACCTAAATATTCTTCAGGATTTATATTTAAAGTTTTGTGTTTTTGTAAACTAACTTTTTTCCACATGACAAGGATTTTCTTATCCTAGTTATCTGAAATTACAAATATTCAATTTAAATTATGAATTCTGGCGATTTACTATCAACATGTGTCTTTAGTTTTTAAAACTAAATCTTGATGTCTTCTAAAAAAGTCATAGAAATAAAAGTGTATTTAATCAGTTAATACAAAATCTAATAATGCTCACAACATATATATATATATATATATATATATATATATATATATATATATATATATATATATATATATATATATATATATATATATATATATATATATATATATATATATACACTCAAGCATCAATAACGCTTCCACCAAAACATAACAGGAGATCGCTTAATTTAATAAATTTAGTCCCCGCCGGGTGGTGACAAACTCAAACAAAAGAACAGTTTTATGTAAGGAATTCATTATAAAGACGATTATACCTGATGCATTGTACTGAGATGAAGTACAACTAACAAGATTAAATAGGATAGGTATTCAAATTTAGACAGCTGACTGACATTGATTTTGAACATCCCTGTAGGCAGTGGGATTCGTACACACGGATTTCAGTTCAGGAACACAGCGGTACACTGTTTCTTTGATTTACTAAAAACTGTTTGCATTCCTCCATTTATATATAACTAAAAGAAAATTTTCACTTTGCTAAATTACTAATATGTGGTTTTGTAGTAACTAGAGTATATTATAAAAGTACAAATGGATAGGAGGAAGAGGAATGGAAAAGATTATTTTTTCTGTGAAAAGAATAATTAACAAGATAGCATTACGATATGTATTCAAACATAGACAGCTGCTAGAAGTCGATTCTAAGCATCTCTCTAAGCATTGGGTTTCGAACACACGAACTTCAGTTCTAGTACGTACTGTGGAATCATATGCAGGTGTTAGAGTCTTTCAGTATAAAGTTAATTTGCTGACTTGGTCCAACTAGTTCTTTAATTTTCTTGTAGAGACACAAGGATATTTTTAATTTTCTAAATTACAATTGTGCTTTCTTTTAGTTATAATGTACACTAAAAAGTATAAATAGATACTGTGGTGAAAAATGAATAGGTTATTTATTATTAAAAAATTAATAAAATCAATAAACAATATAAATGTAAACAGATCATTCTGTGTAGTACCTTCTTCGAGTTGTATATTCGTACAAACTCTATTTACATAAAATTTCATTTAAAGGACATTTCTTAAAAAGGATTCAACACTTCAGGTAGAGTTAAAAATAAGCTCTTCACTAGTTGGTTGTTTTTAAATTGTATTTTTTTTAAATTTAATTTTACTCAGTTTGAGCAATGACCCATAACTCATACTTTGATTTTAGTTATAAGTGTTAAAAACCTAAGACTCATAATTCATATTTTAACAGTCTATTATTTATATTACATTAGGAAAAATTATGAAAATATTTTTTTCAAGAAAAATGGAAGATAAATTGGGCGTGGGTATCAAATTGACCCAGATCGCTGTTTTAGAGTCAGAAATTAAATGTACTTTCAAAAGATTTAAAATACTAAAAGAGAATAGTTCTTCCTAACAGAAAACACAGAGTTTTGTAGGCTGTAGACGACTGAACGTCATTTATGTTTACCATTATTTTAAGTTTTAAAAATGTTTAAGAGAAAAAAGGTGAAAGTATTTCTAAAATGGCTGTATATTTCTGTCAAATTTTGGAGTATTTTAGAAATTTTAAGTAGATTATGTTTTAGTTCCTAAAATTAAAAATGCATTAAATATATATATATATATATATATATGCATGTATGTATGTATTGTATACATATTACTGAAATTCAATCATTAAAATTTATTATAGTACTTTTCGAGTAAATATAAATGCTTATTAAAAATTTACTAAGCATTGTCTATATTTTGAAATTTTAATGCTCTACCTTCAGATTGTCTCTGTATCCTGTATATATGTATATTTATCTAACGAACTATCCAGTATGTATGTATACAGGGGCGGATTCAGTCCGGTTGAAGCCTCGTGTGCAGAAAATAAAAATACCCCCCCCCCCTAAACAAGAAGAGAAAATCAGGGGAATAAAAATACATATTGACCACTATGTAAAAATTTAAAAAAAAAAAACATTCTGTAGTAGTTTTTAGGTTATATCAAAATAATTTTCATATGATGTAAATAAATAGAATTTCATTTGAAATTAAAATAGGAAAAGAAAGAATTTTTTTATAGATTTTAAAGCTTTTTATCTCTTTACAATCAGTACTTTTGAATAAATATTTCTCTCTATAAAATAACTAGGGACCGACCACAAATGGTGTGATGCTTGGAGGGAAAAGGAAGTCCATGAAATTGTAACAGTTTGTGATTAGGGGCGGGAGTAGCAATATTTGAAATATGGAATGCAAATGTTAAGAGTCGTACTAATATGATCGTACACTAAAGAGTTGTAATACTAAATGATTCCATTTCTTTTCTAATTTACGATTTGTATAGTTTTAATAAATGTTTATGTAATTAATCTCAAATGAAATGAAGTCATATTTCTATTTAAATAAAACTATATTATTAAAGCAATTTATTAATTCAATTTGTTTTAATGTATTTTGTAGAGATAAGTTTTAAAATAAAATATGTTATATTCCATTTAAAATTCTAAAATACTTTGGTTTTCAATTGCTCTTTTCGTTAATAATTTATTGCTATTGTATAATAATCATGTTTATGTCGTACAAAAATAAGTCCACGAATCATTATTGTTGATGCATTTAGGTATATGTCATTAAAACACGTAGTTAAAATTGAAAATAGCCTTTGTATAGTGCTTTATTTCTGAAATGTATAGTTTTATGAAATATTTAGGGAAATGTGACGAGAATGGGAAGGAATATGTTGAAGTGTGATATTTTGTAAAAAATGGGGAGGGGTCCAAAATATTGAAAAAAAAAGTGTTACATCATTTATGAACACCGCCCATATTATGCAATGTTTTCTCTGATATTGAATTTCTAAAATAATATACTATTTTCATAAAACAGAATGAAAGCTACCCTGATGGGCTTCAAATTAGCTTGAATAATAAAATTTTCAAAATAATTTTATCATTTGAAAACATTTTCCTATCTAATACTTTGTGTGTGTGTGCGTGGGTGTACAGATTATTAACTGATTGCATGTCTTCATGATCTAATTTTTAAAATGTGGTAACTCTTTGGGTTTTCTAAACATGTTTATTTTCAATCATCTTCCGTTTGTTTTATATGTTAGTTTTTTAACTTCTGATTCAATATCATTAAAATTATTATAATTATTTATAATAAACTTTCAGACTTTTCTCAATAATGACGTACCTTTAATACCTTTAATAGATTACAAAGATATACTTGCAGCCTAGATTTAGGTTTTGCAGGCCAGGTGCCCAGTGCACCCGCTGTTAAATCATCCTATATTATATATATATATATATATATATATATATATATATATATATATATATATATATATATATATATATATATATATATATATTCAATAAAAAGAAAAATTTAGACTTTACACAAAGCTGCTGAAACACAACGCCATTTTAATAATGGTTTTATTTCAATGTCAGATGTTTAAATGATACATCTTACGAAATTTGAAATACTAATATCGCTTTTAAAATATGGACTAAATTAATTTTATATGATTTTTTAAAGAATTGAAACTGTAGTATATGCTGATTAAAATAAAGCATTTTGTTTTTCATCATTGAAACTCTATAATATAAAGATAGTATTTTTTTAAGGTATGCGATTTTTTTTAACAGTTTAATAGTTTTTCTAAAGGTTATATTATAGATTAATTTACCTAAGCGTAGCTGTTAGTTGTATGTAATGCATTTCAATCATGAAAAATCTGTCCCCTTTAGGGATATTTAAAAATAAACTTAAAATATTAGCATAATAGACTAATTTCTTTTAATAAGTGGTAATATATAAAGTAAACAATTCTTTTAAATATGTTTTATTACAAATTGAAAGGTAAAAGTGTTACGTTTATTAGACTAAATTATATATATATTAATTTCTTTGATACATTATTATTTATTAGAAACATTTTTCAAGTTTAATATATAGAGCTTTTTAAAAGCATTTTCTATTGTTAGTAACATCATAAGATTCATATTTTTTTGTAAGAACACTTTCTTTTTTTTTTTGACGAAGAATTAACTGTATTCCTAAAAGTGGAACATATTTTCTCTACTGAGAATTAATTTCCTTACCAATTCTTCGATGTCCTACACTTTAATATCTAATAGTCGAAATCTCTCCTTTGGTTGTAGATAATTTTGTCTTGCATATTATATAACAATTATCTGTAGTTCTGTCGAAAAGTGAATTCAGTTAAATATAACACTTATTTCGAGGACTTCCATGTTAAATATTTTTGGTTACTATTATTAACGAGTTTCTTTATCATTTATAGTTTTATTTGCTATAATTATTTCACTTGTCAACATCATTAAATATTTATGATCATTTTATGTTAGTTAAATCTGCTCACAAAGCGTGTAATCTTTAAATATTTACTGACTTTATTATTTATTTGAAAAGGGAAATAAAAATGTAACTGTAAATGTAATAAAAATGTAAAAATATAATATTTAATGTAATTACTGTGAAATTACTTTGTAACAAATTCATATATGATCTCTAGCATGTGCTTAGTGGTGCGTCAAACCGCAAACGGGAAACAAAGGAACGAAGCGGGAGGAGATATGACCTTCGAGAGGGGTTTTCTGTCAAAGGTCACGGACGAGGAACTTTTGAAAAGAATGATAATCAAGCCCAGATTTTACTTGAGGCAAACTTCAGCTTTTCAGTTTAACTCAAAATTTATCGTGGGACTTTTCGGAATGTAACTGGGGGATGTGATGACTAAATATTGTATTAATATTTTCATGGTATTTCATCAGACTTAAAAAGGCTGATTTTAAACTATACTTTAAACAAAATTTTTCTATTTTAATTGAGATTACATTACGACTTACTATAACGTTTTAGAAAATTTTCGATAATAACTAGTTTTAGTTATGTTTGCATTAATAGCATGAAAAATTCAATATTCTCTAGAGAGTACATACATGTATATATTGTAAACCTTAAAACTTAGCACTAAAATGTGAAAATAAATCTATACATGTATATATTATACACACTTCACTTAATACTAAAGTATAAAAATAAATGTATCGTTCTAAAGGAGTTTTTTATTAATTATTGATAGTGTTATAGTGCCATTTTTAAACTTTAATTTCTGTCTGGGTTTCGTGGTATATGAATTTTCCTCCCTTCTAGTTTAAAATTAACACATCAAAACTGTGCTTAGAATGTTTATAACTAAAGAGTACTCCTTGCATCCTTATCTGGAAATAATTAATAACTTAATTTCTTTTATACAAGTTTCTTTTTAATTTTAATTTTTAGGATTTAAAAAAAATGGACATCTTTTAATAAATTGAGAGTGAACTACTTTTATCTCGTGTTATATTGTTTATATATGTATAGATATCTTTTTTTGAAGCAGTTATTTAATAGTAAATTATCTATTGACCGATGACATTCTAACGAAACATTTTTTAGTTGACTATTGTTTATACACTTGCGGAAATATTGTAATAGCTTATTGACTAATAAGGATAATATCTCAGGTAAACTGAACATTAGCACTGATTATTTTTGCAATAAAATTTAGACTATAGCTGTATTTATGATATTCAATTATTAAAGCTTCGGTAAATGAAAACTCCTTTAGAAAGGAAATAATAGCAATAATAGCAGAGAACAGACTACAATCATGGTTTGGTTTGGTTTAGAGCGCTGCTGTAAACTTTTTTGAAACTTAAGGGGTATTTTACTAATAATGCTCGAGACCTGCTGCTTAAAGCCGATTCCAAAAGGTTACGAACAAATATGCCATAGTGAGATTTGAACCCACGAACTATTGTACGGAAGATCAGCGCCCTAACCATTCGACCATCGTCTAGCCTTTAATCATAGATAAAGATTTTTCGATTTACAATATATTAGTTCACTAATTGCGTAAATTTATAGAGGCATAAAAGACTAAAGTCATCCTATTACCTCAGCTGGGTGATTACTATGATAACAGTTTGTTGCTTGAAAAGAATAGAATTAAAAACATTTTCAAATTTGCAAAAGTGACATGATTTAAAATGGAATTATTGTGATTTTCGCATATTTTAGGTCAAATCATGATTTTATGTTTATCTATAAAAATTATCGAATTATTTAAATATCATTTATATATATATCCTCACTTTTAGTTTGATCATAAAATTTATTATGGAATGTAGAATTTTTTTAAAAGGTTGCGTCGGAAAGACAGGCATATATGAAAAAATAAGCTAAATTCCAAGCATTTAAAGGTTTACGATTGCCAAACAGGTTGAGCACTGTCTTTTGGTACAAGAATACATGGATCTGATTCTTATATTTGGCATGGATAAAGACTTTCAGAACTAGCTTAAAGAAGTAGATCGCTACTAATTATTTATGTTACGCTGAAAGTAAACTGGCGAGCTCTCAAAGAACCACTACATGATAGTTTAATCTCAAAAAGAGAGTTATGCAAGTGATTCTAAATAATGGCAAATATATCTTAATATTTTACCAATAGCAACAAAAATATTATTCATTTTAAGTAAGGGATTAGGGTCAATTTTTTTCCTGTAATTTGCTGTTATCGTCTAAGTGGAATTCTTTTTTTATAAGGTATCTCCCTGAAACCCCAATAACTAATCATAATTTAACTTTGCAATAACAATTTTCTTAAACGAACTATAAATATACAATTATAATTCAGTATTAGTGAATCAGATATTTTCTTAATATTTTGGAACTTATATTCTAAATAATTACCAAGATATTGTTTTATTTTGGATATCATAGAGTAGTAGAATTAATTCAAACAATATATGCGTAAAATACACGTGTATTAGATTATTTTTCATTTTTGTGTTTTCACTTCAGATATTGGGTTCAGCAATTGTTAAATGAAAACAGGTACATCTAAGTATTATAATTATGCCTGTTACGTATTCCGAAAATAGAGCATATTAAATAAAAATAATATAATGAAGAAACTAGTTGGTTTAAAATTACAAATCGGTATAATTTTATCCTGTGTATTCTACAGTTATCTTGCAATGATAAATTGTTTTATTTATCCAACATTAAGCTTGCCAAAGAAATATTTAAATAAAATTTAGTTTTAATTCTAGAATATGGCGCAATGAAAAGGGATATCTGGACAATTTAAGAATTAAAGAATGTTTAGGAAGAAAATATCGAATTTTTCATGTTATATTTTCTTCTATAACAAGGGTATTCAAAAGATGCAAATGAATTTTATCCAGGAGCTTACTGTCATTTTTTTCAAATTTTCTTAAAAAATTAATTTACGCAATATTAAAAAAAAATTAATTTTCTCAATTTATACGAATAAAAATATAACCATGTACATATTTTTACATTATGAGTAAAAACAAAGTACGAAATTATATTTTAAAATATTAAACCTATTATAGGTTATAATAGATTTTATAACCTATAATTATCTTTTAAAACTAACATATTATAATAAGGTTATATTTTAAAAGATCTATATACTAGAAAACCATAATTTAAAATTCATTGTTAAATGTTTACAATAATGTAGAGTAGCATGATTGTCACTAAACAACGCTGCATGCGATGCAGTGACCTTTGAAAACTAGATTTCAATTGAAAGGTCACCCTGCACTGCTATGGGGGTGAGATTGAAAAACCACAGAAATGTACACATGTGTTTGAGTGGACAAAATTTTCTTTAGAATTTGGCGCCCTTTTATAATTGGTTGGCATGCATTCTGGCGACATATTTTTGGCACTAACTTGGCGAACTTGGCTGCCAATTTTTCTAAGTTGCCCTCATTCCTCATTCTTCGACTTGGATTCTTTGACGGAGTATTTACGATCGCTCGTAATCTATTTTTTTTCATTTATTACTATTTCCTTTTTTTTTAATTATTACTAATTTTCATTGTTAGGAGTTAAAATCTTCACTTCAAAATTCACGAAGTTTAAAAAGTAAAAGGTTTTTATAATTTTTTATACTATATTGTGCTTTTTTAAAGTCTTTTGTATTAATTTTTTAAGGTCTAAAATATCTTGAGGCTTTTGCATTATTTTATTTTGTTTTAAATTTTTGCAAATGTTGGTTTTTGCATTCTATGTGCAAAGCTTCTTTGCATATTTCTTAAGTATTTCTAATAATATTTTTCTCAAAATCATTTTATCCCAACGTAAATTTATGTCTAAAACCATAGTTTCTGTTTATAATTTTTCTACTTTCAGACTTAATTTTCCTTTGAGATTATTTATGTCTCAAAACAAGTTTCAAAGTCTAATACTTTAAAATTCTGTTTTAAAATATTTAGTTTTTTTCTAAGGCATATAATATATTTGAAAATTTTTTTATTGTTTGGTTATTTTCAAATTTTTACAGAAACTAATTGTTTTTAATTTCAAGTTTCTTTTTATAATTCTTAAAAAAGTTTTCAAATTATAGGCTTTAATTTCTCCAAGATATTCTAAGTCTGAAAACACGTTTCAGTTAAACTAAGTAGTTTTATAAATCGAACCGTTTATCTCTTGATTCGTCTGACTCAAGTAAATCACGCCCACAAAATGTTGGGGTAAAATTAGATTGCCAAAGCAGAAAGGAGCCAAAACAAGTTGGGCAGATCCCCTCTACAAACAGTACTGAGTGTGATTATAAGTATAGTATCATCAGGGTAAAAGGTTTTTTGAAAACAATATTTTTTGTGCTAATTTTTATTTCTTACAATAAAAAATGTACACTTAAACAATTTACAATTAAATAGAAATTACAATAAAAACAAAGAATAATTTGACCTTAATTCTTTAGCTCCTAGCACATAACATGTGATGTATTTTTTCTCTTTTGTCCAAAGCAATGTGTTAAAACCAGGAATGCATATTATGTTTTAGTGTTTAGGGTATAACTTGTCTTTCTATTTCTTAACACAATACTTTGGGCATAAGAGAAAAATATATACATCGAACGTGATTTCGCTAGGAGCGAAAGGGTTAGGGTATTATTCGAAGCATCCTCTGGATATCCATAAGACATCTGAATATCCAAAAGGCGACCTATAATGGACGTCGGATATGCATCTCAGACATCCATGTAATATAAAATATAACATCCTCACGACCTCTATAAATGGACGTCCAATTAAAGACGTCCTTTCGACATACTTTGGAAGCGGATAAATGTCCAGAGTAAAGCCCCTAGCAGTCCACAAATCGATGTCGCATTTAAGACACTCATACGATATCCATGCGACATCATTTCACACATCGTAACGACCCTCGAACGACCCAAAATCGAGGAAACTTTTTGACTCCCCGCGACATCGGGGAAGACGTCCGAAGGCAAAATCGCGACATCCTGTGGACATTTGGCCTGCCCAAAAGAGACGTCCATACGACATTCTGTGAAGCTTTTGTGCTATGTGGGTCGGTTATCCAGAGTTTGTACTCCTCTACTAGTCCAGTTTTCATCTTTGATATATATTTTTTATTTTGTTTCATGCCCAAACATATTTGCTACTTACCTACTATATTTCGTGTCAAAGCAGTAATTGTCGGTTTTTCCGAATTTACCGCTGAGTGTTTAACAGTTTGACAGCGATTACACTAACATGTAATACAGTATTCTAAAATGAAGTATAGTAATAGATATAACTGCTCTTCCTGAATTTAGTGCTTATACCTGCACATAAAACGAATTCATGTATGAAGACTGAAAAGTTAGAAAGTGTCAATCCGAGTCGCGAAATTAAATAACATCAATTCGTTCTAATAAAAAAATATTCTGCTGTACATTAACTGTTCTCAAAGAAAAATTAGTGGGTTAAATAATTGGGTATTTATAGTTTTTAAATAAAGATAAAAAGATCCGAGATAAATGAGTAGGTATGGCACTAAATTTCGTTAACCGAAGTACAAGAGTTTGAATCTCACTGCTGGCATTGGATATTCGTAGCTACACCGAATCACCTATAGAAAGTATTTCCTGGTTTGAAAAATATCTTATTTCAAAATATTTAACGTAGCGCTCCAAACCTAACTGTGCATTAATAAAAAACAATTTAATGATTTAAATTGTCATAACTTTATCAGAAAATTCTGTTGTAGTTTCTTTATTTTAGTTTAGTTACTACAGATATTTTAAAATCCTACTATTATTCTACTTAAATCGACACTTCTGTATGACTATCCTAATGCAAGCAGTAACCTACCATTTAAACATCTAGATAAGTATCACGTGTAATTCGAGTATAATTAGTCTTTTAAGAGTAACTAGATATGAATTTTGATATTTCTTATTTAAATATATTTCCTTTATTCTATCCCACTTAAATAGAAAAATATTCCACCTTTCAGACTAAGTACTATGTTACATTTGCAAACTTTATTTAGTAAATGTATAATGTGAATTCAATATGCCGTCAAAATACTCTTATATAATATTAACAAATATAAAACTAAATTCCAAAAACTCAAATTTCTTATGATTGAGTCCTCATGATGAAAATTCTATAAATGAATGACAATTAGAAAATATAATTTTGGCAATTCCTTCGTGTATTGAATTCTAGCTAAATGAACTTTTAGCGATTCGTGTGAGGCGAAACATTAAAATTACTTTCTGCTATATTATTTATCCGAAACCGATAATGCGGTTATAATAATTAACGTCATTACGAGTTATCTGTATAAAGACTGCTGTAGTTTTATTTCATTCTATTGCTTTGATATATATCAAAAGTGGTTCTCTTAAACTATTAATAAAGTCATTTTGTTATATTGGAAATTTCCGTGTACATTTTAAGAACCCTTTGAGGCATTTATTATATGAATTTCTGAATTTCCGACACAGTGTAATTTTGAATGTTTCTGCTCTCGAACCCAGGTTTTAACCAGGCATTACAATACGGCTTCAAATTAAAAAAAAAGGTACCTATGAAAATATTATCACTATTTGAAATAAAAAATTATTTGGTTTTTTGAGTTTAAATTTTTTTTTGTGAAATCGAATTTTATAGCATTCAAAATTATTACTATACAATAAATTCCTTTTTACGTCCTTTTTATTTAGTTCTAAAAAAAGGAATTGATTGCTAAAATTGCTTGCTTCTTCGAGACATATGTATATGAACTTAACTTTTTAATATTTGTATTTTAATAGTTCATATTTCTTTCCCGTTTTGTATCGCTCTAGAAATGTTTCTCACATTTATATCTTGAAAAATAATAATGTTTGCATATTCCGTATATTGGGAGCGTAATAACGTCCTTAGTCCTTAACCAGCCTTTTTCTTCGCAAGTAAAAATACACATATAATTACAAATATGTTTAACATAAGACAAGTATTCCTTAAACAGCACTTTTAAATTTAAATACTCAATTTTGCAAAAAATTCTAATTTTTCCTTGTGTTTCCTTTTCCTATCATTATGAAAAAACTGAAACAAACACCCTATGAACCCAAACAACAGAAAGTTTAACCTCTATGTTACAGAAATAAACCGAAATATATTTAAATTCAAAATCTCAAGATTTTTATTAAAGTTAATTACAGAAATTCAAGGACAAACTCAGATCGCAATGTCCTGTTTACAGTAAAAGCGAGGTAAGGGATTAAAAGCTTATTTTACTTGAAATTGCAGGGCATATCCACTCCATTATGGATATATCCCATGTTTATAATCAGATGTCTGCACCCCTTTTGTAGTAAAAGGGACGCTGCAATTTAATTTCCACCTCGAATTACAGCAATTAATCTTTTAACTGATCCTTGAATGAAGAAGAAAATATATTAAAATTTTGAATTAAAATATTTCAGTTTATTTTTGTCACAGAGAAGAGTATAAAAGTTTTGATTTGTAAATTTGCAAAATGGAATTTTGAAACTTAAAAATACCATGATATAAACGGTTATCTTATTTGAATCATTTTTGAAATTAGAAGTATACTGGAACCTCGTTTATGAGTTTTGCAAGGGACCGACGAGAAAACCATATAGATGAAAAAGCACACAAATAATATATACATTTAAACAAAATTTAAAAGTTTTTAAAGCTACCCAGAAAATATAACGTATAAATGAAATTTTGCTTAGAAAGTGTAGATTACACAATACCAATTCATTAACAGAATGTTATATTGTTTTACTTGCACAGTTTCAATTTTAGTCACATACAAGATGAAATTTATAATGCGTTAATGTCGCAAAATGAAGATAAAATAACGCTCAAAGCATCCCGTTGATATCCGAAGTGTCGATTTTCCGACACAGACGCTATTACGACGTCATCTTGTCATCCAGAAATGGATGTCTTGTAGACTAGGAGCCATATAATGTCCCTGTTACTGACATCAAAAGACAGTAAGCCCCGAAATGTCGTCGGGATAGCTGAAGTTTTGTGTTCCCTTAACGAACATTGTGGCGATGTCCATAAAAGTCGACCATTTTGGCTTTTTCTTTAGCGGACATTGTATGTTGGCAAACATACGTCAGTTGTAGTTTCAAGCTAAATCTCATGTTTTTATCTTTTTTATATGTTTTCGATAAGTGTTTAATCTTTTTTAACGATTTTACTAAGTATTGCTAATAAGTAACTTTATATTTTTAATGTACCTTATTTATTAGATATTTCCTTCTAATATTATTTTCAAAATAGCACTATTAGAAAACTTTTTAAAATATTTTAAATGTATTTCATCTGAAAAGATAGATATTACACTATATAACATTTTTTTTCTTGTCCTATTTAACTATTTCAAACGCTTAGGGTTAATTTTTTACTGTCCAATGAAATCCCCATATGTATTCAATTCTTTCCATTAATAAAATATGCACTGCAAGCTTCTTATTTTATTGTAAAATTCGAATTTTCATCACTTATTTATGCTTTATAAAAAACATTTTTGTCATTTATTGTGAAAAGCGTTTTTAATTATTGAGGCTATATTGTTTCCAGAAAACAATATAAATTATTTATATCAATATATCTCTTGACACTGCATTAGTTTATGGTGTAATTTAATCATCTCTAAAGAAATAGCAACACATACTTTACTAAAATAGATAACTTACTAAAACAGATTAATAATAGTACTTAAAAGTTGTTAAATTAATGATATGTGCTTATTAATAAGTATGTTAAAATGTTGTTTTGTTTCATTAGATACGAGTATATTTAGATATAAAATTTTAGTGTATTTATGTTATAAAAATACAAATCTGTTTACATACAGAAAATTATTCTCTAAAATTAAGCATTACTGTTGGAAAATATTGAAAATATCTGTCACCTTCGTTACCATCAATTATGAGGAAAGAGGTAATTTGAAACATAAAAAGTAATTAGCTTTTCATTCCAGATAATTTAAGTTATAAATATCATAAATTAGAAAGGAAATAGCTTATTTTTCCAAGATAACTTTTGTGATATTTGTAGATAGATAGATTCACCAATACTAAAATTAAATTTTTCTATCAATTTGAAGCTCAATGTATTCTTTATTTTGTAAACTAAAAATACTAAAAGCCTCTACTATTTTAAAATTTATAAACATTTGTTACTTAATCTGTAAAACAAAATCTGCATGTATATCATTTATGTTGCATGTAGATTCTTTATGCAAATCTTCTATAACAGTTGTCTTAAAAATTGAGCTTTCAAATAAAACTAAAATTTCCAGAGCAATGGCAAATTTCATTTTAAATTTATAGATACCAACAGTTTATTGAAATATTCGATATTTCAAAAGATTATTAAACCGTTCATAGATTATTTGTTTATAGTTTTTCCGTTCTTTAGTGGTTTATTGGTAACGAACGCGGTCTCTTCCCAGTCATTGCGGGTTCCAGTCCAACTCCGGTAGAGACAATTTTTTCGATTGTGATGAGTTTTTGTTATCCCCTGTGTGTATTTACTTGTGCATTAATAACTATTTATAATACTAGATTTGTAATTCTTCTATTGAATACTAAAGCATTAATGATATTTTAATGTTTTTGATTTATTACATAGTTTTGTTCAAATAATTGCATTGCTAACACTAAGTTTAATTATTGAAATTCCATTTCATGACAAAAATGTTTTCTTAAAAATAGATTCCATTCATTTAAAACTATTTCAGATACTTTTGCTGAGTTAACGATATATGAATAACATTAGAGACACAAAAATTAAAACCTTGGGGGGGGGGGGTTAGTTAATTCAGGGTGTAGAATCTGGTGGGTAAAAGTGTCGTATATTTATTTAAAAATTCCTTTTTACACATTAGGTTTGGATGTTTTATTAATTTTTTTCTGTTGAAATTATTTTAGGTTTGATATACATTATTTCTAGTTAAGTTTTAGGATCGTGCAAAAATTAAAATCTCATTCTTTATTTTTGCTCGTTGCATTGTGGCTATTAACATGTGTTGTAATAAAGTTTTCTTTTGTATTATTTTATAACTATACGAAACCTTAAAAAGGTTATTAAAGATTAGTAAATTTCAGAAGAACAGAATGATATAAAAAATTGAATACATTTATAATTCCTATTTTTTATAATTTTAATATATAGGAGGGAGTAAAATGAAGGAATGGTTGAATGCTGTAAATTACTGTAATGTTTTAAATTTTATAAGGTAAAAGTAAATTTTTCTTACAAAACATTTTATAAAAGGACAATTACAAAGTAATTATTTGGTTTTGAGTTAAGTTGTCTAAGTGGAAGCTGGTTATTTTGCTGCAAGTCCATACTTAGAGCGTTTCGAAATCAAGATTGCCTTTCAAAAAAAAAAATACTTATGTTATTCCAATGCTCTACTTGCTGTTTCAGGATTTTTAACAAGTCGGTGTATTGTTACGTTGTGTTTATTAATTTAAGTAAACCTGGTATTCTTTCTTGCTTTAAAATAGGCTGCGTAAGTAAGTTATTTAATTCAGAATTTACGATTTCAGTTACATTTACGTAACGTTCAGAGTGTATTTTATGAATTTCTATAATTTTCGTTAGAAATTTGAAAAGATTGTAATGAAATGAAACTGCTGCTTTACCTCATACAGAAAATTTTAAATACTGTAACATTTGGTTGTCACTTTTTATAAAAGTGTGTCATATATGTACATATATAAATATACTGTAGAAAAGCTTTTCTTTGTACATTCATTAATCTGAAACAAATCTTTATATTTTACCATTTTGGAGATGAATATTATTGCCTTTGGCATCACTTTTGGTTGTCCATGCCAGCAAACAAAATAGTTTCGACAGGTTATGTGTTCGTCACGTGGAATAAATATTTCAATAACACGTTTAAATGTGTATAACTGTTTTTTATCAAATCTGTTTATCCAATTTAGTATGCGTATACGTTCTTATTTACTTTTTAAAGCATGTATTGATTTATAATTGCTGATGTTATATAAAATGGTATTTAAAAGAAATGCACGTGAATACGTCACATAATTTCTAGCTAAATGTTCTACTTTTGTACAAATTACTTATCTTTTAAAATGTTTATAAAATCAAATGTGTTCCATTTCTAAAATGACATTTTTGATATCAGGTAGCGTCATACTTTTAATGATTGTCAAAATTATATTATACGTGGCATACATGAGTCTTCTAGTATATATGAAAACATGAAATCAAGTTTTATTATTGGACAAAGAGAAGAATTTTAAAGCATGTTTTTTTTTTTTTTTTTTTTTCATTTACTGATTTATTATCAAAAGCCAAATGTCTTTAATTTTAAATCTATAAAGTATTATAGTTTCCTTTTCCATTCCATTGATAAATTATAGACAAATGGATATATATGGTAAGTGGCGGGGTCATCAGTGTTTCAAATTCGGGTCTTGACCTGTCTTACCCTCAAAGGCAAGAGCCACTTTTCCCCCTCTGAATGTATCTCTTCTGAAATGTTTGAGCCACGAGGCAATCAGTTGCATCTGCCGTAAACTGAGAATTTCAAACTAGCTCCCACTTTTCTCTGAAGAGGAATATTTTATGCAAACTAAGAGATCATCAGTATAATCATACATCAAATAAACGGAGGTTTATGAATACAGACTGTGCATTTAAAAAAATTAGAAAAGTATTTTATCTTTACTTGAATGACTTTAAAAATATTTTTAGATTATGATATGCAATTTATGTTGAAATATAATTCAAAACTGAAATATTCAATAATTAAACTAATGCATATTAAAGTTCTAATTGAGATCAGAATTAAAGGGAATGGGATCACAGATGCCTAACAGGCTTAAAATAGGCGGTGCATTGTCAGATATTAAATATGTTTATGTTTGACGCATATAGATAACTAAACTATTACCCAGCTCGACAGTTAATAGGCCAATTGTTAGGCAGTTAAGTGTGGAATTAAGAAGGGACAAGCTGTAAATTATTTTAAACTCTTCAGATTAGATCTGTAATGAACATACCAAGTTTCCTCACCCCCCTTCTACTACGTAAGCTTTAGCCGTTGTGTACAGATTTATATTCGGAAAACATGGTTTTTTCAAAATAACTAAACTTTATCTCAAAAACAACTAACTCTTTCAAAATCTTTTCAGTGCAATACTTAGCTTAAAATTTGGAATAAAATGAGTACTCACAGTTAATATCTGTGTTGTATATTAAGCTCACAGCTCTGCTTCAAAGTTTTTATAATTTGCTGATAAAGCGTATTAAACCAGAGCGCAAGAAGTTACTAGCACCTTCTGCTTCTTGTTATTACTATTGTATGACATATTAAGTGTGTGTGCTCATTTCCACACAGACTGATATACTTATCCAAGCATTTGTTGGCCTTTCTAAAACTGTCATTGTATAATCACACCACGATCCTCAATCATCTCCATACTTCAGGTTATTTCAATTTACGGCCTCCTAAAAACTTTGAAAATTCCATTTCCTCCTCAAACACAATGAAATCAGTATTTTCTCCCCGAAGATGCGTTTTAACTGATACAATATACTGTTTAGTGTGAAATATGGAGACAAAATACACCTAAAGGGTAAGTTTAGGACAAGATTTTATCTAAAATATGTAGTGAAAATCTGAAATGATTTTATAATATATAGAGATCACGTAGTTTGGATTTCTTATTTTTGCTATCGAATTTTGTTATTTTACATATACAATTTTTCTTTTATTGCTTATTATAGGAAATATTCAAATATTTTAATAGTTTTTTCAAATAATTTTCCTAATTGTGCGATTGGCAATAAAAGTACATTCTAATCTTAAAAATTTTAACTTTTCCAATTATCTTTTAATAAGCTTATATGCTATATTCTTTTATTATATTAAACTTGATACTATGATCCCATTTACATTGGGATAATTTCAACTGAATCTAAATATTGGTTAATATCTTAAATCAAACTTATGGACTATTAAGAGTAAAATAAATATGATTAAATGAAAACAGTTTTGAAAATTACAGTCTGATCTCATTTGGGATATGCTCTAATTTTAAATATCATGAGATGTCATTTATAAAAAATGAAAGTTTCATAAAACAAACTTATTTTGCGGTTACATATAAACAGTACCACGAAAAGTTTTATAATAATATATACTATTCCTTATGATTCCAGTTGAGATATCTTTTGGAAAAGTATCCCACATAACACACAATTTCCATAAGGCATCCAGTCTACGACCAAACTGTCGATATTTCGCTATAGAAATCCTTTTGATGTCCAGAGATGGATGTCATGTGGACTAAAAACCTTATAGTGTCATCGCGACAGCCATCAAAAGACAGAAAGACACGCGACGTCGTCGGGTTAACTAAAGTTTTGTGCTCCCATAATGAACGTTATGACGATATCCCAAAGTCGACCAGTTTCTTTAGTGGACAGTCAATTTGTCACATATGTCAATTTTTATTTTAAGCTAACTCTCATGTCTCTTTTCTATTTTTTATATGTCGTCGGTAAGCTTTTAATCTTTTTTAATGATTTTACAAAGTATTGATAAGCTTTTTAAGAATGTTGAAAGTACATCGTAATATTAAAACACCAATGGTTAAAGAAGCTTTTATACTGCAACTTTTTTATTAGATATTTCTTTCCGCATATTTTTATTTCAAAATATTACTTTTAGAGAACTATATTAACTATTTTAAAAGTGTTTCATCTGAAAAGATGGATATTGTTCTTGATTTATAATACAGTTTTTATCCAATTTAACTATTTCAAGTGCTATTTTTGAACGGATCTAATTTCGTTTTCTTCAATAAAATACTCAGAGGTATTCAATTCTTCCCGTTAATAAAATTTACACTGCATGCTTCTTATTTTATTAAATAATCTAAACTTTCCTCACTTATTTATACTTTATAAATAAACATTTGAAGTTCGTTATGAAAAGAGTTTTTAATTATTGAGGCAATATTGCTTACGAAAAAAATATTCATGTTTCGTTACTGGCCGTCGGTACCATGACATGCTGCAGACGTTTGTTGTGCATCAAATACATCAAAGGGGGGTCCTTACATCGACCATTTTCATGCAGGATGGTGCCCCCTCACATATCCATGGGTCCGTGAATGCATTATTGCTTCAACACTTCACACAGGAAAGTGTTATTATTCTCTAATTTCCTATTCCATGCCCACCACTTTCGCCAGATCTAACTCAGTGCGATTTCTGGTTATGGGGCTATTTAAAAAGTTCGGTGTACCGCAGAGATGTGGTGACGTTAAATGACTTAAAGAACTCCATAACGCTTCATGTGCGAAGCCTCATAACTGATCACTTATTGATCTGCTGTTGAACACACTGTCCATCGACTTGAAATTTTGCAGGGGAATGAAGGTGGTCAAGTGGAACACCTTTCCCTACATCGTCCTGGACACAACTAACAACTCCTCCTCTTGTGCAATTTCGTCCTAACCTGTTCTTGTTTCTGCAAACTCAACTATTTTTGTTCCTCCCTTACCTTTACTTAATGTGATTCGATGACAAGGGGATCAGAAGCTAGTCAATAAATGTTAATATTGTTTCTGTATTCCGTTTTGATCATTTATTGTGTTAAATTTCAGGTTTTCCTGAAAAGATGACCTCAGGTGGACATTTTAGTACTAATTTTTTTTTTCGAAATTCCAAGAGCACATCACGTGTATAGCCCATATGCAAAACTTCGTTGCATTCCATTCACCTGTTTGCGCTTTAAGATGCCATTTATAGGGGAACTTTCATTATATTCACTTGATATATTAATACAATCAACCGAATCTAACGGTTGGAATTTTATATATTATCGCTTTATTGTGAATGTTATTTACATTTTTCAAAAAATAACTGATCTTTTGTATTTTCTAGCATTGTTTGAAAAATCTGTGAATTTTATTACTTTTTATTCACGAATGTTCTAACGGCTGTTTTAAAATTACTTATTTTTCTTACTTGTTTTGCTAATAACTTATCCTTTTTTATAACATTTTTGTTTGAAAAAAGTCATATGAATTTTATTCGCTTTTGTCTTTTATTGAATGTTCTTTAGTCAACGAATACTTTAATATGTTACATTTTGTTATTCTAATGTTATTTGTATATTCAATTATCTCTTTTCTTGCAGCGATTTTATGAAGTAGGTTTTTAGGATTATAATTTATGGGGAAACTCATTTATAAAACATTTTATGCTGTTTAGGTTTGTTCTCCTCTCTCCTAATATTTATTTTTAGATCAAATTGAGATTATGTATTAGAGATAAATATTATAAATAAAGATAAATATATATTAGAGATAAATTATCAAGCTGGTACTTTCAAAGAAGTGCATGCTGTGTGATGTAGAAACAAAACAATTATTTTGTTTTCCTATAAATTCTGAGAGATAAACAGTTAAAAATTCACAGTGAGTGTCATTAAATTATTTTTATATTAAACTATATGCATTAAATCTTTCGCTATGAGCCATGGGTTTGGACTAGGTGGTCAGAATGTGGAAAAGGCCCAATTTCTTCAGCCAAAATTGTTAAGAATTCCTCTCTCCCTAATCGGAACTTTATCATTTAGTGTTTCTATTGAAAACAAATTTTGTTCTGCAAATATCCTGTTTTGGCTCTTTTAACAGATATAAGATATAAGATATAATCCTTTGTTCGTGCCACACAGATGACTCACTCTCCTCTTGGCTCTACTATGTATATTTGTGTGTACCTAAACAAAGCAGATAAAATTTTGCAAAGTCCAATCTGTGGACTACTATATTTTCTTTCCTATAACCAAGAGCATTAAAACTTAACCCATTGTGGCAGGTCAAAATACCGACTGTTCTAATACATCATGACAGTATGGGGAAGGAAATGAACATCTGTACTACGGGCCGCTCGGCCGATTCGTCGTATTGTTTCTAAGGTTGATTCAACCGTTTTCGTAAAGATAAAATTAAAGATTCCATTACCAGTTAGTTTATTGCAGACTTATAAAATTATTATTTCTGTGTAGTATGTGACATTAAAATATTTATATTAAATAAAATGGAAAAAATTTGTAAATGATTTATTTTTGATGTGCTGTTCTATACTATAATTATTTTAAATCAGTGCTTTTATTTCTTTTATATAATCCCAATTCGATGTATTAAAATGTAAAATACTGCTAAATTTATTTTATTCTTTATATACATTTAAAGCAGAAGTTACAAAACAGATGAATCTTGTTGGACTTGATTATATAAGTGTATCAGCTTACCAGTAAAATAATTTAGTAGAAGCAGTATTGTTAATGTGGCCACAAATCTAATTATTTACCGTGGATATACAGCTGTTAGTTCCTAGGTGCCACGTACTCGTCTACGTCTACAATAATTTATTTTATGGTTTTTAGCTGTATAGAGGTTGGCTGTTAGCTTATCTTTTACTTCATGCATGAAAAATTTTTTGGATTAAAAAAAATCTCGATATTTAGAGGAACCTCAAAATATATAATACTTAATATCTGGTAAATTTTAAGGGCAAACAGCTGATTAATATTTATAAACACAACCTGCCACGCCCCCGTTTTAAAGGACTTCAATACTGACCTTTGTTCTCATTCCTCTCTGGATTTATTTTATTATCCCACTGTGACAGGAATTACACTACTCAACCCTCCTCTCATTCCTCGTAATGTTTACATCGTAATGAAGTTTCAACAGTTGTTTGCGGAAACGTTTACCAAAAACTGCCTTTGTTGGTCTTATAACTTTAAAAATTGGAATTCTTGATACAATTATTTGTTTTAATGGTGTTTCATATATTCGTACTTAAGTATTGGAGGTTTTAAGCATTGAACCAGGTTATGAAATTAGAAATTCTTTTAAAAAGATTGATTGTAATCGTATTCGGAAAGTTGAGTTATCAGCTTTAAACCTGATAAAATGTGACAAAATTCAGAAAAAAATATAAAAACTTAAACAAAGTAAGTCTGAAATGTCCTTTAGAGATGTGTATGGAGCAGGAAAATATTAATTATCTATAAATATGTGAGTTATATAAAAGGTTCAGTTTTTTACATTTTTCTCAAAATGTAACTTTTTTATACATTGGTACCTTTTTTTCAAAACTTTTTTAATATATTAGATTGAAACTCTCCGTTCTTGTGTATAGTGATTATATCTGGTATAATAAGAAGCGGTTTAGCTCAAATATAATTATATATGCTGAGAGTGGAAATTTTCTTACTTAAATTTTAGTGATTTTTCAATAATTTATAGAAATAACTTTTGTAATTTTTTCTAAATATCTGCTTATTAAAAAATGTCCTGGTGATAGTACCTCAAAACTGTCATATTCCGGTGAAAGTGGCATGAGGAGCCTTAAATTCAACACGCCTTCTATTTCACTGAGTGTAGTAATAAATTCCTTTAGGGTCAATACTTGACAATTAACCGTAGGCTTTAGGTGAAGTTTGAATGACTTCACCCCCCCTTCCCAAATACACCGAAATTTGGAGAAATTGGAAGGATAAATTTCCATTCGATACCCTCAGTTAGATAGTTTGATAGAATTTGATTTGGAGAATTTAACATTTAAGCAATTTTTTAATTTCAACACTAGCACCAACAAAAGTTTTGGCATTGTCTGTCATGATTTTTGAAGATTTGCCCCGTCTACCAAAGAAACGTTTCAAACTAGCAATGGAATACTCGGTAGTTAAATCAGTTACAAACTCAAGGTTTATTTTTTTGTTGGTCAAACGAACATAAATCCCATTTTTGTGATGTCGACCCTGATGTTCCAAAAACGACAAATGCTAAAGAAACAAGGTTGCTGTTATAGATGCTACTTGAAATTACATCTCATCTCTGATTGTAAAGCGAAAATACCTCCGTGTACAACTTATAACAGTTTTCAGCACACTAAACTATTTTGTAACAGCAGAACTAGAACACAAACTCCTGAAATTTTAAATGTTAAACCTCCTAAAGAACCCAAAGACTCGAACCACGACACAAAAGCTCCAAGTTCAACATCACAATGCAATTCGGTTGAAATTAACCAAAGTGTTATTTTTCTTGTTGCACTATTGCAGAATCTGAAATCCAATCTAAAAGGGTTAGACTATTTCTGGATTCTAGAAGCGAAAGAAGCTTCATTCTTAATTCGCTAGCACGAGATTTGAAAATTCCTCTTATTCGTAAGGGAAAATTGAGTTCATATTCATTTGGTTCGAAACTCCCATCAGTGCAGTTATTCGAAGTATATAGCTTTCGACTCAAAAGCCGCTTTGACCCTGAACTCTTCGTACCTTAAGGATCCTACTACTAGTAATATTATCTACACAGCTGAGGAAAAATATAATGTAATTGGCAGCACACTGGCTCAGAATTTTACCCCAAATCCAGGTTCTGACGTACGCACGACCAACGATGTTCTCAACAGTATTTCAACTATTCAAAATTTCACTTCTTTCAATGTCAATATTAATTCGGCTCTTCTTATTAAAATCATTAAAAATCTTCCAAAACGTAAGTCCCCTGGAGAAGATAGAATCACTAATACTGCTCTCAAGCATCTCCCCATCCAGTATATTTATTATATTTATACAATTATTGATCACATCTTTTATTTTTGTAATTTTCCTTCTAATTGGAAAAATTCAATTATCGTCCCTATTCCAAGACCTAACAAAGACCACTCAACTCCAGATAATTATTGCAAAATTACTGAGAAAGAAAAACAATTACAAAATTACTCAGCAAAATTACTGAGAAATTTATTCTTCGTGAAATTAATAGTCATATTGAAGAAAATAATATAATAATTCCTTATCAATTTCGCTTTCGCAAAAACCTTTCGGCTCCTCATCAGGTCTATCGCATTGCTGAAATTCTCGCCAAAAATAAATTAAATAAGTTCTATACTGCGGCCATTTTTCTCGATGTTGCTCGTGCTTTCTACAAAATCTGGTTACACAATTCGTTATAACTTCTCTACTCATGTCGTTAAACTTATTTTTTCTTACTTAAGCGGTCGAACTTTTCAAGTCAAAATTTACCATTCTCTATCTTCAAAATTTCCTATTTACTGTGGCTTTCCACAGGGATTCCTTCTCGGCCCAACATTATTTAATATCTATATCAATGACATCTCTGTGCATCCTTCGACTGAACTTGCAATTTATGCAGATGACACTGCTATTTTTTCGTCAAATAAAAATATTAGGTTTGCTGTGCATGCCATTAATAAGCTCTTAGTCAAAATTATTGAGTGGCTCGACAGATAGAAAATTAGGATTAACACATCTAAATGCGAAGCCGCAATGTTTACAGCCAAGCAGAGAACGTCTTACGTTAACCACAACATATACATCAATAACACTCCTATTCCCTGGTCGGATACTCTTAAGTACTTAGGTGTCACTTTAGATAAAAATTTAACCTGGAAACAACATTTTCTTTCGGTCAAAACTAAATATCGGAACGCTAAGCGAGCTCTATACCCCCTAATTTCTAGCCATAGCAAAATGAATACTAAAATAAAGCTGCTCGTTTACACTTCCTTTTTGCGTCCCAGTATTACCTATGCAGCACCAGTGTGGTCCTATACAGCAGATTCTAACATTAAAATTCTTACTGTTCTTCAAAATTTAATTATCAGAGAAATCGCTAATACTCCCTGGTACTTTAGAAATAGAATTAAAAATTCTTCCTATTCCAAATTTTGTTTATAATCTCTCCACTAACTTTCATAAAAATCTAAACAATGAATTAATTAATAATGTAGTCAATTATGACCCCACTGATGCTTGCAATAGAAGGCTTTTGGCCATTCTTGCCAAAGATCTTTAAATTTTTTGTGTGTTTTGTCTTCAAAAAACAAAAAAATCTCCAAAAAAAATCATAAATTTTTTTAAAATGTTAGAAAAAAGCTTTAAAACTTTAAAATGGCCATACATCATCATTTAGTGATATTTTACCATGCTTTGCATTTCATCTCAACCTTCCATTTTCACTTTACTTGGCCCTCCTCACTTTGGTGAGGGCGGAGCGTATATTCAAATTAATTACTCACTTTTCAATCTGCTGAAAAGCATTATTTAGTCACTACCGTTTGTGAAGGCGTGGCATGATTGGCATAGAGCTCTCCCTGTACTTGCTCGTTATCGCCAGGTCGATGGTTCTACCTCCCGCGATGACAAGTGTTCTGTTTGTTATTTAAATTGTTATTTTATATTATTTCGGAGCTATTTAATTCATCTTCTGGTTTTTAAACATTTATTTTCATTTTTTAATTAGTTTTTAAACTTTTATACTCAACTTCAAATTTTTATTTTCAATACTGTTCTGATGTCCCTGGAACAAAAAATATTTTTGTATTTTCCTATCCCTAAACTCTCTACTCTTTAGTTACTGTGTTACGAACTCACGAATCCACCATTCTATCCTTCTTTCATCTTTTCTTTATGCTCTGCTCGTTGTCAATTTCTTTGCTTACTGTAAGAATCTCTGGATTTGAGGGCTAGGCCCAGGTAATCCAGTTGACCCATCATCTTGAAGGTCTTGAACTCTTCGTACTAGCGGAAGTGATTGCCAGCGATCTCATAACTCAAGCGGCCGAACGATGGCCGATTGGTTAGGGTGCTGGCCTTCGGTACCGGAGTTCGTGGGTTCGAATCCCATAGTGGTATGGATGTTCGTAGCCGTTCGGAATCGGCTTTAAGCTGTAGGTCCGGGTCTCATTAGCCCCCCGTTTTGCAAAAAGTAGACCGTTGCACTCCAAATCAAACCATAACTCAAGCGAATGTTAAACTGTTTCTACACAGCAACCCAGATAGCATGCATACTTGCAGCAAGTTTGATTTTTTCTGGATAATATCTTGTCATAACAAATTTGACGCGACAAAGTTGCAGCAAAACTCCTGAAAGTTAGACTGAGCATAAAGCGACCACTCATTTGCAACGCAATTTTGCTGCAAAACTGTGGCAATCTTGTTATGACAAACTTAGAGCAAGTGAAAATTCCCATCATTGCATAAGAGTTAAGATAAGGTACGCATGCTCAAACGTTTCCCGGCCAAAGACAAGAATGACAACATGGCAGACACGCCATTCCGCCAGCTGCATTATGGATCTTTTAAAAGGCATTTATTGTTTTAAATATTCAAGTGTGATTATTTTTTAAAGTAGCATTTCTCTATAATTTGCAACTACCTAAAATTTCTAATAAATTAAATAGATGTGTTAATTCTATTAATTCACTAAGCAATGTTTTCATTTTCATTCACGTGTATTGAGCCATGTTAAACCTATGTTGAAAATTTTAATTTTTAAGTGAATTTTTCTCAACATTTTGGAGAGTTTCTAAAATTTCGTTTTAATTCCTTTTTTTTCCCTTTTAGGCAGTTTGAGTGAAGGATTTATAAATTTTAAATTATCTTCAATGGTATTAACCCCTTTTTCTCTATATAAAGTATTATTTCAAAGTTTGTTAGAAGGCTCTACCACAGATAGCAAATTTAGTTTGAAGAAATTTGCAGCAGTCTTGCTTTGCAAGCCTGTAAACTTACAGTAAGTTCAGCATGACAAGTCTGCAAGTTTGAAACAAGACTGCAGCAACTTGTCATACCAGTTACAGTGCACTTGTCGTACAAGTTTGTCGCAAACTTGTCATATCAAACATGCGGCAAGTTCATTGCAAACCAGGGTTGGAAAAAACCCCGCTGTTTTTGAAAAAAAAAAAAAAAAACTTTTTTGTTTGGTTTCAATAGCATATGTAAAAGGAATTTTTTTTTTACTTTTTGAAAGACTAAGACTTTAGATAATTTTGAATAAATATTAAAAATTCATTAGTAATTAATTTCTTCCTAATTAACCCTTTGCACTCTAGGACTCCACAGCGGAGCCATTTAATATTTCTCTTCAAACTCGAGGGCTGAGCTACTACGGAGACAATGCAAATAATTTTCTGTTTTCAACATAGAACAAAAACTAATCGTAAAAACTAATTATTCTGCATTGTCTCCGTAGCGGAGCCTTCGAGGGCAAAGGGTTAATTAGCAAGAAATTAATTATTTAATATTTTTAATATTTATTCAAAATTATCTAAAATCTTAGTCTTTCCAAAAGTAAAAGAAATTTTCCTTTACATATGCTATTTAAACCTAACAAAAAAGGTTTTTTTTCCCAAAAACAGCTGGGATTTTCCCAATTGTTTGCAATGAACTTTCTGCAAGTTTAGCATGACAAGTTTGCGGCAATCTTGCACAAGTGTACTGTAACTTGCATGACAAGTTTGCTGCAAGTTGGAGGTATGGTGACTTCGAAGTTTGCGTAGTCTTGCTGCAGTCTTGTTTCAAACTTGCAGACTAGTCATGCTGAACTTGCTGCAAATCTGCAGGCTTGCAAAGCAAGACTATTGCAAGATTGATGCAAACTAAATTTGCTATCTGGGTAATTGTTTGAACTAGGAATGAATAAACACTAGCAGGTCTTTGATTTTCCCGACGACAAGGCACCTGTCAGCATTTTATTGGGAGCAGATTTGTATTATGAAGTTCATTCTAAACCGATAAGAATTCATAAAATAACTATATGCAGTGTCAACAATATTAGGTTATACGTTAATGGGTAAATTAAATAACTCAACTGAGAAAGGCACAGAGCTGCATTGCTTTTTTGCATCCGTACAGAAAGAAAATTTCAATGTTAATTTTTTTTTTATTTATTTATTTTTTTAATTTTATGGAAACTAGATCACTCGGAATTATTGAAGATCAAAACGAACGTTTTTCTAAGAGATTTCGACGCCTTACAGTATCTTAATGGTAATTTAAAATTTGTTTGTGGAAGATTTGAAACTAAACTTTTATTAGAAGATGATAAATTAGAACTAGAGAGTAATTAAGCGACAGTTAAAAAACGTTTTGATATTTTAAAGGATAAATTAAGCAAAGACAGGGAAATTTGTCAGAAATACCAGAATATAATTAATGAACAAGAAGAGAGTGGAATTGTTGAAGAGACTAAAAACGGAAATTTCGATTCCGGATATTTAATGCCTCATAGAGCCGTTATCCGACCATATAAAATTACTACATGCGGAAGAAAAGTCTTTGATGCTTCATCCAAAGGAAAAAATTCAAAATCACCAAAATCACTAAATGAATTTTTATTGAATGGGCCCAATTTAAATCCTAAATTATTATATGTAATCTTAAAATTACGAAAACATGAAACCGCATTTTCGACTGATATTGAAAAGTCCTCCTTAATGATTAGCATTGCCGAAGAAGAATTGTAAATTCTTAAAATTTCTTTGGTTTCGAAATAATGATCCTGATTCATTTAAAATTATGCACATTTAAAATATGACTGTATTCTGTATAATTAACGACGAAACTTAAGAATAATACGAACATTTATTACACAAAAAAATGGAATGATACGGTTGACAGAAGGCCTGCCATGTTACACAAAACACATTAGCTTTTGTTGCAAGAAAACTCTCTCGGAACAAAAATCTCCGCGCATGCTCAATGGGCGCGAGTGGAACGTAACACTAGGTTTAATATTAGCTGTACATTTTTATATATCATGTAACTTTAGTGTCCATTTGTTGAAGCCTGAATTTTAATGATTTATTTTCATTTTACTATAGTTTATAATAGTAGACATAAATGCATTTAGATCAGATTTATGTTTATAATTAGTAGGATAGTAACTTTATGAGTGGAACTTACTACATCATAGACCCAGACTATGTCATAGACCTATATTCTTCTACTAAATATTTATTTTAAATAATTTTTTCCTTAGAAAATATTTTACATTATGTTTTTCAAAGTAATCATCATTTTTTTAAAGTATAACACATAAAGAAGCCATAAAAATAGCACTGTGTAGAATTGCCACCCTTGTCCTGCATTACTTGCTCTTTATATACAGTTTCAAATATGTTTTTTATCTATAACTAAAATACTGTCATAAAAAGGATGAAGTGGCTTTAGCTTATCAGAAATAAAAAACAAGTTTATAAGACGGATTGTACTTTAATGAAATATATTTTAGACAATACCCGTTAATGTACTCCTTTAATGACTTAGCCATTTGTAGTAGTCTGCTTAACAAGTTTGTCCTTCAGCATTACCAAAAATCTTAAAACCTGATATTTCTGATCTGTATGTATCCTACCTAATTTTCTTCATAGAGAAGGCACATAGCTCCATTTCTGCTATTCATCTCCCAAATGAACAAAAAAGGAGATCATACCAAGATAGCTTGACATGACGCCGAATATTCGTAAAATTATCTAGTTAAGTCCAAAATGCCGAGCAATGCAATCAAAACTCAGAAATTAGTTATTTAGAGATACATGCCTGCATATTCTAAGGCATATCTTATTTTGTATACATGTGCCATTGCTCTTTTATGTTTAGAATCATTACTTTCGGTTCTATAGCAAAATTAGTCATAGAATTCTTTATTTATTCACTTTTTGCAGGTTTTTGCTCATTATTTTCTTGGGAATAAAACACCTGAGTCCTGGTTCAAACCGACTATAGTTGAAATAATTAAAAAAATTAAACAGTTGTGGAATTACAATTGTTGTTGCTGTCTGTGACCAGTGTAAATAATTCTTGATATCATGTATCATGTTATATGTATTACTTTATGATATATATTAAGCAGGTATCTTGATAAAGGTCTGTGTGTGTCTCACGAAAATCCATTCTTTACTTACGATGATTCTATCATAATTGCACTGTACGATGTACCTCACTTATTGAAGTCAGTTAGAAACAACCTGAGGAATTATATTATTCTTAAAATTAAAGATGACTGTAATAAAAGTAACCGAATAACAGCTTCAATGAAGGACATTGAAACTTTTTACTAAAAGGATCCAAAACAGAAGTTTAGAGTTGCTATAAAGTTAACTTATAAACATTCTTTTTGCTGGAGGTCTCTCTTTTACGAAAATAAACTTTTGCACAAATCTTTAGTTAGTCTCTTGACTCTGGAATGTGTGTTTATGCTAATACTAGCCTTTTAGATTCAAAATCTCTTCAAACAGCAGAGTTTGTTGGTGAAATGAATGAATTATTTGACTCTATGAACTCAAAAAGTCACTTTGCTAAGGGTTACACATCTGCAGTGTCTGAAAATTCAAATCACGTTTGTCTGCGGAAGATTGGTTTGGTTTAGTTTGGAGTACTACGGTCTACTTTTTGCAACACGAGGGCTAATGAGACCGGAACCTACAGCTTAAAGCCGATTCCGAACGGCTACGAACATCCATGCCAATGTGGGATTCGAACCCACGAACTCCGGTTCCGAAGGTCAGCACCCTAACCAATCGGCCATCGTTCGGCCTTTGTCTGCGGAAGAAATCTGCAAGATGGGTTAAAAACTGGTAGTTGCACAACTTCTGAAAAAGTGCTAAAGCCTGCTTCTCACAAAGGTTTGATGACATCTTTAAATACAACTGTTGGAATCAAGTAAAAACCGGACAAGGATATTTTTTTTATTTGTGTACTAACATGTTAAAACAGGATGTTTTGGAAAATACATCTCAAGTATAAGGAGATTGATTTCGTAGTACAGTCGATGCTGTTGTTTATGGCCTTGTTAAAAAAAAACTAGTGCTAATTGTGAAGAAGATAATGATGTGAATTAACATGAAGTTGATACTGTTGAAGATTGAAGCATTATGGGTAATATGTAGCAATGATGATGATTACTGGAATGCACACTGCCTTTAGCTATTGATGATATTCTTGCACTAACTACTAATATTATAGAAAATAATGCAATTGCATTCATTTCAGGATTTTTAGTAAAGAATTTTCTGGAAATACATTCATGCAATTACTGTTAAAATGCGTTAGTTTGACCTAAGGATTCAGGGCGTCTCACTACTGCTGTACTTTAAGTATTATAATATCCATGATGATTCTGCATATAATTTGAAATAGTGCTCTGAAGAATTTTATGAAATAATGAGAGATATAAGCGGAATTTTTTTTAAGAATATAAACTATTATTTGAAAAAGCCAAATCTTAACAAAAATCTGATTGGAAATTGTTGACTTTGATTTCTTTAGGGTTCATTCACAAAAAGATGATGCAAAATTTTTTTACTGTTTTCATTTGTCCCCGTGTTGATTAAACATAAAGTCAGAGAGAAAAAATTGAGAAATTTATACCAAATTAGTAGACACTAAAAAGATGAACAAAGTAAAGCAATTATAGAGGAGTATACCTTTATATAAAAAAAACATGGGAGCAACTAGTCCCTGGTGTGAGTACCCATTTAGGGACCCGTACCTAGGATTACAGGTAGGGGATTTTACTTCTTTACAGCAAGTGAAAGAAGTGTAGTATTATAGCCTATGGAACTGGATCCTCTGTTTGTTACTGTGTATATATAGTGTCGCCACAAGAAGCTTCACAAACCACAACATGAACACACTGATGCGCTATGGGAACTGTTGCCACTCCAATCATAACAATGAGATTTTCAACATACCATAACTTAAGTAATAAAAGTGGTTAAAACTAATTTTTCAACAAATTTTTATCTTGCATGTTACTTCTCAGATATCTAAGCATTATTTGAGCATTTAAATTTGATTCAATTCTCATGACAGTTGGTATTACAAAACTGAAAAGTAGATGCCTGAGATATGTTTAAGAAGTATATACAGATATGTCTTTTTAATAATTATTATTTTAGACACTAAATATAATAATGTAAAATTTACCATCTGAATTCACTACCTCTTTTGTTTACTTTTTAAATATACAGAAATTTCTTCCCCTTATTGAACCTTTTAAAGCCTCACAAGACTCCTTAATTTTTTTTCATAACGGGATCATAACGGGACAAATTATTTTTTATCCATAACCTAGAATAAAATTTTAACTAAGCCAATTTCCAGAGTGATTAAAAAAATTATATAAGTGAGTGAGAGGATTAATAGATAATGTCTAGTGTATCAAAAATTTCTTCATTATAAAACATAGAACATTTTGAATTCACTAAAGAGATTGATAAACGTAAGACAGTAGACAAACATAAAAGCATGTTTTAATGAAATATGTCCTTAGACTACAAAAATTTAAAATAAGTTAGAATTAAAAGAAAACGTACGTTTTAAACAAAAAATAAATTGAATAAAAATATTTGACTGTTACGGAAGTGGTAGTATAGTGTGTGACATTTTCGGGGGGGGGGAGGGAAATCATGTTTTTATTTTATTCTTATTTTGGAATCCATATTCTTTTAAATATTAAACTAAACTTTCTGTATGAACAAAATTTATTTCCAGTAAAACGTTAGTCAAACATGAACAACAATACTGGGTAGCAAAAGCTAGTTTATATTTATCTTTAAGTACAGATTTTGTGCTGATAAAATTAAATATTATGCGCTGCAATTTATAAATTAATATAAATCCCTTGTAGTTTGATATTTTTTGTGACAGTCTGTGTTCTATATCTACGAGACAAAATTGGATTTATGAAGAATACGTCATTATAATAACTTTCGGCGAAAGTAACGCGTAAAACTAAATTTCTGTTAAAGATTATTTCTTTCCTCCAAAATTTAATGTTGAGTTTCAGGATCTTAAAAACCTAGACTAATGATGTTTTGGAACACAAGAAATTATCATGGTTTGTTCTGACATATTGATTTGAAATAATTAACTTTAACTGAAAATGTGAAGGTATAGCATACAAAAAGAAATAATTTAAGTGTCAATCTTCTGTAACTACTATGCATATTTTTTGTACTGATAACCATTATGTTTTAAAAATTGAGCTTCCGGAAGTATTTCATATTATTTTTTTTTTAAATATTGTCATTTTGAGGGTGAGAAAAGACAGACTTTTCTATCACTTATATACGTATTATTACTCTCTATCACTTATGTTATATTATTTCTCACTATGCAGATACGCTGCAAAAGTTTAATTTCATGGAATGTTAATAATAAATAGAAATTAGAAGTTTTGTTAGAATTTGGTTATCTATATAAATCTCATATATTTTATAAACTACAGATAACTTTGCGTCATTTTAATAATTTAAATTACTTTATTTGAAGTTGATTTAGAATTAAAATTTATTTGTAATTTCAACTGGTTTTGGTTATTTACACACTAAAAACTGAAATTTTATATTACTTTGAACTTCTAAAATCACGATTTTTAGAAGTGTTAATTTATTTTCTAAAATCAGTTCTCTTATTTTGTGCATGTATCTAATTAACTAACAGAGGAAAATCCATTAATCCGATATTATAACACAAGTACGATAACATCATAAAAAAAACATTTGAAAACATTTTTTGTTCAACGCATTGTTTCTTATTTTTCTCACCAACGCATACTTTCCCTTAGTGTCATTATATGTGTGCTTTGTATTACGAATTGAACTTATTACTTAAGATCAATGAAACGTGAAGCGTAGAACCAAAAAATGCACTTAAGACGATTGTTTTATGGCTTGAATGTGCCTGAACAACTTATGTTCTTAGTCCTTATGCTGAACATATCTTACTTTATTTCTTTACTTCCATCTCAAAGCTTTTCTTTTACTTAAGCTTCACGTTCATTTCTTGGCCTAAACAGTAATGTAATTTCTCTTTGCAAAGCAGAAAGGAATTTAAAATTCATAAAAAGTATCGCAATTAGTGCTATTTGGCTTGTAAATCTTTAACTATGCTTAAAACAAAAGTTAAAGGCACTGCATTCAAATAAAAGGAACATCAGAAGTGTTTTATTAAAAAAATAATCTTTTTAAATAGGAAAATTCAAAGAAATGTGTTATTTATAAACTTTACTGTATAACTTCTCTGCAGGGATATATTGAAAGTTCTTTCCAAATATGGTTTTTTAAAACTTTATACTTCAAACCCATACATTAAAATATAAGTGTGCAATGTTTTCTATCATAAAATAAAAGGATTAAAATTTAAAATACTGTGGTAAAATATAGAGAAACTTTTTGCTTATTTAAAATAATTCAACGCATGTTCCATTATTTAAAAGTTTTCTTCCCACTCTAATCATTATAACTAAATTTTAATGAGAATAAACTTTAGATTCTCAAAACTGTTACAAATACAATAAACTACCAAGACTAGGATAAAATATATTTAGGGTTTTATATTTAAACTATTTATAAACTTATTATCGCAATTCCAAATTAACCCTTTGAATAATTGAATTTCCAAAAGTTATATAATTTTCAGATATCTTTATTTTCTTAAAAACTAAGTTTTAGGATGACTTATGTACACTTTCTCGAAGGTTTTCTTAAAATTTATCCTATGATGCAGTGCATGTTTACTCACCTACTTACACTGTATATATATATATATATATATATATATATATATATATATATATATATATATATATATATATATATATATATATATATATATATATATATATATATATACAGGGTGTCTATAAAAGAACTCCGGGGTTTTGAGGCAAAATATTTTAATGAAATAAAAAACATACATACATGTTTTATACATGACTGGCAAGCTTACATTTTAAAGTTTTTTTTAACACTTGGTAAAGTTCTATATGAGCCCCGTTAGTGGCACGGCAGACGTCTAAACGGTATTCTACCTCTTCCCATGTCCTGGCGAGCATGTCTGAGGGGACGGTTGCCACACCATTGACGAATGGTTTTGTCAGAAGGCGGGTTAACACCATAGTTACGTCGAAAGTTTCTTTGTACGGTAACTACAGACTTCGTTTCTATGAGCCAAATAACACATTGAGCCTTTTGTTGCGGAGTCGACATCATTTCAAATTTCGCGACGTCATTTCAAGGTCAACGCCCTGCAGCGCCACCAACAGTTGATACAAACATTCCCAATTGGTATGAGTAAAACTTTTTGAGCTACTCTTTTCAGAGAAATCGACTAAATTTTGCTATCTTTTATAGTTAGTGAGATATGAATTTTTAAAACCCCGGAGTTCTTTTATAGACACCCTGTATATATATATATATATATATATATATATATATATATATATATATACCCCATTTAAATTTTAAAAAATTTGAGCTAGAATTTTTTTAATTATTAAAAATACTTGTGTGTTAAAAATTTTCAAATACTCATACCACTACTCTTCTATTACTTTGTTTTGTTTTCAGCTTGACAGGATGATTACAAAAGTCACTACCGTTATCTTACACGTAGTCACTAGTTAACACTATTCTACATGCAGATATAAAGATCTCAAAGCATGGAAATGTACCGGCGTGCCTGAGTGACTACACGCCTACTCAGGTAGAAAGAATTGAATTAAGATTCTTCTCCGGTCGTCTGCTCCATGAGCAGTTTAGCCTTTAGCGGCTGGCACACACGCTCCGATTTACCGGTACTGGTGACCTGTACAGGTAAATCTCAATGGTATACCGGAACGTGTGTTCTGGGTCTGATTTAAGTACTTGTGCATTACAGTATTTACATTTATTAAGATGTAATTTAGAATATTTTTTTTCATGTTTTATATTCTCCTTTCAAATTTCATATAATTTTTATAAACAATTAAATACAATAATAGAAATTTTTGGAAAAACACTATATAAGAGATTCCATGCACTGCCAAAGCCGAAGCCAAACAGAGAACTGACAGTCGTCACTATAGTAATCCCATCCAATACAAAAATAACAAAACCTAATCAAGAATTTGCCTAACAGCAACCAAGATGAAATACTGTGATCATCTGAAACCTTCCTCCGAGCCAATCACTTTTTATTAGAATATAAAGAAAATACTTTTTACGATACTTCAATAAATATGCGTTAAAGTTTAACATTCCATACAAAATGGAAGAAACTTTTATCTAATACAAACAAATCCTTGTCTTGATAACTACGAATCTATCTAATAAAGTAACGTACCTTTATATTTCCAAAATTAGATAGAGAGAATTTACAGGGAATGATGTCGTTCTTTCTCAAATAAGTGAAAAGGATGAAAAACATCCAATTATATATCTGTGTAAAACATTTTGTATGACAGAAGGATAATATAGCATCGGAGAGAGAGTATGTGCTGCTATTGTTTGTGCTGTACAAAAATTAAAATGTTACTAGGATGGACACCAAAAGTTTCAAACCAACCGCAATCCATTAATGTGGCTGGACAAGAATACTAACCCCACACTTTTGATGTGGAAATTACTTTTACAAGCTTTCAACTATGAGATTATTCACAGAAAAGGTAAGCAACATCAGAATACTGATAATTTAAGTCGAGCCCCTTAAATATTGCAATATATTATCTGTGTTTAATGTAAATATATATACGTGTTTTTTTGTTTGATTTCTTTTGTCTTTCTCAAGGTACATTTTCTTATAGAACTGGTGTTTTGTTGTTAATGTTTTGAGGAAGACAGGGAAAAGTTTTCTCCATCAGGGGAGGAATAATTAGACTGTAAAGAACTATAGCTTTTTCTTCTCGCGTAGAATATCTAAAAAATTGCAACTTATACTTCGGCCCGAAAAGGTTTTCCGATTTTGATTGGTATTGTGAAAAATGTCGTTGCTTCGCTGTCTGATGAGCCAGTATAAAGTTATAAATTTGTGATTGATTAAAGTGTTTTAAAATTGAAAAGTGGAGTGTATGTTTAAATTACGAGTGTTTTGCTTGTCAACAAATAAATAAGAACAATTCATGACAGAAAACTATCGATAAAAATTTGACATAACAATTAGAGTCAAAGACTGGACAGTTTAAATTTTGTTCCATAGCTATGGATGAAAGCTCTGATATAAAGGATACTGCTCAATTAGTATTATTTTTAAGAGGTGTTGATAAGAACTTTGAAATTGCGGAGGAACTAGTGTACATGCGTACTTTAAACATAACTACAACGAGATGTGATATTTTTCGTGAATTTCAGGAAGGGCTTTTAACCTTGAAAGTGCCTATAACAAATTTATGTGACATTACGACCAACGGAGCACCAAATATGACAGGAAAAAAATCAGGTTTTCTTGGACTCTTTAATCAGAACTATCCCGGGAACAAAGTTGTTTTTCTACATTGTGTTATAGATCAAGATAAATCTAGATTTAATATGAAACCATATAATGCAATCGTGAAGCTTATAAATAATATTCGATCTCGTGGGCTTACTCACAGGCAATTCCGAGATTTTCTTCAGTCCATGCAATCTGAATACTCTACTGTATTACAAGAAAGTAAAGTGACTTAGTTCAGTATGTTGGCAGTTGAAAGACGGCACTGTGTTGTTCTACCATGAGGAACAGTGTTCTGCAGAAATGTTAGAAGATACAGAATGGCTTTCGGACTTTGCTTTTTTCACAGATCTTCTTTATCATATGAGCAACTTGAATGTCAAAATGCAAGTGAAAAATCAATGTATCGGCGGCATCTGGTCCCATCTCACTGTTTTAAAACTAAAACGTAATATGTTTGCAGGGCAGCTAGCTAAGAACGACCTGACTCATTTCCCGAGTCTAAATTCGGTACCCTCACTACATGAAGAGAAGTTCAAGAATTATGAAGATAGCTTAAAAAATCTGGATTTTGAGTTTAAACGCAGTTTTCAAGATTTCAGTACCATTCAAACAAAGTTGGAAATTTGTGAAGAAGTGAGGTCAGATTTGCAGCTTGAATTAGTTGAGTTGTAATCTAACAATCATCTCAAGCAGTTGTTTCCAAATATGTCAAAGTTAGTTTTACAAATCATTATCAAAAGTAAGTTTTCCAAATTTAATATCTCACACTCAGTGCTATATTTACTTCATCTTATATATGTGAACAAGTGTTTAAAACTATTTACACTGACAGATGAGCATTTAGCCTCGTTCCTTAAAATCCGTACATCTCACTTCGAACCTCAATATAAACCACTTTTAAAAATGAAATTGCAATTCATTCATCTCATTTATATAAATCGTATTTAAAATTTTAGAAAAATTTATCTTGGCTTGCCAAACTTTTTATTTTCTATTTTTGTCCCGCGACCAAAAAATTTTGCCCATCCTTGGAGTAGGCCAAGAATGGTTCCCGCCAACACGGAAGCTACAGAATACGATGTGCCTTTCGGTTAAAAATGTTCCATGAACAATTCTCATTCTACCGATAAAAGTAAGAAAATGTTTGCTTGTCCAACTAGAATGTTTGTGAGAACAAAAGTATCGGATGTTATGTGTGCAAAGGAAACCATTTCGTGCGAAACTGCCAACAACACGTAAGAAGATGCAGTGAAGCGATGAAATACGATGGAAATGCAAGAGACTGTACATTTAAATACTCTAGCCTAGAATACTCTTCAGCATGTAAATATTTGACAGAAAAATCATAACTGTATATGTGATTTAGGGGATGAAATTAATTGCTTTAAAAAATATCTATTTCCATTAAAACTGATAATAGAATATTTTTCTCGCCTTCAGTATTGAAGAGAGAAAACAAGCAGAAATTACTACTTTTGATTTCTCTCTGACAAGAGAAATTTCTAAAATAACCGTGAACGCTGCGCTAGTTGATGACTTCACCTCCCACCACCAGTTTGGCACCCTAATAAAGTTAGCCCCCCCCCCCCATGACGGAAATTGACATTCCAAAATATGCCATTCGTTTGATCATCGTTAGATCAGATTCGATCAACATATTTCACCGTTTGATCAATTAATTAAAAAAAGTTATTTAATAAACACTTTAGGGGGGGGGCGAACTTTATGGATTTTTTTAAATTATCGTATAAACATGAACGATACATCATTCGAAAGAGCATCGTTAGATTAGATTTGATCAACCACTTCTGGCGTTTGATCAACACCGGAAGTGCTCCAAACTCGCCCCCCAAAGGTGCCCCAAAACCACAAAGTTAGCCCCCCCCCATGTCGGAATTTCGGGATAATTTTAATGCCATTCGAAAGAGCATCATTAGATCAGATTTGATCAACCATTTATGGCGTTTGATCAACACCGGATGTCCTCTTAAAGGTGCCCCAATACCATAAGATTATCCCCACTTATCCGAATGGGAATAATAGAAAATGTTTGGAATATTCAAAATTAGTAATTTTATAAGGTGTAAAAACTTCTGAACATACTGGAATCTAAGTGTTGGTGCTCCATTTCTGAAATATACAATGATATTAAACTCATTAAAAATGGATGATAACATTTATATAGGGCAATGTGTATTTGTATACAGGAAATAAACAAGACAAATTTTTAATGGGTGTCATATTATGCATTCGTTGAAATAAGTTATGTCTATATTTATTGAAGAATTAGTTTGTGTAGATTTGCAAATGTTATGTTCCCAAAGTTTGGAATAAATGAAAAGGTACATGTCAAGCATCCCTCATAAATATAGTTTTAAAGTATTTTTTACTTAATTTAGATTTTATTTAGCTATCTAGCAATAGTTTATTCTTTATGTTTGATACTTTCATATAGAATGATCCAGTTGTAAAATACAAGATACAAACAGAGAGAATATTATTACTTATACAGAATTTAAACATAAAAAATAGTTCATTTGTAATATTTATATAAGTTACAATAAATCAATGTCTAAATGTAAGTTCATATTAATTTTTCAATCATGATTTAAATTTAATCTCCGCTACCTGTTTTGGAGGTCGTAATCAAAATACAACTTGGGGACACACGTATTTGGTGGTCAACAATACCCTATTTATCTCACATTTCCTTCACCACATGATACTCATTAAAAAAGAATGCTGTGAGAAACCTGAGCTGAACTAACCCCTCCCTCTCTAAAAAATGAAGTGTAGGAAGTGCTTGATATTCCCCTAAAACCACCTGTATCTAATAGATAGGCCACAGTTTTTATGACTGGACATTTTAGTCCTTCCTCCTACTCCCGCTGACCTCCAAAACAGCTCATATCGCATGGAGTAAAACGTAGAACCAACACAAAGGGGACACAAAATAATGTTAGTAAACATAAAAATACAGCAATTTTCAAATAAATAGTTTTTCCGTAACATATTAGATGATTCTGTATTATATAGTACATTCAAATGCCCAGCAATAAGTATTAAACATAAATATTTTTACTCATTTTCACATAACTGAGAATATAATAAACTAAAAATATAAGTGTGCGGCGATCACAGTATTTTTCTAAGCCGGGATCTATCGATTCCAAAAGGTTACAAATTCGTATCAGCAGTGGGATTTGAAAATGGAATTTCGGTACTGAAGGGGAGAGCTCTACCAAATCAGCCATAGCCTCTTTCTAAAGAGAACCAGAGAAAGTACTTAATACAAGATCTCGTTAGATTGGTATCATTCACTGAACTGCTCCTCGAAGTCAATTTAAAAAATTGGGCAATAGAGCAGAAATAAAAGTGTTTATCCATGTCAACAGCAAGATTAAACCCTACTAGAAAAAATCTCAAGATTTTCTAAAAAAAAAAATCTTAAGAAAATCTTAAGTTATTTGGCCCACATCTTAAGCCTAAAATCTTAAGATTTTCTTAAGAAAATAATCTGCAGAAAATCTTAAGATTTTCTGCAGATTATTTTCTTAAGATTTTCTGCAGATTATTTTCTTAAGAAAATCTTAAGATTTTAGGCTTCAGATGTGGGCCAAATAACTTAAGATTTTCTGCAGAAAATCTTAAGAAAATAATCTGCAGAAAATCTTAAGAAAATAATCTGAAAATTTTCTCTAGATGTAGGCTTATGTGGGCCAAATAACTTAAGATATTCTCAAGATTTTTTTTTTTTTTTTTTGAGAAAATTTTGAGATAATTGGATATATTCTAATACTTACAAGATTTTCTGAAGAATTATAGAAATTAAATAAAATCAAATAGTCTTATGATATTCTGAAGAATAAAAACTTGAATTGTAGAAAAATGCTTTAAAGCGTTTTAAAACTTCTTTTCAATGTGGAAATAAAGATTTTAAAACCATTCTTTCCTTTGCTCACACTTTTTTTTTTCTTTTAATAAAAGTATTAGTATGAGAGCCATGTGATAAAACTACAATTTTCAATAATATCTGCTTACTGCAATTAGTATTTTCATTTAATTGCTGTTGTAATATTTATAATATAATATTAACAAGTAACCAATTTTATTAAATACTTTTTTTTGTTATAACAAAAAGAAAAAATAAAATATATGTTATGATGTCAGTTCATACTATTTATATAAGCAGAAAACTTTTAAAATGCGAGATAAATGTATTCAGAAAGTTGCTTATTTGTCATGCAGTATTACACAAAAATTATGTATAATAAAATTGGTACAGAATTGTAATTCAGTATCATCTGATGACATGTCAGTAGGAGTTTGTTTTTACCCAAGTAACAGAATAAATTATTTATTTGTTATTATACCATGTAGGGGTACATTATAATACACAAAGAATAAAATTTTAAAAAGTGCAATTGGTCTATTTAGAAAGTTTGCTTATGAGTAATAATGCATTACTCACAAAATTTCTTGGAATAAAACGAATGCAGAATTAATCTTTATTCTTAAAGTTGTGTTAGTAGTCACTTTGTTTTTCCTTTATTAATAAAATAAATGGTTTGCTATTTTTGTTATTGAACATGTAGATACATATTATACAAACTAAAAAATTCTAACACAATAAAGTATTTAAAAAAAAAAAAATCGGTAATGCATCATTACTCAAAAATTGCTTAAACTAATACAGAATAAGTAATCTGCATTAATCTGATGTTTTGTCAGTATTAGGTACTTCTTAATTTTTACCCTTTTAATAGAATAAATATGGTTCATTTTTTTTACTATACCATATAGGAATAAATTATACTTAAGCATTAAAATTTTAAAATGTGAGGTATTCCAAAAGTTTGAGTAATGCAAAGCACAAAAATTATAGAATAAAAATATGAAATGGCTAAATGTATTGTTAAGATCACATGTCAGAAGAATTTTTTTTCCTGCAGCCAACTGAGTATGAATGCTGAATACTTATTTAATTACCACATATCAACTAGTCTAAATATGAGCAGAGGAATAACCAAATATATCACTTACCTTTTAATTATTGACAAAGAATCTGTAAATTTACTATACAATAAAAAACCAATACACACTTTATAATAAAAATTTATTTAGTTTCCTCATTGTTAGCCTCCGATTTTTTTAACTCATTTTTGATTGCCTTGTGGCACACATTCAATTTTTGCCTTACGGCACATCTTACTTGCCTGATAGGCACATTAAATTTTTTGGAAACATACACTTGTATCTCTTCAACTGTTTGGGGATTTAATACAGACATTTTTTGACACCCAGCAATTAATTTTAATACACTTTTGCCAAGTATATCTGGGCCAAACACAGTATCCATTAAATCCCCAGTGAATTTCGAGTAATCACAGTTTCTAAGGGTACTGAACCTATAAGAGTCAACATATGTTGTAGGGCCTATCATGGTTAGTTCTGTACAGTTCAATTCTTCCTTTGGTGCTATTTCTTTATTATTTTTATATTTAGTTTTTAAATTTCCATATTTTTCTTTTAATTTCAAATATTTACTCTTCAATGAACTGTTTAAGTCTCTCAGTTCTTCCATCTCTTTGTCTTTTAATAGATTTTCTTTAAGCAAAAGCTGCATTTTATTTTCAAGAATAGGGCATTTGTCGCACAAACTTTGCTTGAAAGCAGCAACTTTCTCTTTGGCTGTTGTAATTAAATCGGCCTCTTTCATTTTTGAAAAGGTTTTCGCCTTCCCTTTTTTCCTAGAAAGAAGAAAATAATTACAATTTGTAGACTCGTACAGATATTTTTAATCTTGTATTAATCTTAAATAATCTTGTATTAAATAATCTTAAATAATCTGTATTAATCTTGTAATAAATTAATAACAAATTAATAATTATTTTACTTATTTAATTTTAAAGTACTTTCCTATAAAAAAATAAATGCTGCAAAATTTACTGTTTTAAAACAATGATAGGAATAAATAGAAATAGAATTTCTACACAGACATAAACAAATAAATTATTAGAAACTAGTATAGATTTTAATATAGAAATGGCAAAAACAAGCTGTACATGGAGGGTCATGAATCTTATAAATACTGAAAACTGCATCAAAATAAATAAAACCAATAACACTATTATCATATATAGAAAAAAACACAAGTAAAAAATAATTATCCATTACAAGCATAACGACCGCGATTCTTCCTAAATAGCATGCATTCTGTAAAATAAAAGAGCTTACTTTAGGTCACTGCTTGATTCAGTGTTTTCCAGTTGATCCCTCTTTCGTTTAAGTGGAACTTCACTCCTTTGAATGATATCAACCTCCTCAGGGCATATTCTATTAGCAATCAACTGATCTAAAACTTCTTCCATGTTCTTTTTATTAGCTGAAAAATTAATAAAAGAACAATACAATTAAACATTTAAAATACAAATTTATAATTTTTTTTTTCTACATTCACATTAAATATTCAAAACTTATAATCTAAAGTAAAAGAATAAAATTTTATATGCCCATTAAGGCATAAGAGGGGAGAGGCAATTTTGAACATAATATGCATTAAAATATTTATTTAAGTATGAAAACAATACTTACAGCCAAACTGAAGAAACCTGGCAGGATAAATTTTCTCGCCGTACTGGCACTCCAATGTTTTTTTGGCATCCCAACACGATAACTTATCAATGTTGTCCCTGAAGTAGAGGGATGTATTTGTTGTCATAGCGTCTTTAAGACGAATAACACTGAAATTATTCTCCTCGAAGAAATGTACAAGAACAAATAATTTCGAAACATCAACCATTGTTATATAAAGATGGAAAAAGATATCTGCTAATAAAGATGAAGCAAAGCGTGCAACAAGTGTTACTGTAGCTTATAAAGTAATCGACTTTCTGTGGTGTTGCCGATGGATAATCAGTAGACAAAACTTTGGATTTTAGATCCTAAAATTATGGTATTAACATAAAAATTATCGTACATTTCTCTAATAGTTTAAATAGTGTCAATAAAGGCAAAATGTGTTCAAAATATTTTTTCCATACAATCTGTCCTTCTTCGCCCAATTTTTTTAAATTTAAATTTTCGTTTAAGTATCTTTTTTTCAAACTTGTATATTTTCATCTGTAGTGCCTATTTATAAAAATATGTAAATTCTTTTATATGATTCACTAAATATTTTCTAAAATATCGTATTTTACTTTTAGCAGACATGATTTTTTTTACTGATCTAAGCTTAAAATTGTGTACAATTCTAATTACTGAATAATTAGTTTTATGTGAAACTGTTTTCTGCCACCGTTCTGTTTTTTGATATAATATTTATATGATATTATGATTATGAAAATTAAATTTCTCAACAAAACTATCCATAATAAAGAAATGTTTCCGTTGCGTTAACGATAACCGCATTACAGGAAACAGTTATTAAATTTAGTAATTTTTATTTGCATTCGTCAGAATTTTGCCTGTTTTTCCGTGCATGAAAATTTTCCAATCATAGGAAATGTCTAATTTAAAAAAATATAATAGATTTCTTATAACGGATGAAGCCATACCTAGACGTACGTTATACAGACGTCGCTTACAAGGAAATTGTGCTATCGTGAGTGAAGCTGTATCTGAAATATCCAGTGAATTAATAAATTCCGATAATAGAGATGAATTTAATTTTAATATGTTAGAAGATAAAGCCAGTTCCCCATTAGAGAAGGAGGACAGTGAATTAAAAGTGCATGAAAATGATTTTGATTCAGCTGATATTGAATCAAAAAAACGTGAAAATGATTTTGATGTAGAAAATCCTTCATCTCCTCTCTATCATTCAGCTGATATTACAAACTTTGAAGCTTTTTTATGCATTTTAGCATTTTGTGTTCGATTTCACCTATCCGGTGTATGCATTGAGGAATTACTGAGGTTACTTAAGATTTTACTGCCAGCTTGTACTATTCCTGGTTCTAAATATTTATTAAATAAAAAAATCAAATCTTCTATGGACTATGAAAATTTTTATAAAGTCCACTTGTATTGTTCCAATTGTAATGAATATCTATCAGAAGTGGAAGAAAGTAAAATAGAAATTATTTGCAGTGCTTGTGAAAGAAAAAAAATTAGCATCTGAACTGTTACTTAAAGGCAATTTTTTTATCCAGGTGCCGTTAGAAGATCAGATAAGGAAAAAACTTGAAAGGCAAACTCTCTTTATTGATGTACAAAACTATCATGCTCGCTGTGCTAAAGAAAGTTTGTATAAAGACGTTATTTGTGGCGACAGTTATTCAGTATCTGAAATGACAAATAATTTATCGCTGCAGTTTAATGTGGATGGTATTCCAATGTACAACAAAGCAAAGTATGACCTTTGGCCCATACACTGCATGATAAACGAGTTACCGCCTGCTAAACGGAAAGAAAATATAATGATGTGTGGCCTGTGGTTTGGTCCAAAGAAACCTTCATTCAAAACATATTTAAAACCTTTCATTGACGAACTTGATATTTTGTGCAAGAAAGGGCTTTCATGGCAAAATAATGGAAAAAACTGTTTCTACTAAAGTAATTCCAGTGTTATGTACTGCAGATGCTCCAGCACGTGCCATGCTGCAGAATTTTAATCAATATAATGGGAAGTATGGTTGTGAATTCTGCGAGAATGAAGGGAAAAGGATTGAGAGAGGACGTGGGTATAGCAGGATTTATAAAATTTTGTATCCTCCTCCTGCAAACCGGACATTTAGCAAATCTATTGAGTATGCAGAAATAGCAGTTAATCGGGACAGACCAGTTAAAGGAATAAAAGGATCTTCCCTATTAATGCAATTATACCCACATTTTGATATGGTTGAGGGGTTTGTTCCAGACTATATGCATTGTGTATTGTTGGGTGTAACTCGACAATTTGTCAATCTATGGCTTTCAACTTCTGATGAAGTTTATAGCCTTAAAAAGAATCAAATTGCTGAATTAAATAAAAGAATTTGTAACATAAGAGAACCTAGTGAAATGACTAGGAAACTCCGTTCTCTCTCAGATGTTGTACATTGGAAGGCATCCGAATGGCGAATATTTTTGCTTATGTCTCCTGTGCTATTGTTAAATATAATACATTTAACCGTATATCAACATTGGATATTAATTGTGCATGGTATCACTCTTCTTTTGGGCTCAGATATAAGTTCTAAAGATTTAGAATTAGCTGAGTCTGCACTTAAAAAGTTTGTGAAGGGTGTAGATAAAATTTATGGTGAGGGAGAGCTGACTTACAATGTCCACTTACTGTCACATCTCCCTGACAAAGTAAAATCATGGGGTCCATTATGGGCCTCCTCTTGTTTTTCTTATGAAGATGCTCTTGGGAAATTGAAAAAATTCCACCAGGGGACTAAAGGAGTGCCAATGCAAATTTTATTTGCTTACTTCAAAAAATCATTAGTGCAAACACTATTACAACAAAATATCAACAATGTTAGAGCAACAAAATTCATTGAAGATATGAATAATGGTAAAAGAGCAACAAAAAAGACTCTTAGAATAAAAAACATTATACTTTTTGGGTCTGGCAAAAATGAAATGCTATCGAAATTTCATAAAGAAACTGTTGAAAACATTGTAAATACATCATTGAATAAATCTACTGTGCTTACATTTAAAAGAGCATTGCACAAAAATATTTTGTTTAGTACTAAAGAATATTCAGAGCAGTTCAATAGAGTAGATTCTATAGTTTCTGTTTATCTTTCAAAAACTCATTTAGTAGAAATTGTCAAAATAATTGTTTATAATGAAAACATAATTTTCCTAGGGACAAAATTGAAAACAAAAAAATTTTTTAAAAATGATGTTGAGGTTGGAGATCTTTGTTCCAATATTTTATGTATTAAAGAAGCCAAACATAACAACAAATCTATAATTGCATTTAGTGCAGAATCAATTGTACAAAAATATGCTACGATAAAACTTGAAGCTGATTTCTATCTTGTGCCTTTATTATTTCATGCTGAGGAATAGTTTGTGATATTTTTAAAAGTAGGTAAACAAAAATTTTTAATGCAATACTGTCCTAAATGTAAAATTTTCTTATTTTAAATTTAATTTTTAATTTAAGTTTTAGTTTATTCAAAACCAGTGTGACACAGTTTTAAACAATATTTCTGCCTAAGAGTGGCTGTAAAATTAATGCAAGCACTTTTTTAGACTTGATTACAAATAATTTTAACTTGTATTGTTGTAAATAATTTTGTATACTTAAAGCTTTTTTTTATTCCAGATTTTACTGTAAATATTTTAATTTTTAAATGCTTATCTTTTGTTTTCAGTATTTGTATAAATGTTGTGAAATGTTTTTTCAATAAATTATTTTTGTTCTTATGGGTTATTTATTTTAGTAAAATTGTGTAAACTCTCAAGACTATTATTTCATCAGCTATGAGATGACTGCTTACTTATATAAGTTTCTATTACATTCTTAATTGAAAATATCACACTTCATTAATTGCTATCGTACTTCATTAATTTGAGCCTCTAAGTGAATGAAAGTAAATTGTTAACGTAACCCAAAATGCTTATCAGTAAGTAAGTATGATATTCATATTTAATTCAATGTGGGAATTCTTGGAACAGTTTATTTTAACAACTGGGTATATTATTGTTAAAATTTGACAGAAGTTGTGTTTTTATAAATTTTCTGAAATTTTCATGTTTAGTCAACATTTATTCAAAACCTTTATCATTATGTTCATAAAATACATTATAAAAGTTTAAAAAAATTTCATTCCAAAAATGCATTAATAGGTTTTTATATGAATTTGTAAAGTATACACAACTAAATGACATTAAAAACATAAAATGCTAAAAGAAATTTAAATAACTAAAAAATGAAACTTTTGTGTATCTATTTATTCTTTGGTACTATTTTTTAAATGACAATATTTTAAAAACCTTAATTAGGATATTTTGCAGTCCTAAAAAAATGAACTTAATAAAAAAGTTTACGCAAATTTTATCTAATTGATTTATTAATAATTCTATAATATGCTCAGAAAAGATGAATAGTATAGTAAATTTATATGAAAGGAATTTTCATTAGTTTATATACTTATGTTTTTAAATAAGTAATGAAAAAATTGATAAAAGAATAAACATGTATGTTAAAACACATGATACCACAATGATTTATGTGAAATAATTTTGAGGACAAAATATAGCAATTTAAGGAACTGCTTTGTAGTTTTGTTTTTCCAGTTTTCATGGTAACATTTAATAAATCTCATTGTGAATATTTTCACATGAAACTTATTTTCACATAAACTGATTTTAAAATCATTTCTCGCTTTATATATGTATGTGTGTGTGTGTGTATGTGTGTGTGTGTGTGTTTAGATACATGGTTTCTGCGCACCTGGAAAGTCAGGGAAAATCATGGATTTAGACAATGGATTAATTTTGTCATGGAAAGTCTCGATTTTTCAAGTAAAATGAGTAAAAGTCATGGATCCGCTAAACTACCGATTAAAAAAAAAATGCATTGAATTGTTTAATTCTATTTTTACTTGTCATTTGGCTGAAGTTACTGAGTTTGGTATTTACGTATTATCCTATTGATCCTATTGCCAAGTAAAATTTGTTCACCAAGGAAACTCAAAACAAGAAAGCTAAATGGGTGCGCAAATGTATATTATTCTGGTTTTTTCTTAAATTGTAGATTAAAATTTTATTAATATAATATTCATTATTTTTTAATGAAAATTAAGATTTTTGCACAAAAATGTAAGTTTATTTCTAGGGATATTGTATATAAACATTATAGGGTTATATTTGGCTATTATTCATGGTCACCTGGATAATACTAAAGTACCCTGAATTCAAATTGAAAACATTTTGATTGAAAAAATGCTATATGATTAAACTTATGTATACAATTTATTTTTATGTATGTGAGTTTATTAACACTTATAAAGTAAGTTTATAGTTTTTTATGATAAAATTCCTGTAATTTCTCTAAAAGCATATATTTTATTTGTATGTACATCAGAAGTTTTATTCATATATACTTTAACGAAAGCTTTTTAAAGTCATGGAAAATGATCTGCTAAAATCAGGGAAAGTCATGGATTTGAAAAATTTTTCTTTTGGCAGATACCCTGTAGATAACTTTATGGATGGAATACTTTCAAAATCTTCTTGTAAATTATCATTGGTGACTCAATCTCAGATCATTTTGTTATTGTAACAATATATTTGCTGGAAAAAATTATTAAAATGTTTTAATCACAGATTTGAAACTGTGATGATATCACAGCATTAAAAAAAAAAAAAAAAAAAAAAAATCAGTTCTACCTAAGCTTAAGTTCTGAGTGATCATTTTCTGCAGATTGTATTTAAAAAAAAAAAAAAAAAAAAAAAAAAAATCTGAAAATTTTTTAAAGATATTTTAAAGATAAAGTTACTCTGCAAATTGTCTTAACATTTTCTTAAGATTGTCTTAACATTTTCTTAAGATTATCTTAAGAAAAAATTAATCTCAAAAAAATCTTCACATTTTTTAAGATTTTCTTAAGAAAATGGTACTTTCTTAAGAAAATCTTAAGATTATTTCTAGTAGGGAACCTTCAAGAAAAAGTAATTGGTCAAATGGAGGAGAACTAAAACTTTGTGCGGGACCAACTATCCAAGAACTTTCATTTTCTTTTAGTTAGCTATCACGAGTGGGGCGTATACGCTAGAGCCATTTATCTATCAGGAATTTCGGTACTCAGCAGTACATATTCAGCATAAATATTTTTTACAAACGTTAGCATAATGATGAATATAATACTTCCTTAGATTAGGAAGATGCTTTAAGGGAAGCTAAAAAGAACAAAAATAAAGGTGGAAAGTTTGAAAATTTCTTAGAAAATATCAAATGTTGGTCTTAATATAGTACACTTAGGCAGTAATACATCAATAAGTGAACATATGTTTTCTTAATAATAACATAATTAATAATATTATATTACATTAAATTTGCAAGATGCAAAAACAAAAGCCTAAAAAAAAAAAGAAGTGGGAATTTTCAAAAGCTTTTAGAAAATAGTAAATCTAGGTTTCTATATACTATGCTATGATAGTAATGTAATTATATTTTTCAATTTTTCAATTATGCTGCCAATAGATTCTTCAGCGTTAATTACGTGCATGTTCGAGAGATATGATTTTTCAGAAGAGTATAACTGTAAGAGAATTTTAATTTGTTGAATATAAAGTTCTTTTTTTTATGCCATTTTAAACATAACTTTCAACGAAATGGAAGAAAGTATTTTTTGAATTTTTTATATAATTAAAATATTTACTGTCAATGCAATTTATTACCATACAGTGTTGTAAGGAATCGATGGGACAGGTATTCATTATTCTATAAACATTTCCATTAAAAGCGACAGGGTCCACAAGATTTCCTTTCCCTTTTATTGCACCCACGCTGAATAAATAGAACACCTTAAATACTTGCTCAGATCCTGTATATCAATTTTATTTTTGAATGACAAAGAAATTTCCCCCAAATTCCGACATAAGGGAAGAAGCAAAATGTGTTGTTTAGAGGTACCTGTGGACGCATCTCCAGTGATAAACAAATCCCGAAAATTGTTGATTAAATCTGATATAACAAAGCTTTTTCGAATGACACATAAGTTAAACTAATAGATATTGTTTTCAACATTTAGCTTAGTTCATTTCCAATTATGAACCAAATTAGCAGAAAATAAAGTATTTAAACTAGAATACATAATGAAGCAAACAATTATTAAAGGCAAATTATTTAATACTGCTCTAGAATATCTGTTAAAATGTAAACGTTTTTTCTTTTTTCCCTAATAATATATTCAGATATATTTCACGAGTTTAATAATATGAATATTTAGCTTGCAAATATTTTTAAACAGTTTTTATTTGAGTTGTTTAATATTTCTCTAATATCATTCAAAGAAAAGTCAAATTTGTCAAACTAAAAATCAGTTGAGTTTTTGAAAAAAAAAAATGACGATTTAAATAATTTCAGGAGTAAGAATGAATTCCTTATCTTTGAAGCCATTTCTTTTTCAGAAACATCCAGAAAATGCCTTCACAGCTCTCTAGAGATCTAACAAAACAACAATGTAGTAATGAACTATAAAGAAAATATGCAGATGTTCATTTACTCATGTCGAATTTTTCACACTCAGATAACGTATAGCACAACTAACCACCCTTCTGGCTAGTCTCAAGACTACTCGAATTACTGGGTCATTTTGGAAAGGGCGAAAGAGGGGATGGGTAGAGAAGAAAAGGTCTGGAAATTTATTTCTCTGCAGTGAATATGGGTCAGAGGTTAACAGTATTTTAACATGGCAACGGAGATACTTTAAAGCATCAACTTCACCCCCGAACATGGAACACAGATATTTAATAAATGACGCAGTTTACATAGTCGATTTACCCCCAACAAAAATAAGCAGTAAAACAGGGGTAGTTATATTACAAAATGTCCTTTAATCATAAGATGATACAATAGTTTTTTAAATTTCTGATTGGTAAAATTAACATTGATGTAAAACATTGGAAAAATTCAAGCATCCTCTTTAAGTAAAAATATTTTTAAATCCATCAGAAAGAATTCGGAAAAATACCTGTAGTTTAGTAGCAATTCAGGTTTCGAAAAACTGCTGTCCAGTAAATTTCATACTCCTTTAACCCTAACTCTGAATAAGGTAGAATTAAAATGAAAAAATATTAAAAAGCAGGTACCGATTTCTTTTCTATTAATATGGAAATTTAATATGAGGGGAACTTTATGGTTTTAAGGTACCTTTAGGGCGGTTTGGGATCACTTCCCGTGTTGATCAAACGTCAAAAACAGTTGATCACATCTGATTTAACGGTCCTCTTTTGAATGACACTAAAATTATTTCGAAATTCCGACATGAACAGCTAACTTTATGGTTTTGGTGCACCCTTAAGGGGCGATTTAGGGACATTTCCGGAGTTGATCAAACGCCAAAAATGGTTGATCAAATCTGATCTAACGATGCTCTTTCGAATGATGTATCATTCATGTTTGTACGATAATTTTAAAAAATCAATAAAGTTAGACCCCCCTACAGTTTTTTTTAAATATCTTTTTTAATTAATTGTTCAAACGGTGAAATATGTTGATCAAATCTGATCTAACGATGATCAAACGAATGGCATATTTCGGAATGTCAGTTTCCGTCATGGGGGCTAACATTATTAGGGTCAGTTTGGCGTCAGTTGAAGAAAAGTATGCATTCCCAGAAAAGAGAGCAGGTGCTGAGTCACCACACTTCCGTATTGTTAAGGGCGATAACTCCCCTCTCTTTCGGTGGCGTTGCTCCCAGTAGAAAACACAACCCTCCCTCAACGACGGAGTGGCAAAATAAGTGCCTGTTTGAGATATCTCACTCTGGTTTGCGCCTCAATTCTGACGTTCGCGTACGGAGAGAGATCGAGAATTTAATTTTGAATCATGTTCCCAATAAAACTGAGGGCACTAATTTAAAAAAGAAAATAATTTTAATGTTTGAAATACCAGTATGTAGAAGAAGTCGACGACTTTCTTAAACTGAATATGCTTCCGTCATCAAGCGAATAGGTAGAAAAAGGAGCGACAGATTACACCTTACATGTAGTCCTGTTTAAAAAAAAACCGGATAATACAATTTGCAGTTTGTGCGTGAATTATCGCAAGTTAAATAGAAACATGGTCAACGATAAATTCCCGCTACTATGAATAGAAGGCATACTAGAGTCTATTCAACATAGTAAAATTTTTAAGTCTCTAAAATTTTTTAAGGGATTTTTCTAATTTGAAGTAGATGACATTTTTCACGTTTTACGTAACCTCCGGAAAGAGGGTATAGACTCCATTTACCTAGACAATATCATCATACCAGCTTCAAACTAATTAGAAGGAATAGAAACTTTAAAACGTGTTCTAGAAACTGCGCCTAAGCTAGGACTAGAATAAAGTTTTACAAAATACAAGTTTCTGAAGAAAAAAATGATTTCTTGGAGCACATTATAGAAAATGGTACTATTTAATCATAGACTGCAAAAACTGCTGCTGTGCAAAATTTCCACAAAAAATGTAATACAGGTCCACAGTGTTTTTGGTTAAACCGGATATTTCAGAAAATACATCTCTAGCTATTCATTCAATTATCGCTGAACCGTTAAGTGATTTGCTTCGTGGTTCATCTTGGTTTAATTTCGGCATAGACAAAAAATAGAATTTCATACACTTCAAGATGCATTGTCTAAAGACACAGCATTACATCTTTTTAAACTAGGAGTTAAATTAGAATTACACACTGATTTAAGTAAACATGGCTACGAAGAAATTTTTATTCTGTTAAATGATGAGGGAAAACTCCATACATTTCATAATATGAACAAGAAAACATCTACTGCTAATTATCTAGTTACGAGTTAGAAGGTTATTCAAGCATTAAAAACATTAAAAAAATATCTTTTAGGATCAAAATTCAAAATTTTTAAGGACTATTCGGCTAATTAAAAAAACTCTATAAAAACGATTTAACACCTAAAATTACCAAGTGAACCCTATTCTTGGAAGGTCTTGATTACAAAATTTATGACCGCCCTAGTAGAAACACATAACATTTACATGTATTAAGCCGAAACCCAATTATGATGATGAAACACGATGAAATCAGACAGAAGATCTAAAGTCTACAATCAAAGGAGGAATTTGTCAACCTCAATTAAAACTTTATGAAGGAAGGTAGAAGCAAAAAATTTGGCTTAAAATCTGATGTTTTATACAAAATTGAAGGCGACTGAGATTTGCTCGTAGTACTCCAAGTTATGCAGAACAGTATAGCCAATGAAACACATCTACAGGGATATTTCGCTACGGCTAAAACGAACATATTGTGAACATACATTTATTTTCCAAATTTGATAAAATTGGTGGAAAATGTTGTTACAAGCTGCGTAAAATACATCTTAGTAAATTGAAAGAGAGATAAAACTGAATGTTATCTAAATGCTATATATATATATATATATATATATATATATATATATATATATAAAGAAAAAGAAAAAAAAAGATAACCCTCTCTGCACATTACATATCAATTTTGTAGGACCCCTTCCTATACGACGAATAAGAATTATAACAGCATTCATGATATAGTGGATGCCTTTACAAAGTTTGTGTGGTTATATCTTACCACCTTTACACAAGTAGCTTTGTTAGAACTTAAGCAGTAACAGTGCCACCAATAATATTACTGATAAAGGAACAGTTTTCACTTTGACGTATTTTAAAAATTTTTACAGCGCGGAGAATATAGAACAGTGCAACGGGGACGATACCGCATCTGAGGAATGTGGAACGATGCTGGGGGGCAGTGAACTTATTTCGGGCGGTAAGGCGGTGATGTGAGCAGGTTTTGTCTTTCAAACTTAATTTTAAAAATGCTAAATATATTTATTACATTAATTTATTGCATTAATTTTAACGATTTTAGCAGTAATAAAACAAACTTAAGCAGTGGTTCTAGAACTAGTTATTTTCATTCCCAATCTTTTGCGTGAAATTGGGCCGACATGCAGAAAAATATATTTGATCAACAGTATTCGTTTGGCTTGGTTTGAAGCGCTACTGTCTACCCTTCTGCAACAAGAGACCGGGACTTACTACTTAAACCGATTCGAATGGCCATGAACATCGATGTGGAATTCAAACCCACGTCAGCACCCGAACCATTCGGCCATAGCATTCATTTGAGCGCTGCTTCAACGTGTTGCAGTAACAAAAACCTGATTTGTAACTCTATTTAAAGAAAATTATTTAAACATTTAGCCTCTTATAATTGAGTACTTCTCCTATCCTACACTTTAAATTACGGGATTTTTACAAAGGTGAAGTTGAATACATTTCGGTTCCCCAGGAGGGCGGTAGCTAAAAAAGTTTGATAATCACTGATATAGAATATGTCTCTATCACAATGGGCATTCCCCTCGAAAATGTATAAGTGGAGATTATGAGTGGAATATTAATCCCCCCCTCCTTCTATCAAAATTAGCGATAAATGAACTTGAAAAGTAGTTTAACACGTGTCTGCTGTACAGAGAACAATTAATAGTACTATAAGTAGAAGTACTAATTAGTTACCTTTTGAGCTCCTGACTAGTTTAAATGTTGAAATTATAGAACTTTCTTCCCATTACGCTATGTATACTGCTGAAGGTTAACTTAATGTTCTTTGGCATTCGTTTCCCATTATTTTTCCGTTTGGGGTGACGTCATTCCTTGCAGGAAGCCTTAAAGTGTTATAAGAATATGGCAACATGTATATTTTAATTTTTCAGGCTATCTCATTGTATATATATATATATATATATATATATATATATATATATATATATATATATATATAGACAACCAAATGCGTTCGGAGAGACGATAAGTGTAATTTGTATGTTATACTTATCGATAAGTTAACCGTAATCTAATTTCTATTTTAATCAATAAACTGGTTTTTTCAACTAATTTAATAAATTTGTGCTATTTATCCAGTGTTTTTACAATATATTTAATCAGGGTGCATATATATATATATATATATATTTCAGTAAAGATGAGAGTAAAGAGATTGACAAATCTTCGAAGTCCTCGAAGAAGAACGAATAAACAGCCTTATAGAAAACCGAGAGCAATATAGGAAGGAGGCAAAGAGACACCTCTCCCCGATACAAAGAGAAAATAAACAACAAAAGGCAAAAAGAAGCTAGAAAATACCTAGTGGGAGATTTAGTAGCAATTGAAATAACCTAGTTGTGAACTCGTCAGAAGTTAAGACCCTAGATTCATAGACCTTATAACTAATGCTGAGTCCATTGATTGGCATGAGTTCGAAAGAATCGGTATACACCCTGGATCAAATGTAACTTCAACGGCTGTTTATTTTATGAAGTTATGACCCCAGTGACTCGTGAAGGACTTCTTCAAATGAATCATTTTACTCATATCTGTATTACACATTTTCTTTCATTTTCATAGTGTTTTCTTAATAATTTTTCAGTCAGTTCAAGGACGTCAGGTTTGCCAGGGTAGCCGAAGAAAGTAAGATTTCAGTGTATCGCATCCCCGTGATGTAGCACCCACATCACTTTGAAGAGTTCTGTGAGTAAATAACCGTCGAAAGAGAAAGACTCGAGGAACGAAGGACATGTGGTACTCGAGCTCAATCAATTTATATATACAACCGAGTAGGGTGTATCTGTCGTGATTACGCTGCGGATTATATCTGTCTTTAAGTGCTTAATTATTTTCTGTGTAGTTTTAACATTAAATAATTGTTTCGTTAAATCGCAAGTATTGGACCAGTCCATTCAGCCAGCCTTCTTCCTGCGGCACCTACTGCCCGAAGCGCAGCAGCCGCCACTGGAGAGCGAACGCAGTAGAGTAGCAAACGTGGGTGGCCTTCAGATAAGGCAAAGACAAGGCGATTTTATTTAGTTATTCGTTGATTTAGCTTGCTTGAAGTTTGGTTGTTATTTATCTTGAGTATATTGTTTTTTTTATATGAGTGACCAAGTAGGACCTTGAAAAAACTCAGTTCAATGGTTGGTAGTGTAACAAAAACAGTCTGAAAAGTACAAAGATGGAAGAATTATAAATGGATTCGGACGACTTTTAAGCAAGGAGTAATATCAATGATATAAACTATGAATTTGTTGATTCTGAATGTTTGAGCACAAAAAAAAAAACTAATTTAAAAAGTATAAAAAAAACAGCCAACACGCGATATTCCAATTTTTAGGTTTCGTAATGAACGTATTATAAGAAAAGACTTTCAAACATTAAAGGCATAACTACATTTAAGATTATGATATTTCGTAAGTATATATATATATATATATATATATATATATATATATATATATATATATATATATATATATATATATATATATATATATATATATATATATATCAGGGTCCGAAAATATAAGAAACTAATTACAAGTCTCTTTTATTTTTATAACATGCTTTTTTAAATTCAATCCTTTCGTTACGCTTTGTCTACGACATAAATATACTCCTTTGGTTAGTTACATCGTTGACAGCGTAGAGGGTTGTTGCCCAGCCCAGCTTCCGACTCAATAGTGCTCCAAATATTTGCTTGCATAAACCTTTTTTTTTCCTGATATCCTACAGCAATAAACTTTTTTCTTTGTGTGCATCCGCCCGAGGGTACATCTCTCTCCGCTTACGTGATCTTTAAATAGTTCCACTTATTTTTAAATATAACTCCCTTAATTTTTAAAACACCCATTTCCAAACCTGACTACTCCCCCTCCCTCCATTGAAAACTGGCCCAACAAGGATGGCCAGTCTGATGGACAAATCACAAGATATTAATAAATTTCTTTTTTGTTCTGACTCATAATATTGTTATACCTTAATATTACTTTACTCACCCCTCAAATAAAAATACAAAAAATAAATAAATAAATAAATAAATAAAAATTCACATTTTGATTATTTACATTGACTTAATTTCTATTTCAGTTGAAAACCTGTTTTTGGATAAAAATGTTTTAATTTAGTACTATGTACAATATCTGTTTGTTTCTCAGTATATTGGTTGGGTTTATAAATTTCAAAATTCACATTAGATAATTTATTAATGATTTTGATGGGTCCTATGTATGGTTTTTTAAGTTTATTCAAATTTGAGCGGGAAAATTACTGTTAGAGTACTAAGTCCCTAACCTTAAAGTCTGAATCAACAAAATGTCTGTCATAACGCTGCTTATTAATTTTATGATGTTACTGCAATGTTATGATATTACTCTTTACTGCAATTTGTCTTGCTTGTTGCATAGGTGGGTAATTTAATGTTTCCTCATTGGGCAAAGGTGATTTGTAGGGTAAATTCCCAAACATTAAGTATGAAGGAGGAAATCCTGTCTCTGATTGTGGTAAATTATTATTCACGGACTACTTGTTCTAATAATACTGTAAAAGGAATTTTCTTTGATGAAGTATTAAATTAACATCTTAATTTTGCTACTTTACTCTTTCATTTTTTCCATTACTTTGTGGCCTGTGAGCAGAAGTTAAGAATTGTTTAACGTTATGATGTTTTAAAAATTTCTTAAATTTTGAAGAAGTGAATGCAGCATTTCTATCACTTAATAATTGTTTAAGATTTTGAATATTAAAATTTTGCTTCAGACAATTTGTATATATTCCTGACGTTACACTCTTAGAAGGAAATGGCCACACATATCTGGTGGCATGGTCCAAAACTACCGGGTGATCAAAAAGTCCATATAAACTTTAAAAATTTATACCAACCGGAAAAGTAACCGAAATAAAAAAAGGTTTTCAAGGTTAGTATCGTTATGGCATGGGAATTTTTAAAACAGAAAAAAAAGTAACTCAAAATCAGCCGACAGATGGTGCTGGTACGAGCGACTTCGGTGGAAATATGCAAATGACACTGTTATAAGAATTTGCTCTCCTATCAATACACAACCAGTTCACCGTTGTAAACCATGTATGGGAAAAAGGATGCTGAGTGCGAAGGATAAAGCTTTGTTGGTGAAGTTGTTATACGTCAACCTGGAATCAGCGACCGCTGCCTTGCGTAAGTTCCGAATTTAGAATAATGTCAGGAGTGGAAAAGTGTCTTTAACAGTGACAAACCTCATAAAGCTTGTTCAGCGGTTTGAAGATACTGGAACTTTGGAGGATCGTGTAAGAATCGGGCGACCATGTTTAAATGAGGCACGTTCGCCGAGTGTTGCAGCCGAATTTGAAGCCTTACCAAAGCTGTCTTAAGACTCCAAGCCAGACACAAAATCCTTTCCCTGCTGCTGACGTCACAAATCGAGCCCAACGTACTTCACCGTCATGTGCTTCACCCCCCCCCCTCAAAGTCTACATCCCCGTTTTTGAGGGGGTGGGTTCTTCAGCAGAAATACTTTAGTCTGTTGACATTCTTTGTGTTGCTACTCTACGAAGGATATAGTCGCCATCATCATTCTTTTACATTAAAAAAAAAAGTCTTTTTCTGGAATACCCTGAAATCTTCATCTTATTAAAGGTAAGTCAAATTATTTTTGTTCAATATAGCCTGTTTATTCTTAACTATTAATGAATTCTCTGAATTACTGTTTGAATCAGAAAACAATTACTAACCCTGATCGTGTTCTAAGGTGAATGTTGTTTGTACAGAAAATAAATGCATAATTCTAATATGAATTAAATTTGTTTTTACACAACGTAAATTAAAGATATGCAATTTATAGCTCTCATATTATGTAACGAGACACTTAAATTTCTAATTGTTGTTATCTCGGAGCTTTATTTATTATAAGTAAACAGTTTATGTTTAATGGATTGCTTTTCATTTGTTGTTTATTTCTTCATTAGCTTTAGCTTAGTCGGTATAAAAACATTACTTTTTCAAATTTACTTCTGAAATATTAGATGCCTTAGATTTAATATATACAATGCAACAGTATTGTAGGTTAAACTAAAAAAAATTAAAATAAAATTGATTTCAGCATATGACTTAAACGGGCATTTATGTTTCTAAAAGTATTACTAAAATACAATTTATTAAAAATATTGCTTTGTTTATTGCATTTTTTTTTTTGCAAGTTTGGCTATAGAATGTCTTCCAAATTATATATATATATAGTGTAGAACATAATCTCTAGAAGTTGAAAATTCTTTGGAGTCTCAGGACTGAAAAATATAAGAATCCCCTGGTTTTGTTACTACCTTTCAACTTTCCATATAACTTCTTTTTATAGAAATTAGTTATATATCTTTTTAATAAACTAACCTTAAATATTTATAAAAATAATAATGAATATTTTTATAACTTGATTTTTTCCCTAATGCTTAAAGCAGATTCCGAACGGCTACGAACATCCATGCCGCAGTGGGATTCGAACCTACGAACACTAGTACCGAAATCAGCTCCCTAAACATTCTGCCATAGCCAACGTACATGTAATGACGATAATTATATGGTTGAGGTTAAATTAGAAAATATCAGTAAGTTGGGTACAGTAACAAAAAGGACAAAATGTATCGAACAGGAACAAACAGATATTTATTTATTTATTTATTATTATTATTATTATTATTATTATTATTATTATTATTATTATTATATATACATATATATATATATATTCTTTTTTGATTTAATGATTTTCGTTCCGATTTAAACAACTTTTTTTTTCAGTGTTCATTTCAGTTTCAGCCCTTATTTTATCAATATAAATATAATCCTACACATTTTAATTAAATTTTTGTTATTATTTCGGAAATAAAACTCAAATGATGTTAGTCGAGTCATTAGGAAGTTTCAATATCTAAAACATTCATTTATTGTTAACATTATCATAGCTTTTTCTAAGTGTAAATTTTAAAAGCATTAAAGTAATATTACATTATATACATATATTGTATGACTATTTGTAATGTTTATAAATAATAACAATTGAACTTAGTGTAATCTTAGTGGATCAGACACTGGATCAACTTTAAAAAAAATTTAAATTTAAAATTCATCAGCAGTGTATGTAAGAATCTGCCAAATGAGGACTTTAACTTTCTTCCCAGTTCGTCCTTTCCAAAGCATTTCAAAGTTTTATTTTATTAGAGTAAAAATGTTTTTATTGATTTATGCTGTAGCAACTTGAAATTAAATTAATTATATTTGGTATAAATGTTTGGTTATTAAATATATACCTGAACTGAAGTAGAAAGGTTTTGATCCCAAATAACTCCCACCCTTTCATACATCACTGGTATTCAGTGCCTTAACTATGTTAAAAAATTATCTTAAATGATTCAGATTAAAATACTTTCTTATATGTGAATAAACTAATGAAGTGTCATATATAATGTTTTACAGAAATCTTTCTTTTTTTCAGATGCCACGTAAGTGTTGCGTTCCTGCATGTCGATTAAATTATCAAAATTTGAGAGAAGGATATATAAATGTGTTCTTTTTTCCTAAGAATGAAGGCAGCCGGTCTAGATGGCTTCAGCAAATTCACAGGAAAGACTCTGTAATTGGTAAACAATCAGTTGTGTGTATTAAACACTTTGATGAGAGATTCATCATACGAGAACATAGAGTTACTCGTCCAGATGGAAGTGAACTTGTGATGCCAAGATAAATTCCAATTTTGACTAATGATGCATTTCCATCAATTTTTCATGACCAACCTTCATATCTGTCATCAGTACCGCCAGCAAAAAGGAAGGATCCAAATGAGAGGAGATTAGTTAAAGAAAAAAAAGATGAGGAGAAATTCAAGCAATACCTGCAGAATGACAATATAACTAGTTGTGATTCTTTTAATCAGGGTATTGCATCAAGATTATCTCATCCTTGGATGATAATCAACCTTGAAGGCAGTGACTCGTTTTGTATTGTGAAGTATGACCCATCTGTTTTCCCCAAATTTCCCATTTCTATAAAAATAACAAATGATCTGAGTGTTAAAATATGGGAAAATGTTAATATTGTTTCTCCATTAACTTTTAAATGGCTCTTCGGAAAGGAACAAAAATGTTTGAATTGGTCTACATTTGACAGCATGATCAGTTACTTGAACAGCTGCACAGCATCAGCTGATGATAAAATAAGTTCTGCTATTTTGTTACTGAATGATTCTGTACATTTATGTACAGATGATATAAAGAAAGAGAAAATAAGATTTATTAATGAACAGTTGAAATTATGTCAAGATATTCCGATATTTTTACAGACTTAATAATTTGGGCATCTAGTATTTATTACAGTTATCCAGCAGCATATGTTACTATACGAGATAAAAACAAATTAACTCTTCCCCATACTAGTTATTTGAAAAGAACACTACAACAATTGGGTTCATTACAAACAGGTCCTCAAATGAAGTACTTGAAGATAAAAAATCAACAGCTTTCTGATCGAGAGAGAATTGTGGGTGTAATGATTGATGAAATATATATTAAATCTGAAATCGCATACAAAGGTGGAAAGATTGAAAGAAAAGCTCAAAATACAAATGACACTGCCAGGACTTTACAGGCATTTATGATATCTTCTGTGTAAAACGCCTCGCGCGTCCCTGGCTGCACTTTCTGAAGTCCGCACGCCTCGTTCTATACCTGCCCGCCTATTTTTACTGGGGCAGGTATCTTGGGTTCGTTTAAAGCCTATGTGGCCGACAATTATTCACAGCAGCGACAAAACTCTTGATTAACCATTTATTATTAAGAAGATTTAAAAATAAAACATAAATACACTTCCGTTCATACTCGAACAGGGCTCAAATAAGACCGAGGACAAAAAATAAACTGTGCCGAGCGGACAAACACCTCTCTCGGTCTCAACTTCTTTCCGAAGAATAATGTCCGCTTTTCGTCGCACCGACAGGGCATCTCCTTTTCACTCCTCCTCGTGAGGATCGGGGGGAATCCCCCCCTCGGTCAAGTTTTCGCCTCCATGGGAAAAAAAGTCCTTTTCTGCAGCTGGCGGGCGCGGGGGTGGTATCCATCGCCTCCCCTCATGTTGAACCTTTACCAACCCTCCGTCGGGGTGTCCGTCTTCGGCCGCCGAAAAAATCCAGGGGCCATGTAAAACCAACTCGAGTCTTGAGTCTAGTATTACATTCTGTTTTTAGCAAAAATAAATATATTGTAGCGTCATTCCCAGTTAAAGATCAAAGTGCAGATTATTTGAAAAATCTTTTAATGTGTGTTTTAAAAGGCTTGCTTGATGCTGAATATAAAGTTTTATTTATTGTATCAGACAATAATGCTGTAAATACAAAAATGTATATAGATCTTGGAGGTAATCATTTAAGATCTTCCATTCCTAGTCCAGTAGGATCTGAGTTACCAATATTTCTTCTTTTTGATACTGTCCATTTGTTAAAGAATATACGAAAACATTGGCTGAACTATAAGGGTAATAATCAGACCTTTTATATTAAACCTTTTAAAAGCCTTTTAAATGATTGTGTTTCTGAATATTTAATCGCAAGTATTTCTCATCTCAAAAATGTGTATTATAAAGAAAAAGATACTGTAATTAAATTAGCTACAAGTCTAACAAGAAAAGAGTTATGGACGAATAATTTAGAAAGACAAAATGTTAAACACACTCTCCGTCTACTTGACGAAAAGTTAATCCCATCCCTTGAACTAGCAAAAGTAAAATTTGGAGACGACGTGCGTGGCACAGCCCATTTCATTAATATGATATCCAAGTGGTGGAAAATAGTCAATACACAATCACCATATAAAGGGGAACATCTTTTAGACTCATTTTGTGATTCAATTAGAAGCATGGATGACAAAAACATTAAATTTCTAAAAGAATTCTGCTTATGGCTGGAAAACTGGCAGTGTTTAGTTTTGCCATCAAAATCAGAAAAATAAAGATACTTTCGGTTATCAAATGAGACCCACCAAGCTTTGTACCACACAACTACATCTTTAATAAAATTATGCAAGTATTTGTTGGTAAATTTGGTTCCCCCAGCAAATTATGTACTTTTAGGAAAATTTCAAACTGACTGTCTTGAAGGCCAATTTGGTCAACACAGAGGAATGAGTGGATGCAATTACACCATATCTGTTATCCAAGTTTTAGAGTCAGAGCGCAAGTTAAAATTGTTGAGATTATTAAAGTCAGCTAACAAAGGTGATTTTGAAATTAAAGATATATTAAAAGCATGCCAACAAAATGAAGATGAAAGCTCATTTTGGATGTTCAAAAGTTTTTTCAAGTTTTGTAAGCTTCTGAATCTGTTACGTTAACTGAAAATAATCATAAAGCAAGTATATACATTGCTGTATATGTAGTGCGCATTGCTGCTGAGACATGCATTCAATGTAAAGGGAAATTAGCACATGACACCCCTTTGGAATGTAAAAATGTACTGAAGAAATCTTATCTCGATATATTAGATAGAGGAGGTCTATTTTGGCCTAATGATTTCTGTTTCCATGTGTGTACTTCAGCATTAAAACTTTAATTACTAAGGAGTTTGAAACAGAATTTTTTAAATCAAAAAATCAAAGAAAGCTGCTAATTGAACTAACATTAGAAAAATTGCAAGTTCAAGAGAACATTGGCGGAGACACAGTGTTTCAATGAAAAGTGCAAAAAAAGCATGAACAAATTATTATATCACTGTGTAAAGTGCATATCTAACACCTACTTACTAACTATTGTAAAATGAGTAATGATGTATTTTCAAAAACAAAAAAAAAAAAAAAAAAAGAAAAAGAAAATTGGCTACCTTGACACAGTAAGTGAAAAAGTGTGTTCTCTTTTCATATTTTTAATACTTAATAATTTTTACTAATAGCAAATAATTTTATAAGGATTTTAATTTAATTTTTTTCTTTAGTATTTTACCTAAAATGTAAAAATAAAAATATAATAGCATTCTTAAAAACTTTATTCAAATTTCTAAAGCCAATATAAAACTAAAATACATTTTACCAAAATATTTAATTTATAAGCTGTATAGGAGAAGATATAACTTATGTGTATGACATGATTTTGAAAAAAATTTTTAAATTTCTATATTTAACTAAATTTGCAAAAATTTTATGTTCTTGACTATGCAATTATTCTCTCACAAAATAATTGTAAATTAGGGAAAAGTGGAGGTGGTTCTGTGTGTCTAAGGGAGATATGTACCATACACAGTTATTTTATTTTTATCAGTTTTTTTTATAAGCTCATATAATGTAGACATTGTGAAAGCATATTATGTATATATATGAAATATAAGGCGAAAGAAATAAGGAAGATATGCAAAATACAAAGTTATTTTATTTTTTATCAGGTTTTTTTTGTAAGCTCATACAATATAGATATTGTGAAAGCATATTATATATATATATATATATATATATATATATATATATATATATATATGTATGTATATATATATGTATATATATATGTATATATATATATATATATATATATATAAAGGCGAAAGAATTCAAAAATGATTAATTGTATATTTTTTCATTTGTTTGTAAGCATCAGATGTATTTTATAAAGAGGAGGTTCACTCTCTATGAATATAAACTATAGTTACATTTAAGATAATTAATAGTTTTATATTTTTTACTTTTGTTACCGTATCTACAATTGTTTTTGCAATCTTATTTTAATTTTACCAAATTTATCTTTAAATGCAACTGATATGTAAACTATTTCAAAGAAATAGGTTCTTGATAAATCATGTGTGTTTAGTACATAGTGTATGTAAATAAAGTTTTAAATTTATATTGTCCATTGTATTCAGTGTTTTATTTTAAATGAAATATATAGAAATTTCAATGAATTTTTTCTGTTTACTAAGATTAATGCATTTTTTATATTCAAGTTATTTTGAAGTAAATCTTATATAGGGGGACCGGGGTGAAATGGACCAGGGTAAAATGGACCATCCCCTATTATTTATTTTATTTATTATTTTTAATGTTTAATACTTTGATACATAGATGACAGCACTGCAGTCTTGAAAATGAATGTGTAATTGTGTGTTTAGCTGACAATTTAACTATTTTATTCTAGAAAGTTGATTTGTGGTAGTCAGAAGTAAATATTTTCATCATAATATATCTTCTTCTCTTCATTTAAGAATTGTGATTTGGACGATTTAACTTCTCACAATAAAGAGCTAAGATAATGTATTATTATATTTAATGTAGCTAAAACAATTTAATATAAGATTAGTTCTTTTTTTCTGACGCTTTTTGTCAGAATTACACATGGGGTAAAATGGACCATGGTCCATTTTCCAAGTTGTGTTTTTTTTTATTTCTGTAATGCTTTCTAAATTGATTTTATGTGTGATATTTTAAAAAACAAGCAGGATTTAAAGTAACAGATATATGGCAATTCAATGAAAATGTCTTTAGGATATCCATTATCTCTCATCATATGTGACTGATCAACCGTCACCAGATTTTGAATTAACAAGTACAGCTGATCGTCATCCAAGCACAGGTAATCAGCAACCAAATACATCACAATCAGTACAAATTGAAAATCATCAGTTGAAAACAATATCACCTTTTGAATTACGCCTCTTGGCAAAAGCTAGCTTGCGCAAGATAACAAACAAACGAAAGAAGGGTGCATCAAAAATTCTAACTGATACACCAGTGAAAACGATCAAAGAGAAGGAAGAGAAAAAATTAAAACAGAAAATGCTGCTTTAGTTAAAGATAGGAAGAATTTAGAAAAAATGTTAGTCTTAACTAAGCAGAAAAATGATAAAACTGGGAATTTTAAAGCAAATAAAGAAAATTTATGTGATTTGGAAAATATGTCTGTTTATAGTGATACACAACACAATGATAAAGAAAGCAATTCACAGCATGATGCTAATTCTGATAAGGAATTAATAGTAGGCAAGTATGTTTTGGTTAAATTTTTGACAAAAAAGAAAGTGGTTCATTTGGTTGGTTTAATAACAGGAAAAAATGATGAAGATTACGCTCTTATGAAATTTATAAGGCAAAAACCTAATCAAAATGTGTTCATTTTCCCTGAAAATGTTGATGAATCGCTCGGAAATTTCAAGATATTGTGATGAGTCTCCCAGATCCTACTGCTTCTCAAGAAAATAGCAGACTTTCAGTAACACACAAATCTTTTGGTGTATCATTCATTAACTTCAATATTCGCTAATATTATGATTTATGTGTACAGATTGAAGCTATAGAAAATAAATATAATACATTTTATGTTTTGTACTATTAAATAATGTACTACATTTAAGTTATCTGTAGAAATTTTTAGCGGTCCATTTTACCCCATGCTATGGACCATTTTACCCCGGGGTCGGGGTAAAATGGTCCACTTTGTCACTTGCTATTAAAAAAAAATTATAATAAAAGAAGTAATTATAATAATTTGTTTTGACTGAGTGTAATAGAAAGCCTAATATATAGGCAATGTGCTTATATATTTTCAGATTCAAAAAATCATTAGTTTGAGAGCAAATACTCAAAATTCACAAAAGCAGACCATTTTACCCCGGTTTCCCCTACTGTAATTTTCATTAGGAACATTGTGATAATCTAAAACTATATATCTCCTATAAATATCACATGTTATACATATTGCCATTAAATATTATTTTCATTTAAAAGTTATATTAGTGAGTAATGTATATTCCTAAATAGTGGTTTTTTAATCTTTTAAATGGAATTTTATTTCTTTAATAAAAATAATTTAATATGTTTAAAATCCATCACTCTTATGTTGATGATCTGGAATATACATTTTTAACAGTATATAAAATATGTAATTCCTAGAAATTAGCATTTTGTTTAGTCATTGTTCTTATTTTAGATGTTGAAGATTTCTTTTGTTTTCTTAATTATTTAAAATTTAAGAATGTTTTCTGAATATTTGTTAAATAATTGCAACTTCATATTCTAATATTTATATAAATATTTATTTCATTTTCCTCTACAAACTGTTTAAATGGTCTTTTTTTAATAATTTATCCTTTTTTACGTTATTATAATTATGGATCTATCAATAATTGTTTTAATCGCATCTGAAACCATAAAAAATTAAGAATTATAAACGTTACTTAAAGTCTAAAACGTTACTTAAAGTCTAAATATGCAATAATTCATATATAATTTTATATCTCCAATATGCTACTTCAAAATATATAGCTAAGCAAAATAAACAAGAACTACGCAAAACTAATACTATTTCGCGTTCTTGTTCTGGCCTCGTCCTGTGACGTCACGAATGCGTGTGTCTGGCTTGGAGTCTTAAAACGGCTTTGGCATGACCGTCCGAATTAGCTGCAGGAACGACCAGTGCTCGTGACGCTGCCAGACGATTGGGCTTAACACCACCCTTGGTACTCAATATTCTTCATGGAATCATTTATCTGTATTCATACAGATTGCAGTCGTGCCATCAACTTTTACCAGCGGATACCGTACAGAGGGAAGCATTTGCGAGATGGGCTTTCTCCAAAATCGAACAGAATGCCACCTAGTTCTTTAACATCTTGTGGACAGATGAAGCTCATTTTTCTCTTCATGGCGACGTTCATACCCATAACTGTCGCATCTGGATAACATCTAATCCACGTGAATACACACAGAAATCATTGCATTCCCCAAAAGTGACAGTGTGGTGTGGGTTCACAGGTTCGTCCATCATAGGACCCTTCTTCTTTGAAACGGAGTGCCCAGTAAATGGGTGGGAAACTGATATGGTGAATGCGCAGCGTTATTTAACACTTCTGCGCATTAATGTCTTGCCAGCTTTGAGTGAAAGAGATGCGCTATATACCGCCCGTTTATGCAAGATGGAGCAACTAGTCACACTGCTAATTCGGTCAACGATTTCCTGCTCCAGACATTCGGGGAAGACAATCATTAGCAGGCGTTTCAGGTTCCCATAGCCTCCTCGGTATCCAGATTTGACTCCGGTAGACAGTTTAGTTGTGGGAATATTTGAAATCTCGGGTGTATCGATACAATCCATCCAATATCTCTGAACTGAAATATGCGATCCGCCGAGAGGTGTACAACTGGACCTGCTGCACTCTGCCGTTGCTGGATTTGTGACTCGCCTGCAGTATGTTATCCCCTGTGGTGGTGGTCATATGGAAAACATACTGTTTTAATAAAATATTTGGAGGTAGTCTGTTTATTTGCGTTTATTTTTCTTTGATTTGTGTACATCAGCGCCCTCTATCGACTCTTCTTTGAGTTGTATTTTTCTGTTAAAAAAATCCCATGCCCTAGAGATACTAACCCTGCACACCGTTTTCTATTTTGGTTATTTTTCCGGTTATTATGAATGTTTAAAATTTTTAATTACTTTTTGATCACCCGGTATTTTTTCTGTGAAATGTGATAATTCATCCCTCCGACAGATACTGTCGGAGGGATATAGACAAAATATCAAATGTATTTTGGGCTATTTCCCAGTTCGAGGGGCCCGCGGAACCGAGTTCGGTGGCCACTCCAAGCGTGGGAGATATCGCCAAATTTTAGAACCCTATTTTCTGGCAAACCTTGCTCTCCTTTTTGTACTATTCTAAAACCCCCTAAAAAAGCTGTCGGCGTCTTTATTTTAGGGTATTGGGGGAAATGACATGTGATTTGAATATCTGACCCTTATTGGTTCCTGTAACTAACAATACTCCAAGACCGCCGAATTTGGATTTTCTAACGTCCATTTCACCGCCGAATTTGGATTTTCTAACGTCCATTTCAAGTCTTTGTCCATTTCGGCTGTGCTCTGGAGGTTTGTCCATTTTGCTGTGCTCTTGCGGTATTTTTTTTTTTTTTTGTTTTTTAAATTTCATTTCTTAAGTGTTTCACAAACCTTTTTTATAAATTGAGGATGGCTTCGGCACGTTTTCAGTTATGACTCTGAGTTTTTTAGGAATTTGAGGGATCGGGGAAATTTGGCAATTCTGCAATGGTGCATGGGTGTTGGTTGGCTTGCCGGGACTTATGAATGTCCGACTTGCAGATCCCCTATGCGCCTTGTAGAAAGAGACTCAACTGACGGATATATATTGGAATGTCGTAAGAAAGGAGTGGATGAGCATCGTGTGAAAAGATCTGTGAGAAAGGGAAGTTGGTTTGAAAGGAGTCATTTGAGTCTCTTCAAAATTTTAATGTAAGTTATATGTGGGTGTATAAATTGCCTATTGATTTTATCATGAACGAATTAAAAATTTTTAAAAATACAATAACTGACTGGTTTAGCTTTTCAAGGGAGATTTGCTTCGATTTTGTTTTAAATTCTTCTTCTAAAATTGGGGAGGAGGGAATTATTATTGAAATTGATGAAAGTAAATTTGGGAAACGTAAATTTAATAGGGGTAGAAGGGTTGATGGTAAGTGGGTTTTCGGGGGAATAGAGAGGGGTACAAATAGATGTTTTTCTGAGGTAGTAGAAAGTAGGGATAGGGGTACTTTGTTAGCAATCATACGAAAATATGTGCATCCGGGTACTACAATAATTTCTGATTGTTGGAAAGCCTATGATTGTCTTTCAGATAAGGGTTTTGATCATCTGAGAGTTAATCATAGTGTTACTTTCAGAGACCCTGATACTGGAGCTCACACCAATACAATTGAGGGCTTGTGGGGCTCAATTAAGAGATCCCTCCGCACAGTTCACTAATGTGAAAATCAATTTGATTCTTACCTTTGTGAATTTATGTCGAGGAAAATGAAAGAAAATCCGCAAAATGCTTTTCAAGATTTTTTAAATCAGATTAAGCGTGTGTATCCACCAACAACTCAGGATACTTAAATTAGGTAAGTTTTCTATTTATTTTACATTTTATGCTTAATTTTCGAAGGGTAACAAGTGATGTCATATTTCACATTTATATTTTTTTATTTGCTGCTTTTTGAACTTTTTTATTCAAAGTTGTGTCTTAATTTAATACAAAATGAAGAAGAAATATTTTTAAACTATATTACTTTATAGTGTAATACATTGTTAAATGTGATACGCTAAGTAATAAAACTAATTTTATTTCGACCCTCTACCATTATTGTTACGGAAGATCGAGGGTAGCTTTACCTCACTTAGATAAGAAAAATCATTTCACTCCCTTACTTTCTTCAGAACTATAAGCTAAAAATTTGTTATTTATTTAAAACATTTACTCCGTTCTTATATTTTCATTTTAAGCTAATAATTTCGAGAAGTAATTTGTACCGTACTTTATTACTTTTTAATATTTTGATAGTTTTAAAATAATTTCATTAAATAACAACCATATTTTATAAATATATCTAAATATATTTATAAGCATAATTGCCTAAGTATAACCAACTAATGCTTATATTTTGCTTTATTTGCACTTATTGCAAAAATTCCGCACTGTTCAGTTTAATAACCAGTACAAAAGCGCCTTTAAATACATTAAAAACTGAAATTTCAATTTGTATTCATCTTAACAACATTTGAAACCTTTTTTTTTTTTGTCCAAAATACGTTTTGAAATTGGGTATAAACTTAATACACAAATTGTAAACATCACTTGGTAACAATTTGGCGATCCCTTGTACAGAAATAGCGCCAAAAACATGGCGGCGGGGCCCCCGGAATTGGGAATATACCGGATTTTGTGCAACTGGAGCTGCTTCCAAAAATCAAAGTTGTTTTCTGGTTAGATTTTTTTTTATTTATTTGACAGGTTTCACAGCATTTTACAAAATTTGAAATGTCAATGATAATATCTTACCAATAATAAATGGGTGAAATTAAATTTATATATTTTTTTAACATCTGGATGACCAAATTGTTCATGGGCTGCCTCAATTAATTTTTCTCTTAGTGAAGGGGGCACCACAATTTTGATAAGTTCTTTTTCTTAATTGTTAATACTTCATTATACTTTCTAAATTTAGAGTCATTAAAATTATCTAAATTTTGATACTTAATAATTTCTTCCTTAGTTGAAAAGTGACATTGAGGTCACAAAAAGTGACAAATGGGTTTCCTGGATAACATATCAGCTTTAACATTTAATTTTCCTTTAATATGCTTTATAGAATAGTCAAATTGGGATAATTTTAAACTCCAATGGAAAAGAAGCCCAGTCAAATGTTTAACATTTTTAAGCCATTGTAGTCCAGCATGATCAGTATGTATTGTGAATTTTGTTCCTTGTAAATAACAGTAAAACTTATCTAATGCATCAATTATTGTCAAGCATTCCATCTCAGAAATAGTATAATTTTTTTTCATGTTTTAACAGTTGTCTTGAATGGTAACTTATTGGGTACAATTTCGCATCAGGGTATTCTTGTTTGAGGACAACACCAATGGATTCTTGACTAGCATCATAAAAAAAAATATGGCAAGGAAAATTTAGGTTATGTAATTTAAAAATAAGTTTTGAAATTAAACAATCTTTCTATTTTTGATAAGCACTTTGACCCTCTTGTGTCCAAACCCAAGCAGCATCTTTTTAAATTAATTTATTCAATGGAACTCTGATTTTTGATAATTATAGATAATTTTTGATACACATTAACAGAACCAAGAAACCTTTGTAGTTACTTCACATTCCTAAGTGGGGCTAATTTTTGATAGTTTTAATGTTCATATTACTGGGTGAATAATGCCCTTGTGAGATCTCATATCCTAAGAATTTAATTATTTATTGTGTAAATACTTTTATTGTGTTTAATATTCTTTTTTTGACAGATAGTAAAGATAATTTCCAAATGTTTTAAATGTTTCTCCCAAGATTTTGATAAAAATATAATATCATCAAAATAATTTAGTGTAAAGTTAATTTGGTACTTTTGTAAAATTTGCCTAATTGCTTGCTGAAAAACAGCTGGTGAATTTTTCCAGCCAAAAGGAAGTCGAAGCCACTCATACATCCAAAACTGGTAGCAAAAGCTAATGTCTCTGCATCATTTTCACTAATTTTGTTATGTCAATATTCTGAAATTAAGTCTATATTTGAAAAATATTTTGCAAGAGTTAAATTGTCAAGAAGAAAATCAATCAAAGGAACTGGATTAGAGTCCTTAGTAATTTCATTAAGCTTCCTATAATCGATATATAATCTAGTCTTCTTACCCTCATCCTTTTTATATACCCAAGTAACTGGGGCAGCATATGCACTATGAGATGGGCTTGCTTTTAGTAATTTTTTAATTTGATTTTGAATTTCACTTAACTCTTGGGGTGAATTTCTTTAGGGTCTTAAATTTATAGGTAACTCAGATGTCAAATGTATTTTCTGTGGTTCAAGCTGAATGCAGCCATCGTTTGGTTTGGTTTGAAGCGCTACTGTCTACTCTTTTGTAACAAGAGACCGGGACTTACTACTTAAAGCGATTCCGAATGGTCATGAACATCGAACAAATTAGTAGTGCAAATAGTGATTTTACTACCTAGCCAAGACATGAAAACTCTTTCCGTTTACCTGTCCAATGAAAATTGTCATTCATCTGTATTCACCGGAGATCTGTAATCTTGTTGACAAGAGCTATTGTCCCTATCTTGATGAAAGTTATTGTGAGGTTCTTCATTTTGCATCCCCTCTTCTCCATTAAATCGCGCCACACAAAATTGGCAATGAGTCCGGCGAAACTCGGAGTGGCGGTTGGTGAATTAGCGCCGTTATGTCCTGCCTGTGCATATTATACACCCCGATTCTATCTCTCCCCTGTCGGAAAAACAATGGCGTCGCTCACTCCGTTGATCTGTCTTTGTTTTCTATAAAAGTAGAAATCTTCTCACCGCAACGAACCAGTCCTCTGCTGATTTAAAATCTTTGAATATGAGGGTTTTTTTTTATCAATGGGGGCATGACAAACTTGAGATGATGTAATAAGAAAGTGATAAACCGAGACTGGGGGTCTTCTGCTTGGTTCCTGCTTCTAAATTACGAGGACCCACTTGCAGTTTAGTCAGACTTCAGCCGTCACGGTACTTCTCTCAAGTGAATCAGGAGAATTTCAAGGAGGAGTATTAACTACAATTATCAAGGGGGATATTCTTATCGTCTCCCATAATAAGTTATGCATCTTGAAGTAATTCTGCAAGACTAAAATAGATTCTTTACTTGCTTTTTATGACAGTCATCTTCAAAATTACTCCTTAATTAAAAATAATTAAAACTTAAATTTGTTCAAAGATTTCATCTTAATTACTTTTAAACTTATGGACTGGGAATAAGGCCTTCTGGTTAAGAAGCTTCTAACTGCCCGTTTAATACAGCGAAGAGTAATTCATTATCGAATTGTATACTATAATACAGATATAATACGTAATGAAATAATACAGATTAAATAATACAAAGAATGGAATCTTAATCAAACAAATTACGTCCCTTTTAGGCATGAAAATTTAAGGAATCCATAAATTTTTAAAGGGTTTTTATGGGGCCTATTTTAAAATTTAAATATTTCAGTGGCCTAAATTTTAAGGATCTCGCTGATTGAAGTAGTTTTTTAAAATTTTTGATGACCATTCCAATACCATTTTTTTCCTAAAATATATAATACTTGTACGCCTGTATAGATACACAAACATTAAAGCTAAACATGAAAACTAAAAATATATATTTTAAAAATACTTACCAGTTCGCTTGATGTTTGCCATTTCAGTGGAAGTTTATGCGCTTTAATCAAACACATCTCATCGTATCACACGTATATAATTTGAAAATCTGAAATTGTAGAAGGGTGCCAATATCTTTTCTTAAAGCGCAACTACTCTATCACCTAAACGAATGATGGGTTATTTGGAAACCCTTAACCTACTCTTCTTTTCAAGTCTGTCACTTAAAATTTTATTGTATAAATCGTTCGTTACACCGATAATGAAGTACAACTACAAGAAGAATATCCACCCTACAAGTTAGGGTGGTATATTTGTATGACTTAAATAATGCTTTTTCTGTTTAACATGACGTCTATATAATGGATTAGTAATAAACCTAGTCCAGTCTTGCAAACGATTCCAGCAGCCTTAGGTTACACGAAACTTATGCCGACCAGATGTGGAATTCCCTCTCCAAGGTGAAAAAGTTCGATTCATGACAAGTTTCTTTTTGGGGGAAATGGCTCTTTAATCAGTTTTGCTCCTAATGACTGAATCTCATGCGCACCTCATATTGTGTCCATTTATCTTCCTTCCCGGACTTCCTGGTCATTTTTATTACCCTTAGTGTTTAGTTTCTGAAAGTTTATGTTATGTCTTTCCTATAGAAATTCTTACTGTTAATATAATACCCCCCCCCCACACACACAGACATTTCTCTAACCTATGTAGACTCTTCAATTGCCCATCGGTCAATGTCAAAATGAATGTCAAAGATTATGGAAATTAGCACACTGCCTGTGGCCCCGCAAGACATTTGGGGTCAAAGCGGTCTTTTTCTTAAAAAAAAAAAAAAAAAAAAAAAAAAAAAATGTTGTCTATAGCGAAGAAGAGGCTACACGGGATCCATTTTCTGTCCACGAAACGGTCTTTTAGAATTTAGAATTTCGGGCGTGGGGGTACCGGCTCCCCTTGACTACAGCCTTGAAACAAGAAATCTATTGGTTTCTTGTTGATTCCTTTTCCGGTGGCATATATTTATTCCTGAAAAAAGGTCTTGAAAAAGTCGAGAAGCATACATTTATTAGAGTAACTATACTTCCTTTTATAAATTAGTAAATTCCTAAAAATCGGCAGGGGCAAAACTACAAGTTCGAATATTTATACTTGCTTTAAAAATGTCCCAGGAAAGGACGATAACCGTAATTAGAATGAGTTTTAAACACACTAATAAAGCAGATTAACTTCAACATTCATTCTCAAAAAGTAGACCGTAGCTCTCCAAAACCAAACCAAACCAAACCAAAAATCAATATTCATTAAAATGTCAACGTATGAATAAAACCTTAAAAATCTGGATGGGCAAAACTATAAGTTTGTCCCTCTAAATATTCTACCAACCCTTCCCAAATTACGCCCATGTATATATATATATATATATATATATATATATATATATATATATATATCGCTTTCATACAGAAATAAAAACAGATTACTCCTTTACTCCGATGTGAAGAAACATTTAAAGCAGACGAACTGGAATTTCTTAGCTGAGTTAGAACTTGTTCAAACTGTCATTGGATCGCTACCATTACAATTTGAAGGGGGAGGAGAAAAGAAGGGCAGGAACTGAAGGTAATTAAGCCCCGCTTACATGTGCAAAAAAGCAGCTTAAATGTAGGGTAGATCAGTGAATAGAACTATCCTTCAAAGATTTATCTCTATGTATGAAAAAAAAAATGAGGTGTAGAAATAATTCACCTTTCTACCCGGGTAATTGGAGAGTTTAACCTCATTTCCCATCATTTTGGTGATTGTTGATGATTCATCTAAAAATGCCAGACCCCGCTGCTACTAAAAGTGTTATAAAAGTAAGCGCTGATCCTATAAGGAAACATCAGAAGTAGTAAATTTATACCACCAGCATTTTTGTTCGATGGCACAGTCCGCTACAATGATACTTATAAAAATATTGCAGAATCTGGCCAAGAAATTGGTTTCTAAGAATTACACGAAAGTGAAAAATCGTATAAAATTCTTAAAAAAGAAGTATCGAGAAATGAAAGATAAGTTGAACAAAAGCAGAGCTCCTTCTTCTCGTTTTAAATTTAATTTCTAAGATGGACGAAATATTATTTGGATATTTGGCTATATCCCGGAGTCACCCGGAAAATTGAGACGATCTAATATGGAAAACTTTTGTATCGTAGCTGACTTGTGACAATCCAGCATCATCGTGAAAGTATTTTAAGAAAGTCAACAGTTCAGAGTTAAATAGTTCTTAAAAATTATTCTAGAAAATTGGTTTTTATTTTCGGTATTTTACCTCTTGGAAGAAGAGAATGGTTTGTTTATGCATAAAATTCATACATGCACGTGACCTCTAAAGACGTTGGACATTATATGGAAGTTTGTTTTGTTCGATTTTGTAGAAAAGAAATTTTGTGCTGAGATATTCCTATGTTCGATTTCATCGTTCCCTAAATAAATATATCCATCATATAAAGATCTTTATTTTCTTTATATCCATAATTCTCCCGGAAGGAGTAGGTACTTTTTTAACAATTAATATTTTACCTTTTCTTACATCCATGATTGAGTAACAATTGTTAACGCTGTAAGTCACCATCCTTTTTAACTCCATGTAAAAGATAAATGTGTGTGTGTGTGTGCTAACTGCTTCATGCAAATGTGTCATTTAAGACCTTATCACACGTCAACATGTAAGCCTTGAAAAACCAAAAAATTAAGATTAAGATTGCTTTTCCAGTTCAGGTACTCTTCCGTTATTTCGTGCTTAGGTTTCTCGTGTAATAGCCCAAAACATTTTATCCGATAATAGGCCTTTTCTCACGTCAACTTAAAATAAATCTGTAGAAAATATTCCATTGTAACACAAGAAATCCGCACATTTTTTACTCGAAAAAGGAATATTAAACTGAATCCTTTGTCTTTTTCATTACGTACATGTTAACAAATGAGAAAGACAAAGTTAACATGTTAACTATATTAACTTCCTAATAACAATGTATAACAATGTATAATATCCTATAACAATGTTAACTTCCTAAAGGCCTTATCACAAGGTGATAAGGCCTTTAGGAAGAACACATTAAATGTTCAGTTAATTTCCCCTTTCTTTTTCTTATATACAGTTTTTTTAAAAAATTAATATCATATTTACTAGTAACGTATGTTAAAAGGCTATAAACAAGTGTAACATTTAAATAAAAGTTCTTATTTCTGTCCTTGTTTCTCTTGGAATCTCATAGTAAGACATAAAAACGGTAAGGTAGATCAGAACCTTCATATATTCGACTACCAATATGTTAAAGCAAAAGAGAGGATGGTCATTTACGGAGGGTAAAGTTCATCATGTAAGATATATTATCCGCATGGTCACTTTGAAGCCACCAAACTCAGCGCCTAACCTCAAGACAGATTTTCTCCATTAAATCTTAGCATCTGTTTCCAGGTTGAACGAACTTTAAAACTGAAATTTCCTGTCTTTATTATCAAATGATCTTTAAAGTGCCATACCTAGGCACAATATTTTATGGGATAAGAATAATTTTTAAAATGTTGTTTAAATTAAGCATATTTTTAAAAAATTAATTAGATCGATAGTGCACGATACAAAACAGTTTAACAAAATATCTAGCCTAGAAACTATTAATACTGAACAGTGCAGAAACCTTTGTATCGAGAAAAAAAAGCATACAATATATTCCGTATTAATATTGTGTTTGTAATAAAATAATTTAGTTGGGTGCGTGGCTGCCATGTTACGATATCTAAAAAAAATCTATCACACGTCAGAGGATTATGGATTTCAAGATAGCTAGCCGCAGTAGCTTAGTCAGCAAAGGCATGGACCTCCAAACCGGATGGTTGTGGGTTCGAATCTCGGGCCGTCAAAGATTTGTTGTGCTCATTAATGTCGGTTGGAACTAAAATACGTTCGTGATTGCAAAGTCCTCCAAGTTCCCCAAACATACCGCTGGATGTGGCAGACCAAGCCCGGGGGTTTTCTCCTTGGTCTCTGCTTCTAAATTACGAGGACCCACTTTGTGTTGTCCTAGACAATAATGTTGGTCACCTATATGGTTCTTGCATATTAAAATGGTCAATCCATTCCGCAGCGTTGTAAGCGGCAAGTGTCCTCGCGTTATTAAAAAACATCTCCGTAGAAGACCACGCTCGTTTGTACTATGATATCGAATCCCAAAATTTCACATTTGAAATTTTTTTTGTATAATGTTTTGTTGAACATTTCGGTTTTTAAAGCGTATCACACAATTCGGATATATACACCATATGAAAGATCACAAAAGTGAGCTGTAGAAAATTTAGGTTTGAAATCCAAAAAGTGAATTTTATTTATGTTAAGTGAAAATGTACCTTTTAAACTCTTTTTTTTCTACTGTTGCAGAGTTTTAGGTATATTTACTGATATCTAAAAACTAATAACCATATCGTTTATATCTTTTCAGATCATAAGAACCACGTATTTTCACAAATTCGAGTGATACAATTTTTATTAAAGGCCCTGTAGTTAAAATTTCTTTGAACGAGATGTGAATTTGTAAAGAACTTTTGTTTTGGTAACTCGTCACGTTATCTCGTAGGGAACGATCGAATCATGAAATGTTTATGAAAACGTTATCACGTCATCGATAAAATACGCAATATTAAAATGCGCCCAAGAAAAATATCATGAATGATTTGTAATTTGGCTCCAATTATATAATCTTGGCTTTAAAATATGCGGTAATTCTATTGACCAAGCATTTTAAATACTCGGTAAAAACGGTAAAACACGTAGATGCACTATTATTCTTTAACAGTTTACTATACCAAAAAATTCGTGAAGCAGTGTGACGCGATATACTTGTTATTGAATCAAAAGCTAAAGTTTGCTATGAATTTTTCAGATACTTTTGATTACTTTTTAAAGTTATATCCAAGTTTTTTTTTAATAAAAAAGATGTTATCCATCTACCTATATACATAAAGAGGAATGTTGTGTGTCTGTTTGTAAACATGATTAAGCATAAACGGTGAGAGCTCTATAGATAGTAGCTGGAAGTTGGTACAGGGGTTTTTCGTGACAACCTGCAAAACTTCCCGAAGACATTTGCTAAAATTAGAGTTAAATTTTTATTTTATTTTGAAGCAATTTTTTCTTCGTGTTATTTTTTTTCCAAACAGTATTTTTGCAATCAGCCGCAGAATAGAATTTCTCTTAAAATAAAATAGCAGCAAACTTGTTTAAAAAATCCAAATGATGTCAAGGTTACACACAAGGCAATATTACAGAAGAAATTCCGGTGTAAAAAGATGAAAAAAGAAACACATTTAAAAGCACACAAAAAAGCAAATGCAAAATGATTGTGTAAATATCATGAAAATCATGTATATAAATGTACGAACAACCTCAGAAAATTACTAGAGGTTCTGCAATCATTTTAACATTAAAGTCAGTTTCTAAATGTATGATAATCAGTGTACATGAATGATGGTAAACCCATGTGTATGCATCAATTTATAAATAACTTGGTTCATTCAAACTTTCTACACCAGACATTTCAATCATTTTATGTGGTATTTCTAACTTAACTTACATATTATATAATATATCATAGGAATTTGATATTCGTTTATAAATTTGTTATTAAATTTGTTTCACTTTATTTAAAGTTATATTTTAAAGAAACCTTATTTTAATTACGCATATTTTACATTTAAAACTGGATAAGATTTAGTTTTATAATTTCCACATTAATTCACGAAAGTAATTATTTTAGCTGGAATAAAATAAGTACTAGGAAATATTGAGGTAAAGAATTAAAATTGTGAAGTTACATAGAGCTCTAAATATCTTTAATTTATGACTATCTAGTGTGTTTGAAGTTCTTTATCACCAAGAGACTCCTTTAATCCTTATGATAGAAGCGAGTAATACTTAATATTGCTTTTGCACATAATCTGGAGATTTACGGAATATTAAAATCGTTGAAATGGTTTATAAAAGAGATCTTGAATAGTAGTGAAATTACTGATATCTCAGGGGAAACACGGAGGTAAATCTTTGTGGAAAGAATTAATCAATTGCTTTCTACTTGGGATTTACGGATTTCACTGTTTCATCTAGCAGAGTGGAAATCAATTTTTATGAAGGTTTTACAAGTTTAATACATTGAGTTTGGTCAAATTCGACGAAAAAACTAGCATTTACATGTATATGACATTAGATATGTGTTTACTCTGTTGCACTCATTTAAAATGGTTATACTAAACTTTTGTACATCGAAAACCCCAAATCGAAAAATATCCCCTGAAATGTTAGAAAATTAGATTTTTAACATGACATAGATATGATTTAGTGTCTTGGCACCAAAGAGCAGAATCTCCATATCCTCAGTAATAATTTGTACAGTAATAATTGTGTACATCCCTTTTATGCTAATTTTGATAAAAATTACCGATAAACCAGTATTTAGATTTTTATTTACTGAACTACCTGTAAAGAAAAATGTCGGTAAATTTACAAGCTATTATTTTAACAGATGTATGTATAAAGATGTTTAAAAAATTCTTCCCTCTTCGAATAATTAAAATTTTCTTTTAAAATGAAACTTTAAATTATCCATTGTTTTAACAAAAAACTTTTAATAGTAAACAGTTTTGAAAAGGAGAATAAATTTTTATATTAGCGTCCCATTTTAAATTCTATAGCTAGTTAGAGGAGATAAAATAATTCTCTCCACGTTTGCTCCGAATGGAATAATATTTATACAATTTGAATATTTCCTTTTAATCGAGTTGGAATTTAGTAAGTCTTGGGTAGCGAAATCTCCTTCTACTTGTTCAGAAATGTTAGGAAAGAAAGGAGCATCAAATCTACACTCCAAGAATTTCAGTTTTCTTATTTCCTTTACAACTCTCGAAAGTGTTGCGCAAAATTTCAATTCCCAAATACTACAAAGCTCAAGTTTCTTTCGATGGTTGTTAATGCGTTAGAATTATTTACATTTATTCTCATTTTGACCTAACGGGAAAAGCAGATATATATTTACATCTACAGAAGATATTGGTGGAGAATAAAAATTATGGACAATTTGCGAGTGTATGCAAACTTGTAACAAAACATGTTCCAAATTATTTTGCTTATATGTAATAAAGCAATAAGATGATATTTTGTTCTTTATATATTACTTTACAGAACATAGATTTTCAATTTAAAATTTCAAAATATATTCTCTCCTCTGAAATGAAGAAATTTTATACTTTTTTTTCTTGAATTATAAATTTATATATCTCCCAGAGCACTCAGCAATTCAATAGTTATATAAATGTTTAATAAAATTCAAACTGAAGATATCTTTTGATAGAAATTTCATTATATAACTAATTTCAAACTACAGTTATGAAAGCATATTGAGACTCTTGTAAGTATATTTAATACTTTTAACAAAAGTAATAAAATTTCAATAAAGATGTTCTGATAATTTATATGTAATTTATTTCGATAATACTCTTTTATATTCATATTTTCTTATAAAAACTGAAGGATAAAGTTCAATAGATTTTATATTAGTGTGCCAGCCGTAAAACATAACCTTTCTTTTATAGCTTTTTAGGTAGTTTTATTTTCAGTATTATAGAACCAAAAGTGAAAGAATATTCCATTTAAATGTTTTTAAATCATATTTATTTTCAACTTTGCTAGTGGATATAATTTAATTCGAAATAACAACTTTATTTTAAATCAAAAACTAAAGCTGCTCTAACATTTGGAAATATTTTTTAAGCTTGGATGTAGAATATTTCGAACTATACGTGATGTTAAAATAGATCTTAAGAAAATAATGATAAGACCTAAACATTATGAATTTTACTTGCTAGTCTTTATTATATACACTCAACAGCCAAAACATTATGTCCACCTGTCAATAACGAGTTGGCTCACCTTTGGCGTGCAACACATCTTCACCCCACCCCCCTTGGCATGGATGCCACAAGTCCTTGGTAGATGGCCGGAGACTACCATATGTTTAATCAACGGTTACGCAAATCCGAGATATTGCGAATTGGTGGTCTTTAAACTCTGAACTGCTGTCCCATGACATCCCAAATGTGTTCTATCCGATTCAGATCCAGTGAGTTAGGATATTAACTGGAATTCAGCATCATGTTCCTGGAACCACTCCAACACAATTTTACCCTTGTAACACTGTGCGTTCTCCTGTTGGAACATTCCATTTCGAGCTGGAAAAACAGAGGCCATGTAAGGGTGCAACTGGTCCGCAATGATGTTCAGATACCCTGTAGCATTCATGGTCTGCTCTACCACAACCACGGACCACAGAGACGCCCAAGAGAACTTCCCCAAAGCATAATACCGCCACCACCGGCCTGTGTATGACCTATTGTACATTGAGGGACCCACTGTTCGCCTGGAAGACGGCGTATCCAGACACGGCCACCGGCGGGATTAATGACAAACTGTGATTGATCTGACCAGGCAACTCTCTCCCACTGATCCATGGATCAGTCACGATGATCCCGGACACAGCGTCAGCGCAGTTGGCGATGACGCTTGGTCAGCAAAGGCACACGAGTGGGACGTTTGCTGCGTATCCCCATATCCAACAGTGTCCGTTGAACAATGTGCTCCGATACTATTGTATTGGGTTGCCAGCTGAGCCACTGTGTTGCTCCGGTTTTGCTTCACCATGCGAGAGAGTCTCCGACGACATTTACTTTGATAGAGTGTGGACGTACAACACCATACCGTCTACTACTGGTTTCACCGTTATTTATCCACTTTGCATAAGTACTAACAACTGTAGATCGCGAACAACCCACGAGTCGTGCAGTTTCGGAAATACTTGTTCCAAGCATTCGAGCCATTACAATCTGTTTTCTATCAAAATCGCTTAGATCCGCAGCCTTTCTCCAATCTCACAGAAGTAAGTGATAGAATGATTCTTCAGACTCTCCAGTAGCAGTTAAATACCCCTTCCACAGCCTCCAGGCAAGTTCATTGCAAAATGTAGGTGTGGTCATAATGTTTTGGCTCTTGAGTGTATAAAATCTTTAGAGCAACCTGGTATCTTGAAAACCATACATGATTTAAAATATTTCGAGAATTCCAATGCACAGTGTTAAAGCTCAATAACAGATTCTAGATATCTGGTTGGAAGAGTATCAAGAATGTTTCATTCCTAAAGTAAGTCAGCGGTTCCCATTTTACCGTGTACTTTGAGATACCGCAGAGATTATATATATATGAAACATAGCGATGAATACGCTATGTCTTAGCAGTGGACTTCAGCAGTCGGGACCGAAGTGATGTTGTCGTGGTCGAGAGAAAGACATGAGTTTTCAAAGGAAAATTAGCAACAGCTTTATTTGGACATCTCCAACAGTCAACTCTCACGAAAATTAGTCATGTAGCCTTAGGAGCGCCACCAGCGTGAGGAAGTAATTCTAGGGGCGAACTTAAGAATGTTGTTGTGAAAAATTTAGAAATTTTAGTTCAGCGACAGTAGGTTACGAAGTTCGTGTCCTCAAGAGAAAGGAGATTTTATTTATAACAAAGAGTTTAATGCCAAGAGGCTACTAGAAAGACAGAGAAATCTCGGATTTAGTTGTTTTTTAAAATAAGAGTTAGCAATTTTAATTCTAATATTAAACTGTTTAAATATATATATATATATATATATATATATATATATATATATATATATATATATATATATATATATATATATATATATATATATATATATATATATATATATATATATATATATATATATATATATATATATATATATATATATATATATATATACTGAAGAGCCAAATAAACTGTTACACCTACTTAATATAGTGTAGGGCCCCCATCGAGCACGCAGAAGGGCCGCAACACGACGCGGCATGGACTCAACTAATGTCTGAAGTAGTGCTAGAGGCAATTGACACGTTGAATCCTGCAGGGCAGTCCATAAATATTTAACAGTACTAGGTGATGGCGATCTCTTTTGAAAAGCACGTTGCAAGGCATAGCATATATGCTCCATAACGTTCATGTCTGGGGATTTTGGTGGCCAGTAGAAGTATTTAAAGTCAGAAGAGTGTTCTTGGAGCAGTTCTGTAGCAATTCTGGACTTGGTGAATTTTCCATCTGGAATTCTCTAAGTTCATGGGAATGCACGATGGACATGAATGGGTGCAGGTGATCAGACAGGATGCTTAAGTACACCAAAATGTGTCTAGACGTGCCAGGTCACCACAATCTCTCTAACGGCACAAGCGAAATAGCATCACAGAGCCTCCATTATCTGTAAAAGTTTCCTGTTGACATGCAGGGTCCGATACAATTTGAAACGAGACTATCTGTCCAGAAACGTGTTTTCAGTCATCAACAGTTCAATGTCGGTGTTAACGGGCCCAGGCGAGGCATAAAGCTTTGTGTAGTGCAGTCATCAGGGTACACGAGGCTTCGAAAATTACGGGGTACTTACTGGAAATCCAAATTTCATCGCTAACTCGGAGATGCTATATCCCATCTCTCGGGCGCTAACTCCACTTTCAAACTCACTTAAATTGTGATAACTTGCCATTGTAGTAGCAGTAACTGGTCTAACAACTGTGCCTGACACTTGTAGTCTTATGTAGGCGTTGCCGACCGCAGGGCCGTATTTTGATTGGTTTCTTATCTCTTTATTTGCATACGCATGCCTATACCAGTTTTTTGGCCCTTCAGTGTATATATATGTATAAAGAAAAGAAAAGGTGAGATAAAAATTGAACTGTTGATAAAAGCAGGAATGTACATAAAGGTTAAAATTTTGTCTGTCTTCATTCTCTCCCAACTAGGGAAATAGGGAATGAACAATGGAGTGGGAAATTACATGTTCCTGAAATTCTTCAGAAATACGAACATCCTGCTGGTGGTCAGTGGTTGTCAGATAAACAGAAGGCAACGCATTCTTATCAGAACTGAGAAGGAACGTATTCACATTTTATGCCTTGTTCGCTTACATGCAGCTTGTCGATATGGAAGCCAGAAAGTGACATGATTTAAATTTCAAACAAAAGATCGACATTTTAAATCGATTTAACATTTTGATTATTATTACGAACAATTTATCAATGAGTTTTTAGAAAAAAATGTAGACAGTCAACAATTGATCAAGTTCTTTAATCATGCATACAATTCTTATGTTTTAAAAGATACATAAATGCAGGATAATATAAGGTGTGTTTTTCATTTTGTTTTGAAATTTAATACCTGCAAATTAAAGAGGGGGGGTAAATTTATCTAATTTTGCATATCGTTTATTGTTATCAAAATCACGGTGTCCCAAACTGATCACATTAAGCGGAGTCCATTGTAGTTAAAGTCGTCACTCAGTTTCTTGCCTCGAATTTCAATGCAACATTTAAAATATGAATCAATTTCAGTCCCAGAAAAACTAAAAACAAGTGAAAAAAAGTGAAAGTAAAATGAAAAAAGTTTTTTTCAACAATATAAAATGCACTCTATAAAATTAGTTTTTATATTCTCTACTAGGTTTCACTGTGCTTGTAAAAAATGTTTATTCTTACTAATAGCACATTTCCCCTGTTGTGTAACAGAAAATGATGTTCTAAAAAATTAGCATAAACTGATTTGAATTTATTTAAAAAAGAAAACTAGCTATGCATACAGATTTTCATTTTATCATTTTTCCTCCACTAGCTTGCCGATTATTAAGTTAATTTAAAAAGTACTTATTTTTTGTTTCTTTGCTTAGTCTGGAAAACACCTGTTTGTGCTCAATCTTTTTACATTTGTCTTTTACGCTGGTTTTCAATTTATTGCTACAGTCTTACTTTATCGAATATTGCAGTGTTTCTTGTAAATAAAGCATTTCACGGTTCATTTTGGATGAATTCTATCATTCAACGAAAACATTTAGGTTTTCCTGCAAAATTTACGAATTTTTTTTTAAATATTACTTAAATCCATATTTTAAATCTAAAATGAAAAGTAAACTAATCAAACTATAGTGGAAGAATTAGGTTATTTATCAGGGTTATACCCAAGTGGCACAAATATATGGATCAATGTCGTACAAATGTCGGCCAATATTTTGATTGTCCTTGAATGTCGGACATCAAATTTTCAACATCTGCAGACATTGACCGACAAAATGTAAAGTTTGGAATCGTTTAAGAGACTTATACGACTCTTAAAAATAAAAAAAAATGTAGAAAAGCTATCATTTTTGACATCTCATACCTTAAAAACTACCAATTTAACAAACGTAATTTTTTTTATCATAAGTACAACAAATTATTATCTTTATACATATATGTCATTCATTTTTTAAACATAAAATATATTTTGTTAGAGAAATAAGAAGCACTTTTTTGTTAATAAAAAAGATATCAAGACTAACGCTCATGATTACTAAAAATATAATTAAGCTTAAGACTAGTTTATTATTTTGAAACATTCTACAATATCTCAATAACTTAGAACCTAAAATTGTATATAATTAAAATACATATTATTTTTTTAAAAATATGTGAAAAATTAAATTTTTTCCTTAAAAATTAAAAGTTTCTCATTGAAAAAAAACATATTTTAGGTTTAATCAGAGGAAAATTACACTGTATATAACCCGTAAAAACTTCATGAAAAAATGTTAAAATTTTTTGAGATAATATGAATGTTACATGAAAAAAAAATCTCAATTTGAGAAAAATCAAGTTAAAGTTTTGTGAGTTTAAATTTGTTTACAATAAACAGCTGACACGTTTTTATTCATAACTCCTCTCAATATTGTAAGTTTTTTAAGCGGGATGTTTTAAAATGTTCAGAACTGAATTTCTTTTCACATATATATTTCTTCCGAAAAATCCAATTTTTTTGTAGATTTAACAGTCGTATGACCCCTTAAAAGAAAGCATTTAAAAGAGTTTTTCTTATTGCTTTAAAAAGAAATATAATTTAAAAAATAGAATTTAATATATTTGCCAATTTTTGTGAAACATATTTTTTTAATGTTTTTCTTGATTATCTTACTGTCATAAGAATGAAATTATTTTTAAAATTTTCAGCAATCTATATTTTTCTTAAAAATAAATATCATTTTCAGACATTAAATGATATCTGACGACATTCATCGCTACGCGCAATACTACATTAGCCGAATGTGAACGGAAGGGAATCGATTCTGCTCGTACGGGAAAAGGCAACCAGTACTACGACTAATTGTAATTATTGCGATATTTCGGAGATAAGCAAAGTAAAAATGGGCTGCCATAGATTTTTGTTCTAAGAGAAAATGCTAGGTAATCCAAAATTTAAAAGTAAAGCTTCTAAAGTAATAGAAAAATCTTTACTTCAAAAAGGGAATGAATTAGTTCGCATGACTAAATTACCACGAACATTGCTAAGTATAAAAAATGATATTCAGGGATATCGGGGGAAATATTGACAAACATTGCTATAATACCGAATATCATTTAGGAGAAGGGGTCCCATTTGAAATAGGTCGTTATTGTAATTTTGATACTGACTGATAATTTTGTACTACCTGTGTAGTGTATTTACGGGCATGCAACTTTTACGCATTTCATTCTGTACAATAACAAGACTTTTAAGTGAATTATAAGTAGCTAAAATCATATTTCACATTTCTTCAAAATCGAGTTATTGTCCCGACGGTATTAAAGTTTCTGTGAAAATCTGAGTGAATTTACGACAATCCACGTGAATTTGTATAGCATGCATACATACATAAATACAAACGTGTATGCAAACATAAGCTCTCTCTCTCTCTCTATTAAACAAATATACAGTAGAACCTCGATTATCCAAGCTAATTGAAACCACTAGTAACTCGAATATCGGAAATCTCGGTTAATCGAAGTTGTGTTTTAAAAGCTTTTTAATGAAAATTTTTAACTATATACATAATACGTTAAATAATGAAAAACGCATTTTCAAAAGTAGCCCAAATCTTAAGAAAAAGTATTTTTATTTAAAGTACATTAATTTGTTAAATGTATATTATTACCTTTCCTTGAGAAAGTCCAGAATCTCTATGAGTGTATGACCATATACACTAATTTTTGAGAAACAGAAGATCTATCTGAGTAAGATAGCTTTTTTTTCAAATATTTTAGGTCCAGTAGCATTGAAAATGAACTAAAAATTGTGGTCTTTTACACGGCTTATTCAGAAGAAGAAAAATAAACAACCTTCGTTATTTCGAAGTATAGTTCTAAAGTTTAAATATACACGTATCTAGCATATTAGTTATTAGCACATATCTAGCATATTAGCTTAAATTAGTTTTTACGCTAATTCTTTTAGGAAATTGAATTATTTTAATTTATTTCTATATTTACATTTTTCTTAGAGTTATACTTTAATAGGTATAAAACTTATAAGAAACTATTGACCTCCTCTATTTAATAACACTAAGCATATTAAAACTGTCATAAGAAACTACTATAAGATATTACGAAAAAAATAGCTTGGTTAACAGAAACCTCAGTTAATTGAATCTTTGATTATCGACGTTCTATTGTATTTGTTTTTATGAAAAAAAGTTTAAATGCATTTTTGTGTATTAAAAAATGTAGTATTTAAGACAAGTTTGTTTCGTCAATATAGCATAAGAGAAGGTACGCATCTATTGATCAAAAAGTGGAGATAGATAGTTTTCTACAGTTCACGGAACCTAAGAGTTCCACGAACAAAATACTTGGGGCAAACACTTTTATAGATGAATGTTTTCATTACATAGGATTCAAAGTAGTTCTTCCTATTTCAATAAAGAATGTGAAAACTGTACTTTCTCAAATGAATACCATGTTTTAGTTCCGTTCAGTGTAAGAATCTCTATTTACAATTAAAAAGAACCTTCGATTATTAATTTTTTCCCCCGTATATCGTGAACATAAATTTCCGCTCTGCGTGATGACAAATTTTATTCAACCCGTTACGATTTCAATCCAAAAACAGAAATCCATTGATTAGATTCTTTTCATCCTCAACTCCAAGTGCAAGATCTTTCTTCGGAATTGAGCTTCAAATCACGGTTCTTGATATGTAAATCTCTAAAGATGGAGACACCTACTTCCGATCAGTCCATTTTAATGTCCAAATCCTATAACAAATGAGTTCTTTTCCCATCTGTTAGAGAGGTGTTTCGAAAGCGGAACGCAGAAAAATCGAGAGAGTAATTCTTTTCGGTAACTTTTCTTCGAATGGAGTAAAGAAAATAAGATATACCTGTAAGCTTGGAGAGATTCAAATTAATTCACTCGAAAAGTCAAGGGAATGAAAATTCTAGAGCATTATATAATTCATGTAAAATATTCTGGATCATTTTTGCATTAGAAAGTGCACAGAATTATTCAGATTATAAAACTTTTTTTCAGTAAACAAAACTGTGAGACATAAAAAATGCTTTTTCGTAATAGGAGATACTTTTTTAGTTTTATAAGTTTCTTTAATGTGTGTGTAGTTCAGCTGCCAATGTTTTCCTTAAACAATTTTAAAGGAATTTTTCTCGAAATATATAGTAAGTATTTAATAGCTTTAAAACTGTAGTCATGATGTGTTTAGCGAATCACAGTAATGCTTCGCTTTTGCAGGGATATAGTAATTTAACTATAGTTTCATAAAATATAATCTTCATTTATTAAATTTTAATGTATTATTTTAGGCAAAAACCATAGCATTGTTATTTTTTATCATTGTTAGTATTTAATGACTACTAGTCTCTTGAATAAACTTTAGGTCTTTTTTAATTTTGTATAAACCTCTATGACTTGGATTGACCAGCTTTGTCATATTTTTGTTTTTACATGATTTATATGAATTCTTCATTTTATCTTATATGTCTGTTTATTTTTCTTGTTTATTGACTTGTGTTAGTAGACCAACCTGTCAAGATGTTATTTGATGGCTTTGCACAAATTAGAAAAAAAAATGCATTTACTAAAATCTAATTTTCACAATGTAGTACATTTAATTTCACGAATTCCATTTTCATAAATAAATTAATAGTTATATTTGTTGACCAAACTGACATGAATATAGACATCTGTAGATGGAAAAACCTGTCTTTCTATTCCGTACAATAAGTGAGAATGAAATTTTTTTGGCTGAAGATCCAGAAAAGGATAAACTGAGCTAAACGTAATGTAAAAACATCAAAAAGACAAACGGGGATAAAAAGTTGGTACTGAATAAGGCACATCAAAAGAAGAAGAGTAAATATGGAAAGGATAAAAGTGAACTCAAACGAGTAGAACTAATATCAGTAAAGTGTAAAAACATTACATACAATTTAAAATCTTTATTGCCCTCTAAAAGGCAAAGAGGTTAAGTGAGGATTTTATCAAATTAGGTTGTGTAAACGTAAAAATGGACCTTAATAAATGAAACGATGATGAATAAAATTAGTACAAGCTATTAAAATATGGCGTATGGTTAATGCAACATTGTAGCTTTCACAGACTGGGATTTTTTAGAAGCAGATGGCAATCGGTATGGCGAGAATGTCCAACACGAAGGTGCGTAACCTTAATCTCAGCTCGCCTATGAGCAGCTTTATGTCAACAGGAAATATATTTAAAAAAATTTAATTTCTTATCTACTTTCAGAATCCATCCTCTGAGAATACAGGAAATTTACAGCAGTTTTCTTAAGGTAAATAAAAGGAGCACCTTACTCGGTGATTCACAATAGCATTTTGGACTGTGGGGTCATCCCATTCATTGCCTGGAGCACCAAAGCGGCTGAGACCCAACAAAGGAGAATTTCCGAACCTTTATTCTACAGTTTTCCCTACAAAGCAGAAATATCATTTATAACTCTATACTGTGAAGACCTTAGTGAGTTCGTTGATTATGCTGAAAATCGTTATTCATTTTTATAGATTATGCGACGTTAAATATTTAAAAAAAAACTCCAGACGATGGTCGAATAGTAGGGCGCTGCTCTTCGGTACCGGAATCTACGAATTTGAATTCCACTCGTATCATGATGGACCGATAAGGGGTAAACCTGTAAGTCATTCTTGATATCTTGTATCATTCATTTATAACAAATCTCGGTTTGTTTAAATAAGTTTTCTATACAGTAAAAAATGAGTAAAAATGACATTTCTATAATTTTAAAGCTATTGGGTAAAATTAAACAGGCAAAAAAACTGAAGCACATCGTACAGATAATGAGCTCGATTTTTATAGAAAGGAATTTATTATATCTAGACAAACAAAGAATTCGATGGAAAATATCAGCTATTTTAGCCCTTAAGCATAATAGTATTGTGGAACCAATATATCGCACTATTGTTGAAATAGCGAGATCTTTAGTCTTAATCCAAATCTCACAAAGTTTTTTTGCTGCATCAGTAGACTGCGAAGTATATATCAGAAATCGCTCGTCGTCTTGTATTCTTTCTAATAACCTTACTTTATACGAAGTGGGGTGGTAGTCTGATGTCTGGTAGATTTTCTCATCTCCATCGTAGGCACTTTAATCATCTCTCATACGAAACATTTTACGGTATTAACTAAAAGTATAGTATTTTCAAACTTTTAGCCAGAAAGATGTCTTAAATAAAAGATTTAATGGCAAATTTGAACCTAGATCAAATTAACGCATTTTGTTGCTTATTCTTCCGAATCAATAGCATATCGCCTTTGGAATAAAGTTTCGAGGAAAGCAGTTACTCTTCGAGTTATAAAAACTATAGACGAGTCTAAAATTTACTCTCCTGATTTCTCAAATAAAATAATTATTGGTTATAATTATGTTTGAAATTTTTTCCTCTTTTCCCACCAGCTCTTGTATTGTAAAGATGAGAGGTTTTTGATCAGAGCATTTAGGATTACCAGTGGCGCATCCGAGTATTATGCAATCATCTGCAATTAGGGGCGAGAATACTAAATAAGAAGAGATTCAGCAACATGAATTTGAGGATGATAAACAAACAAGTGAAACATTTCAGAGAGTTTCCAGTATCATGCAAAAAGAAAGCAGGCAATTTTTGCAGAATACGAAATACTTTAAACAAAATTATAAAGAAAGTGAATTAGCATAAAGAACTGTTACAGAAGAGACAAACCCTATTGTTTACGAAGTTTTATGTATTTCTAATCAATATGAATGGAAAAAGCAATTTAACTTAAATATGAAGCGATAACAATAAAACTGTTATAAGACATAACAAGATTTTAGGCAACAGATGAATTTTAGAAACCACATAGAACAAATATGGAAGCATTGGCAGACGAAAACCAGACTAGTTGCAAAGAAGTGGTGCTGAAAAATTTACATTTGAATCGATTATTTCAAAATTTATTCACCAGTTGTAATATTATATTTTATTACAACTACAATAGTTTATGCTGTTGAAAATAATTTACCAGTCTATCAATTAGATTTTTTAATGACCTACGTCAATGAAGATCTAGAGTAAGAAATATATATGGAATTACGACAAGTATTTCAGTGGCATGCGACATGTACATAAAACAACATTAAAAACACTTATTTCAAGACTAAGAGCCCTAGAGAGCGGATTCAAAAACGAGTACAAGCATGAACGTCATTATGACACTTAGTAGGACAGAAGGGTGACTAGTGCCCTCCGCCTCCTCTACCCTGTAGGCGACCCTGACGTTTTCTTGTAAAGTACGTGTGTGGGATGAGTTATAAAGAGAGAGCCCTAACTAACTTGTAAATTATTGCATGGTTCGGAGTTTATTTTCTGATATTTTAATATGAAGATAGTATGGAACACAAGTGATGTTTCGAGACATGGGAGAAAGTTGTTTTGAGAAGGTGAGCACAGATGATGAATGTTATCCTCTCATTTATTAATTCTGAGAATTTGATTTTTTAAACATAACAGTCTAAAAGAGTGTCAAGGTACTTCTATAGTATACAAATTTGAATTTTTAAATAAATGTCACTTAAAACCGTTATATTAGAACAATAATTATCACATTGTAACAAGGAAACAAAAAATAATTTAAAAAATTAATCATATTTATGTAGATTAAAGGGGGTTTAAAGATGATTTTTAAAAGAAATTCAACAAATGGAACACTGAACACTTGAAAGTAATAAACCTTAATTTAACTGGCATACTATTCGTAAAAGGTTCGCCATCCCTGTACTAGATTTAACAGAAGAGGGTGATTATCCGCACCAATCGCAATCGAAGCCAATCCAGGGAATGAAAAATGATCTTTAAAGGCTTTAAAGGTGATGGAGCAACTGGACCATATGGGCCAAGCCCTTCAATCCAGAATCAGCATAATTGGACAACTTTAAAAACGGCTATGGCAATATCTTTTGGTAATTTTCTTTCACACTTTTTCCTGGCTTAAGACTGACACAGTTGGTGGCCACCATATTCTTCATTCCTATTCAGAAGATATGACTTCCTAAACCACATAATAGGTTCATTCCAGAAGTTCAAAATTTTACTTCTATGTATGGAAATGAAATTAGTAGATGGAATGCAAACAAAAAGCATCGTAATCAGGATTGAAAAATTTGAAAAGTAGAAAACAAATTTAAAATTTTATAGATACTTTTAAACTGGTTTACATTTGTAAACGCTCCTGCATTTGGTTCGAGTTAGGGAAACAGTAAGCAAGAATCATCTCCTAGAACTCTTGCATTTTCTATGATTTTATTAACACAAGCGACACAAAGTTGTACACAATATTTACATCTACATCGCCGGCGTACTACACTCAGCCTCTCTAGCCAGCGTCCGTTTTCCAGGTCCCCTTCTTAATCTTTGTTTCTTTCTTCCGCGTTTCTCCCCCGGCTCTTGTCTTGATCGCGGTCACCCCCTGATTCGTCTTCCTCCGGGATAAACCAAAATAAGGAACGGTCGGCCGGTGAAGCGGGGACTTCACGCCTCTCCTTCAGTTTCTCATTGCCGGACACTTGTCCTGCACATGAGAAACTACCTTGGTCCAGGCAGTCAGAAACGTAGCAGATTTTATGAACAACATCATCTTTTTTTTATTTTCACCTAGAGCCATAGTGTATGTGATATTTGTTTGTGTCCCGATTATAAACTGCTCTCGTGCTAGAGCTCACACACTAAAATATCTGCTCAAAAAGATAATGTAAATAATACAAAATAATCCCAATTGAAATAACACACAGTGATCATAATGCAATACCATAAATATATATATAAACATATATTCTACATTTAAATGATTATTACACCTGATTAACAATTTTCAATGTAACACTTATAATTAAAAAAAATATTACACAAATTCCTATAACTAATGTTATGCACATACAATCACATTACTTATCATACAATGCGACAGTGCATCGGCAACATTGTTACTACTGACTGGTTTATGACAGATTGCTAACTATCTGATATCATCTTTGTAACCGGTCATTCTACGGCACTCCTTCAGTTAAATATTTAAGAGGGTTCTGATCAGTATGAAGAAATATCTACTGTCCAAAAGTCCAAACTTCGAATTTTCCTTGATAGATCTTAAGTTGATAGATTCGTAAACGAGCACAGCTTGTCTTTTAATATATTAAATGTATCATCTGCTTCTTTTGACCATGGAATATCACTGGGAACAGATTTTTTGGTCAAATCGGTCACAGGCTTTTCCATTACTGCGTAATCCTGGATATATTCTCTGTAATAATTAAATAAACCTAGCAGTGATCTCAAAGCTTTCTTCGATTGATGCATATTTAATTTTTTTATAATGGCAATTTTCCCTGGATCGGGCGCATGTTCTCCTGATCCTACAATATGACCAGAGTATTTCACTTTTGGCATGGCAAAAGAGCATTTAGCCAAATTGGCTGAAAAATTTAGTTTTTCTAAAGTTTCTAAGATAGTTCGAATATGATGTAGATGGTCATTCCAGTTGGATGAGAAAATAATGATGTCATCTATAAAGCTTTCCACAAACTCGCTATGAGGTCTTAAAGCCTGATTCATTATTCTTTGAAAAGTGGCGGGTGTTCCAGATAATCCAAATGGCATCACTGTCCTCTGATATTGTCCTTTTGGAGATACAAAACTTGTAAGCTCTCGGCTAGCCTCTTCCAGCGGAATCTCCCAATAGATTTTAAGAATATCCAAAGTGGTGAGGTACTTTGCTCCTCCAACTTTGAATCTTAGCTGTTCAGAATTTTGCATTGGAAAAGGAGATATCTTGCTGTCAGCATTTGACGCTCTGTGATCACAACATAAGCGAATGGTTCCATCTCTCTTTGCCACACATACCAAATTATTATGCTATTTCAGCAGATGACGGTTCAATTAACCCTTTTTCCAACAATTCCGTTATCTGTTTCTCTACTTTTGGTTTCAGTGACTCGGGTACTTTATTAAACGTGTGGTTGTTTCCTTTCAATGTCTGGTTTTAATCGAATGACATGAGATCCGACATTGGCTCGTTTTAATTCTCCGTTAAACACTGTTCCAAATTCACGGATTATTCTTCTCAATTCCCTTTGTTGGATCAGTGATAACTTCTTCCAATTTTTTCCTTCAAAAAGACTGTTTAAGTTCTTCTTCAATTCCTGACCTTTGGTCTACATGAACATGTTCAATTTCTCCGAATTCTCCATCAACTTCATAAATCAAACTGACTGTGTTAATAGGTAACACATATTTTCTCAGCTTGTTTTGGTGGAGGTGTCGCACACTTCCATCCGGTAATTTAACTGCATAGGAATGTTGAGATCTCTTTTGGACGATTTCTCCTGGATCTTTCCACCGAGAACAAAGCCTGTTAGTAGAATCTGGTACTAAGACAACTACTTCATCTCCTACCGAAAATTCCCTGTTCTTGGATCTCAGATTATGATGGTGCACATACTTTTCCTGTTGCTTCTTGGTAACCTAGTCAGCGTATTTTACAGCTTCTTCCAATTTTTTCCTCAAATTGTGGAGATAATCAGAAATTGATTCCCCTACTCCTTGACGTAGAGTCACTTCATCTTCCCAACTTGATTTCAGAATAGCCAGAGGTCCCACTGGTGGTCGGCCATGATCAAGCAAGAACGGTGCTACTCTTTTGTTCAGCTCTGGTTTCTGCATGACCTTTTCCTCCGTTAGACACTCACAATCCTCCCCCAAGTACCGACTTCTCTGATCTTTCAGGAATTGATACACCTTTGGGGTGATTAATGCTTGTTCGTGTAAACCGTCCATCACGGCAACGGACACCAGAACACTGGGCTGTACTTCTTCGTCATCTGTCCACAGCCTTAGAGGAATTGTTATAAGTTTAGCCTCTACCGAAGGCCCTATTGCTGGCCTCAAGAATAATGTGCCACTCGATTGTAGGTATTCGTCTGGTACCAATGACTTCTGCAGCACTGTTATTTCCGCACCACTATCAACGATCCCCTCAAACTTTTGGTCTTTTAATCCTAACTTAATCCTCAGGAGTTTACCATCAGTTTCGCTTACAGGAATTTCCCAATCGAAATCACTATTATTCATTTTGATCTCAACTTTATTTAGTCCCCTTTTCTCTAATTCTTCTTCCGTGATCTGCCGGGATACCTGAAAAGCAGACTTCTTCCACTGGCATGATTTTTTAAAATGTCCTTCTTTTCCACATTTGAAGCATTTCAAAATCTTTTTGTTGATAACTGGAGTCACCTGTTGAGATATATTTTCGTTCTCGAAGGAATTTTATTTCTTGAGGTTTTCTAGTATTGTTTTTCCATTCTGCGTTTTTACAGTTACTGAATTTTGCCCACAATGGAAACTTTGACAGCTTGGTAGATGTTCATTTTTCTTAGGCATGGAAATAATGAAATTGTTGATCTCCTGCACTAGTTCAGATACAGGAAGCCATCTTTCCGTTTCTTTTAAGTGAATGTGAGATTTTACGTGCACTGGCAAAGTGTTTTTAATTTTATTTGTAATTATTAATTCTTTGAGGTTTTCGAAATCTTTAACTTCCCTGGATTTAATGTATAATTCCAATGCAGCTTCTACCCGAGATACATACTGTGAATAACTCTCTTTATATGACTTCAGTCATGTGTCAAAATTTTTAGTATGCTGCAATGGGGTGATTCTATATTGTTTTAGGATCCAGGCTTTAATTTTTATGTAATTATCCCAATCTTCCTCAGACAATATTGCGTCTAACCCCTTGGAAAAACCCTTAATACCGTGTAATATAATTTTGCCATGACATTGTTCTGGTTTTTTCATATATTTTGAACATTCTCTCTGCATGATGAAAAAAGAAAGGCTAATTCTCAGATTTTTCCGGAGGTTCAAAAATTACATCTTTCATAACATTTAAATAATCAAGAAAGGAATTTCCTAATTTTCCTCGATCCTCGCAATAGTTAGAATCTGACTTTTCAGCTCTGTTCTGAGCTTCCAGATTTCTTATTTCGAGCTCAAGCAACTGAATCTCATGTTGTCGTGCTCTCTCAGTTTCATCAGCCTTGGCTCTCTCATTCTTACGCTATCGGACATTATCCTACCCAATACTTCTTTAACAAACGGTTCATCATAATAATTTGATTAAACAATTATTTTTTTTAACTTAGCTATGGTCGGATTTGCTGGAATTGACTCCTCCAATTCCATGGCTAAAAACACTAAATCCTCTCTCCTAGCTTTCCCTAAGAATGCCATAATCTATACCTTTTACTCAATACCAATCTACAAAAAAAAAATTATATATATATATATATATATATATATATATATATATATATATATATATATATATATATAAATCCTCTCTCCTAGCTTTCCCTAAGAATGCCATAATCTATACCTTTTACTCAATACCAATCTACAGAAAAAAAAATTATATATATATATATATATATATATATATATATATATATATATATATATATATATATATATATATATGTATATATATATATATATATATATATATAAATCCTCTCTCCTAGCTTTCCCTAAGAATGCCATGATCTATACCTTTTACTCAATACCAATCTACAAAATATATATATATATATATATATATATTTAGCTTACACAAAATTCCATACACATAATTAGCCACTATTGATTACTTAATGTCATTACAAATTCCGTTATCAATATACACAAAATGAATATCCTTAATTTCTAATAAAACCAACATTCACAAAATGAGCAAAATACAAACACAAAGTAGTACCAAGAGAAATATATATATATTTTTATATTTACCACATATCTCTAACTCAGTATGAAATAAAATAATGTATTCTGGTTACCTTTCAAAATTACATAAGATATTTCACATGGAATATAAAAGAATTACACACTTCTTGTTTCAACATACTACTGATTACAATTTATCTTCACAATTACTTATTCTTGCTCAAAATAATTGAATATACCAATAATAAATCACACATTTCACCAATATCTAAGCCTCTAAATAGCATATTTCACACAATGAGATACAATAAGGACAACGCATTAACCCAAACGAAACGTTCCATTTTCCGTTTAAACACAATAGCATTTCCTTAAATTATACTAAATATGATTTTGATATAATACACCGGAAATATACTAAATACCGTGTCCCCCCCTGTTAAGCTTAGCATTTCCTTAAATTATACTAAATATGATTTTGATATAATACACCGGAAATATACTAAATACCGTGTCCCCCCCTGTTAAGCTTTAAAGTTCTAACTATGGCTCTAGTGAACAATCTGTGATTTGATAATCACGCCAGATAGCACACCATCCACGAACATTTTTCCGTTCAACTTTACTGCTTTTGTTTCCTCTAAATCCTGTCTACTGCTCCACTGTAAACGTTCCTGCGTTTGGTTCGAGTTAGGGAAAAAGTAAGCAAGAATCATCTCCTAGAACTCTTGCATTTTCTATGGTTTTATTAACACAAACGACACAAAGTTATACACAATATTTACATCTACATCGTCGGCGTACTACACTCAGCCTCTCTAGCCAGCGTCCGTTTTTCAGGTCCCCTTCTTAATCTTTGTTTCTTTCTTCCGCGTTTCTCCCCCGGTTCTTCTCTTGGTCGCGGTCCCCCCCCTGATTCGTCCTCCTCCAGGACAAACCAGAACAAGGAAAGGTCGGCCGGTGGCGCGGGGACTTCACAACATCATTATAGATAGTTGTACGCTATTTAACTTCTAAATAGTATTTATTTAATCTGTGCAAATACATTCTGTCATAAGTACTTTGGGTAATATGTAAAGATAATTGCAAACCATTCATTTCTAAATATGATTTCATACTAGACTACATTTGTATTGTGGTCAAATTTGCAAGTTTTGAAAATCTAAAGGATTTGTTTAAAAACATTTCCAACAGTATTTCTGATAGAATGCGTATATGTAGATTTATATAATAAATCTATATATGTGTACTTCATTTAAGTTATGTTAAAACGCACGTCAATTTGAGTTTAGGCAACCTAAAATTTCTCACATTAATAACATATTTAAGTAGATTTTGTTAACTTTGTGATAAGTTTTAGTTAAACAACAAAACTAGTATACATATACGAGTACTATTTATTTTTTGACGTTTTAGCAGAGAAAAAATAAGCAAAGTTTCTGTAGGATCTCAAACTTTCGATCAATAACTTTTAAAATGTTTAACAAGAGTTTGTACAGGAAAAGTTGAACAAGAAATTTATAACTCATCACTAACAGACCTTAGATATCTCAAGGATATAGTCATTAGAAAAATCAGGTATATTCTTTAGGGAAAACACTAGCTTTGAAACTTTTAGTTATTTTAAAGGAATTTAGAGAAATATTTGCAGAGAAATATTTCTCTTCAATGCTGTGAATAGGGATAAAACTAGTAGGATTTAAAAAAAAAAGAAAAATGAAAGAAATGGCATATAAAAGTTTAAGGAAAATAGTCAAAACTAAATTTAACTTTTGTTAATCATCTAAATAAACTGAACGGGGAGAATATATTTCATTTTTTATCGAAATTACAATTTTGGTCAATAAAGTTTTTTCTTAAATGGACTGAAAAATATAAAAAATGGAACTATATTAGAATAAAGAATGTTGAATAGATTGTTTATAATAAGAAGAATTTTTTCATTTTTTTTTAAACAAGAATTAAACTAGTTTTCCTCTTGATTAAGATACTTCTGTACTTCGGTAATACATGCTTATATTATCTTTTTTTATGGGTTTGATTTTATTAATTAAATTTAGCGAATTGTAATTATTCGAAATTACTACATTATGACAAAAATATAATTTAATTGAATATAGAGAAAAATTTAAATTAAAATTAAAGCAACCTTTAAAGGAAAAAAGCTATAAAATGGAAAAAATTAACACTTTTTTTGCCCCCCAGAAATTAAGCTATTCGCATAAATCAGGTAGGTTGTGTTTTCATCGGATCACAGCCATCTATATAGAAGGACTATACACTGAATGAAAATGGCGGCCGCCAAAGCCGAATTTCATTCTATAATACACGACTAAAATGCTATAATTTTCACTATTACTAATCAAAATATTTTAATCATAAAAATAAAAGATAATTTTACTTATCAAAATTTGTTTATCACTTAATTTTACTAATGTACACATTTATTTGTATTTATTGTTTAACTGCTAAAAGATATTTAGCATTAAATTAGTTCACTAATTTGAATATTTAAAAGTAGAAAATAAATTATTCTGTCATAGTGATTTTATTCGTCTGCCAATTTAAAATTTAGTTGCTGAAACTACTTCATTCATTGCACAAGAATAGATATGATACATATAATTTTAAGCAAAGAAATTACATCTGTAAAAAATTACATAATTGGCAGGCTTTTTTTCTCCTTTGACCCATCATGGACCAATAGATAAAAATATCTTAACCCATATTGACAAAATATCTGTAGTGTTTATATTTTAATTTTCTTTTAAATGATATTGTAAATGTCGATATTGTGCTGCTTCTATCGGCGCGACGTACGTTGAAGGAAGGGAGAGGCTGTGTAGAGATTCGAGAAAGTACGCATCTGGCGCGTAGGGCAATTCATTAGTAAAATAAATTTTTGTTCTTGTTTTGTTATAAGATAAGATTACGATTATACAAAAAATCTTCTTGTTAAACGATTTAAATTGAGTCCAGAAAGTTGAGACAGAAATGTATAGAACATCAGAGAAGACTGGAAATCACTTGGTGCGATTTTGCAAATGAACTAAAAAATTATTTTGAACAATGGATTCAAGAACTGGAAGTAACCGTATTTGAAAGTTTAACTGACTTATTTAACAGACTTAATAACAGACCAAATAAGGCGGAGAGTTCCACTGGATATTAAAGAAAACTTTATTGACGTTTGGTCACAGTTTAAAACTCCCAGTGAAATAGAAGGGAAATTAGACGAATTCGAGAATGTGCGACCGAGTAATAACAGGAAAACAGAAGAACTTTACCTTTAAAGCGACTGAATGCACATTTTTATGTCATAATAGGGAATGGGAAAACTTAAGGGATTACTTTCTGATTTGGTAGATAGGGTCTGGTGGGGTAAAATGGGTAGAAAAGCGTGATTTCTCATTCAGCACACTTTTTCACTAAAACAAAACTATAAACAAGCAATTTTTTTGCATGTATTCATGCAATGTGTCCATTACCATCATTGTTAAAATAATTTTATACAGTTTCTTAAACTGCATATTTATAATTTTTTACCTCTTTTATTATATCCATTTTACACCAGAGGTGGGGTAAAATGGGTATTGATTAAAAAATTCTAATAATTAAGTAAAATTTAATTAACACTTTATTTTTTTCTCTTCATAAACATTTATCTGGGATATATTTACAATTTGTATTAGAAAACTGTAATGTTCACGGTTATTAAGTTCAAATTTCTTTAAAATATTAATAATTTGTTCCTTCTAAACAATTTCAATATCATCATTATTCGAAAAATATAAAAACCACCAACTGATGATTTTTTTTACATATTTTACTTTCAAATCTCCATCCATGACAGCAATCTGTCCCATCGTATTTTACGACAACAGAATTACCGGTCATTACTTAAAGTAAATCAAGCTTATAAATGCGTTTAAACATTTTGAGCCACATTCGAATCTGATTTAGAAAGATTTTTTGCACCTTGTGGATCAGCATTAATTTGTTTGATAGATTTTATGTTTGGTACATTTTTTTCTTTTTTATAGAACGAGTAATTTCTTCTTCTAAAAGGAGTTCTGCTACATGAGAAACACTCATCACTTCTTCCGGATTTAGAGTGTACCCGCTTCCTTTTTTGAATGGCATTTTCTAAGGCTTTTTTTGTTCCTTTCGACTGCAGTGGTGAAATTATTGTAAGGAGGACTTTTATTAAATCCTTATAGGGAGAAGAAAGGGTAAAATTGGAAATAGTTGAACTGGAAGTTTGAGCAGAAGGAGCTTCTCTAGTAGCTGTTGTTGAATGCTGTGCAACATTGTTTACTGTTATTTCTCCATCTTTTTCAGTGAACACTATTTTGTGTTCAACAGCGTTTTTGTCAACAGGATGAAGTTCAGCTGCTTTAAAACCTTTTACTTCCTTTTCACCCTTCACAGTGTCAAATAACTGTTTCAGCAGGTTAGGGAATGTCGCTTTGAACACTTTTTGATGACGGCTCTCTCTATACCACATCTTGCGGATATTTTCCAGGCTCGCTTCATAGGTAAACCATATTTTGCTATAAATTTTAAAGCTTGAACAATGCAGTTCTCTTCATCTACTTTGAGTGTAGTAAAGCGTCCAGATATTTTGTGAGATGGTTTGGAAACAATCCACCTTCAGAGCTTTTCATATGGAATTAAAAGTTGCTTTGCTTCTGCAGCGATTATTTTCCCTCTTTGGACTTCAAGATTTGCCAAATCTAAATCAGTAGTTATATATGAAGGTACTCTTTTCCGTACAAATTTATCGGCATTGTTCTGGAAATAAAACCAATATGGTCAATTGAAATCATGTAAACATGTGTATTTTTCAAACTCAATTTTATTATTATTGTAATAAATTTTTCTTTAATACCACAATAAAGAAATTAAAGTATTCAATATTAAAGTTTTCTATACATAATTCCTTAGTATTGATCATTTAAAAAAATGAAAATTGTAAAACATGATCGAGTGAAATCATGTATACATGTGTTTTTAAATCTCTCAATTTTATCATTATTGTATTTATTTTATCTTTAATAATAGAATAAATAGATATTATGTTATTTAAGGGGAAAATTTCGTGTACATAATTCCTATATACTCTTTCAACGAAACAGAAAAATAAAAGCAATCAAGAGTAACCACACGTATTGTTGGGCCATATAAACACATGTATATTTAAACTTACAAGCTCAGTTTTACTATTATTGTATTAATTTACTCTTAACATAGCAAATAACTTAAAATAGTATGTTATATTATTTACACTAAAATTGAAGTCCTGGTTTGAATAATTACATTTAAAAATTTAGAAATTTACAATAAATTGTTAAGCCTAACCAATGCCCATTTTCCATCATACAAAAATAATCATTAAAAATAAAATATTTAAAATATTTCTTATCTGTTTCTGAAAAACTGCTGTTCAGAAACTCTTGCAGTTGATTACTGAAAAATTAGTGACAATAAAGCAAGTAAAATATTACTCTATTGAAAGTTTTTAAGACCTTGGTAACGAAGAATATATTTCTGACTTGAAAACGATGCAATCTATGTTGCCAAATGCAAAATATAAAACTTTTTAAAGAAAATAAATGTTGCTAACAAATGTTTAAAAATATATTATAAAGCTAAAATATAAATGTTAAAAGTTTTGGTGTGTGTTTTAAGAAAATTATAAAAAATACCCATTTTACCCCACTACCCATTTTACCCAACCAGATCCTATATCAGCCAGTTCTTTTCCTTCAATTTCCTCATCAGAAGGAACCCAACAAAACAAAACAGCCAAGCCCAATTTAGTGAGATTTTTTTTTCAAGCGAGCGTATAGGGAATAAGAAATTTTGAGGAATTACTTACCGATTTGGCAAATTTTTCAGCCAGTACGTTTCCCTGAATTCCTTTATGAGACAGTAATCAACAAAACAAAACAGCGAAATTCAATTTAGTGAGATTTTCAAGCGACTCAATAGTTCTAAATAATAAGGGATGACTATTAATGTGTCTAAGGAAGACCCTTATTTATTACTTTTCTGAATATCTAAAATATCCAGAATAGCAGTAAAGGAAAACAAAATATCATTTTCTTGTCTGTCTTCTGTCAGTCAGTTTAAAAATGTCGTATAAAAGGATATCAAATTGTGTCAATTGTGAATTAAGGAATTAAAAACTAAAAAGAGTGATATAGAATAAAGGAATAATGTTAAAGAGGGAAGTGTATTCCTTGCATTAAAATCCGTTTGATAACTAACCAAACAGCTCACAAGCCTAATTTGAATTCTGTCAAACAATGAGTTAAAGAGGCATTTTGACGGAGGTATAAATAAGTTCATAACCTGGGTCACGGATTTTGACACTAAGAAAGACGATTAACAGAGGCCTTAAAACAGAGTTTGATGTTTAGATATTCATACATAGATTTGTAAATTTTTCAAAAATAGTTTTTGAAAAATTAAATATCACTCTCTGGACATTCCGCTTAAATTTTCAATTCAAAAATTTAAATTATTCTTATATTAAAGCATGTTTTAAAATTTAATATAAGTTCTTAAAAATGTAAAATTACTAAAATATTAAGTAACTACGCTAAACCTTATCACGTTGACTGTTGAACAAGTGAGGTAGTATTGATAGTCATTGCCATGATCTAGAAATAAATTCTAAAAAATATGATTTAACAAGAACATAGAACTATAAATTTGAAACCACGTAGCGTTGTAATTAGTGTATAACCTTTACTCAACAATAAGATCAACATGCACGCTTGATATGTAATGTCGATTGGACGAGTAGAATAAGAGTGTCTAATGGGAAGTAATCCGCCACCATACTCTGACTCGTGATTGGAGATAATGCCTCTTCCCGTTTTGGCGCGAGATCGAAAGCGAACATGTTAAAAACTTTCGGTAACGTAGAGATTACTGCGTTTCACGTGAATACAATTTAAGCTGCCTACCTTTCGAAACTCAGCTCTTATAAAAAATAAAAGTACATATTAAATTTATAGCTTAGTGTACACATTTCATATTTAAAAACGTTTTTATTTAACTGCAGATACTGTTAAAATAAGTTATCATTTTATCATGAAAACTAAGATTTTCAATTTAAAAAAATCAAACCTAATACATTTCTTTGAAATCATAATACATACGTTCCGATGAACAAATTTTTCTTTAAAATTTGTCTTTGCATTTTTATTTTGCCATAGTATTAAAACCACTGTTTTGTGTTAGCTATTTTTTCGTGATAAGTTAAAACACCACTACAAAGAAAAAGAATAGATTTTTTTCCACCGAAATATACATCCGTTACTGTGTTCAGTGAGTTACCATAGCAACTTGGAACGGCAGGAATCTGTTCGCTACATAACGTAAGGAAGTGGAAGTCTTAAAGATGATTTTTGTCTCAAAAAACGATAAAAATTAAACTAATGATTTTTTTATGATCCCCTTTTTTACAGAAGAAAGATACTTGAATCTTTCTTTGTGTAAATTTTAAAACACTAAGGAGTTTTTTCTGATGATTAAGTTTTTGTTTCCTGGATGAAAAAGTGACTATTTTCATAATTTTTAAATGTAAAGGAGATATTGTTATGTTTTTAGAATCTGATGCGAACACCTATAATTTTCTTGCATACGCATTAACTTATACACATTTTTGCTGCATATAATTTAAAATTATGTTATTTGGATGTGATATACGACGGTCCAATTTTTTATAGACTAAAATGCTCATTGGAACCATTTTAATTCAAAGCCTTTCTTTTATAAAATCTAGTAATATTTATCTATATATCTATCAATTTATCTATCTGTTTATATATCTGTTCATTTATTTTTTAATATATCTACCTACCTATCTTTCTTTAATAAAATAAACAGTTACGCAATTAGTAAAACATTACGTTTTAAAAACATGAAATCATTTATTCAACATCAAATCAGCAATTAGTAAAACTGTATTTAACAATGAGCAGTATACATTAATTCAACATTGAGTAGAATTCAAGTGTTATCAATATATAGCAGAGTTTTAATATTTGTTATAATGCGACTTTTCGTTATGTAAAGTGCAGATTACGATAACATTTAGAGGTGGAAAACTAAATTCTACAACAATCCTAATTACAAACTTTCAACATTCTTGAACTAATATTTTTTGAGTTATGTCCGTCAGCGTTAAAATCTGTCATATTAAAATGTTTTAGGATATTAATTCTGGTTGCTTTTATGAAGCTTAATGGCACTGAATCCTAGAAAAAGGACATATTGTACCAAACTGAATAATTAAAATTTAAAAGGTAATGAGATTATTGCCATATTGCCAATTTTACAGTTTAAATATTATTATATTAGTAATTTCTACATATTCTAGGTGAATTAATCTTAGTATTTCTTAATCAAAATTTTGGAAATTTTCTATTAGTGTAGTTGTTATTAAATTTGGTATACTATTGAAAATCGCAAAATACTTTCTCGTGTTACAGAGGATTTAATATTGTAAAACAGTGATTCTCAACCTTTTGAAATCTACCGCTCCCCTACGGAGCCGAAATGTGCTCAACGCCCCCCTTTGTAAAAATCCCGTAATTTAAAGTATATCGTAGAAGTACTCAACTATAAGAGGCAAAATGTTTAAATAATTTTCTTCAATATAGTTACAAATCAAATTTTTGTTGTTGGGAGGCTGAAGCAAAGCTTAAATGAATGGTTAGGGTAACAATACAAACCAAACGAATGTTTTCTATTAAATACATTTTTCTGAATGTTGGTACAATTTCCCGCAGAACATAGGAAATGGAAATAACTGGTTCTGTATCACAACGTAAGTTTGTTTTATTACTACTAAAAATCATGTAAATTAGATAATTATTATAATACAATTATTTAATAGTTTTAAAATTAAGTTTGAAAAGCAAAACCTACTCACATCGCCGCTCTACCTCCCGAAACAAGCTCACTGCCCTTCAGCATCATTACACCGCCCCCCGGGGTGAACGGTTGAGCACCACTGCTGTAAAATGATTATAACAACTGTTAAAACATTGTATAATTTTAAATAACTGTGTTTTACAAATAGCATTTAACGTAAGTGAAAATTGATACCCAGTTTAAACTCGTTTTCAGCATATATGTATATAGGATTTTGGAAGATTTCTTGATTTTCTCAAACTATTCAGGTGATTTGGAAGATTGAAGTTTAAATGTTGACATTGAAGAAATAAACAAATGAAAATAGTTCTTTGAACCTTTAAATGGCCAGCTGTGGGGACCAAAATAGTAGCGCATGTCATTGAAATTCATTTCCAGAAGATGTGCCTACATGGTTTTCGAAGATACCTCGAATTTTTACCAAATTATTCGGGCAATTTAGATGATTCAGGTGTATAACATTGACAACAAAGCACAAAACAGTCCTAATTCGTTTTTTGAACTTTTAACTGTTTGATTGTACGGACGAAAACTGTTGTGAACGTTATTTCATCTTCTTTCCAGCTTATATGTATATATGGTTTTCGAAGATTCCTGAATATTGTCCGGAAAAATTCGGGCAATTTAGCTGATTCAGGTATAAATTTAAACGTTGAAATCCAAGGATTAAACTGGCCTAAACCAGTTATTTCAACCTTTCACTCTTCGGCTGCATGAACCAAAATAGTAGCTAGCGACAGTCATTTTAACTTATTTCCAGCATATGTGCATATTTGTTTTTCAAAGATTTCTCAAATTTCAACGAAACTGCTCGGCTGATTTGGAGGATCTAGTCGTCTAGTTAAACGTTGACATTTAAGGCCTAAACAGGCTCAGTTTTTTTAAAACATTGAACCGTTCGTCTGTGTAGACCAAAATAGTAGCGAATGTCAATTTGAGTAATTTCCATCTAATGTGTATATATGGTTTTAGAAGATTCTTTGAAAATTTAACAAAATATTTGAGGGATTTGGAGGAGTTAGGTGTATATTAAAACACTGACAACCAGGGATAAAACAAGCCAAAACAGTTTTTTTTAAACCTTTAACAGTTCAATTAGGAAGAACAAAATAATTTTGATTGTAATTTCATCTATTTTATATCATATGTGTATATAAAGTTTTCGAAGATTCCTCGATTTTGTCCTAATTTATTCGTACGATTTCACGTGTTTATTTAAACATTGACATACAAGAGGTAAAAAGTCGAAAGCAGTTCTTTGAACCTTACACCTTTCGGTTGTGCGAACGAAAATAGTAGCATTTCAACTTAATTCCAGCATATGCGTATATAATTATTTAAAAAGATTCATTGGTTATCTCTCAAACTATTTTGACGATTTGGATTATTCAGGTGTCTATTTTAAACGTTGACATCCAAGGATTAAACAGACCATTTTTGCCTTGCAATTGAAAATATAGTACTTGTATGAAAATGAAGAGCAAATAAAAATGTATATCAATAGCCTGTCCTTGGTAATAACTAAACGGAACTCTAAAATTGACAATTGTTCGAGGTATCCATATAATTAGAAATCATCAACAACACAAAAAGTACTTTAAAAAAGCTTGTGTTACAGTTCACGTCGGTATAGTTGGTAATGAATAAGTCTGAATAAAATTAAGATACTGAAAATTTGTTAGTAAATATGAAAAAATAGCATAAAGGGTAGACATACGTTTCAAATTCAAAATAAAGTTAATTTCGAATTGCAATACAAAAACGTAGGGCTGATAAATTTTGTAACCGGTTATGGTTCTTTTCCTTATTATACAAGGTCGTTCGCACTGTATATAAAAATATTTTGTTATATATTTTCGAGTTTGAATTTTCAAATAAAAATTTAATAACTTCAGAATAATGACCTGCTACTGTTATCTTTTGATTAGAATGAAAAAAAAAAGATTTCCTTTAAAATAGCTCTTAAAACTGAAGATGGCGAAGGTTGCATAACAACACTTACTGAGGAGAAATATTCGTATCAATAAATAATAAAGCGGTGTAAAAATAGTAGTTACTGCATTTAAAAAAAAAGATATTTATAATATATTAAATTTGAAAGGAAAAAAATCTTTATCTGAAAGTAAGAATGAAAACATAACCGGAAAACCTCATCCTAAACCAGTTCGAATGCAGGTAAGGATCAAGAAAGTGAAGTCTATGATCCTAAGAGAAAATCCGCCGTCTCAAAGATCCATTGCATTAGAATTAGGAATATCTTCTGGTACTGTAAGTAAAATAGTTCACAAAGTTTTAAAGATAAAAAATATGTTAAAACTTTAGCCAAAGAATATTATTAAAAAAAATCGAATTGTTGAAAATCATAAGAAAAAACACTTAGTTGCTTAAAAATGGGAATTTGAGGTAACACCCGAGGAAGCATGGGTATATTTAAGTGACTATAATAGATAAAGATCAATTTCCTATTGCTCAACTAACGGGAATGACTGTGCGAAATGGCTTCGTTAGTGTACAAAAAAGTTCCCACACAAATTCATGGTAGAGGCAGGGTTATGTGAAAATGGGAAATTAAAAATAAAAAGAGGCCAAAGCCAAATTCATTTCACTCTACTATTAGCAGACTATTTTAAAACCAATTTTTGAAGAAGAAATACCAGCCTTTGACATCAGTAAAGTTGAGCGTCATATGGGTAAAGCCTCTAGTTTCAGGTCTAAATCAGCTTCCGCTTATTTAGCAAAGAAACCTGGAAAAAAGTGTATTCTATTTAATGAAATACTTGTAAAATAATTTGAAGCTTCCCCCCCCCATGAACTTTTCACTTTCAGTGTTTTAAAAGAGCCTTAGGAAAACGGCATCCAAGAAGAGTGAACGAACTTTGGGAAACGGTCCGAGAAGAATGAGATAAAATTGATATGCCAGTAAAGTTTACTTTCATGGAAAATTCGAATTAGAGCTATTGCCAAGAACTATGCATATCAGATAGAAATCACCTATAAACCGGACCAAATCGCCGTAAAAAATATGGCATTTATACATAAAACTTAACTATCAAAATCATTTATATAAATTGCGAACGACTTTCTCTATTTAAAAGCTACTATTGGTAAACTGGTAACCCAGCTGTACTCATGGGACTCTCTAGTTATACCACTACGTTGTGCAAGTGAATCTTGTTCATTTTCTTCCCAATTTATAAAGAAAAGTAAGAATGCATCATTAAGTGAGTACTTTAAATGCTTAGAAAGTAAAAAGTTTTGAAAGAAATAAACACTCTACATCATTGATTTCAATAGACGGAGAACTTGCGCCTCCATGTTTCCGTATAGATAACACTTATTACCTCCATCTTAACTACTGTCCTTAATTTTTTTTTCTAATGATATTTAACAACTTACAATTTAATTTCGAAATTTTTCACCATTGTCATTATGATCCTACACAAGTATTACTTTTACTGTTTTTTGGTATCAAATCATCAAATTTAAAATAATTATAATACGTTATCTACCCTTTTTACTGACTTTCATAGTTTAAACTTTCTTATGTTTAAGACCTTACTTTACGACAACTTTTTATACATCCTTATGAGTATTTATTTAATGATACTTACTCTTACCAAAGGGTTAAGGCAGAATGCGGATCAGATTTTTGCAATCATTTTTTGATACCCAAGCAGAAAGATTTGTGGAAACACGAAGCAATTAAACATAATTAAAAGAATTGAGACCTAATCGAATTTCGAAAGTATCACTTTAATATGCATGATTCAAAACAGCAAAATATCTATTTTAACATTTTCTTCTAGAAGGCATATTACGTCTTCGTACAGTGAGACAGGAAACCTTGTGTTTTATAGATATATATTATATATCTATAGAATTTTACGTATAGCCTAAATTAACTACAGTACAAATGTGGAAAAAAAAATCCAATCTTTTCTTAAAGAGAAGAAAGTATTATTTGTCTACAAGTTATGTACCCATCTTAACCTTGTAAGGATAACAGATTTCTTTTAGATCAGAGATGTTATAGTGGTTTGCAAGCTCAACTTGTAAAATGTGAGTTGAGTTTCAATTTCTGAATGCGAATCATAGGGAGCATTATTAATTGCTCAATATTAGCCCTAGAACGATAATCTCATTCTTATTGAATGTTCTTTATATTGTAACGTCTGCAGCAAAATTTAAAAAATATTTTTTAAATAATGAATACCAAGCTATAAATACGCTTTCATTAAAAGTGATTTATTTCATTAAAAATGTAAATTTTAGATTTTTCAGCTTTTAAAAGCGTATTATTCTAAATAATAAACGCTTTCCGAGATGTAAGGACTGCTTTCTAGAGTTACCTGAGGGACCTGATATGACTTTAGGTAACAAATGTTTACCATAACAGGAAAAAGTTTTTCTAATTAAAAAAAATACATACTTTTTTTGGAAAGTCTAACATATGTACTAGTTTATTTAGAAACTGACCATACTGCAATGTCAAACATACGTAATTCTATGTAGTAAAATTGTGTAATGTTAAATATTACTGTAGAATTAAAATTTAGTACAGAGAAGATGGATTTCTGTGGTGACTTATAACATAGTGAATATATTGTCACTGAAATGTATAAAATTATTTCAGCAGTACTATCTGATTTTATTTAATTTATAATTTTTGTGCTTGCTGTAAATGATCTACTCTTTTGGTAAATTTCCGATAGATTTTTGCAGATTTACTGGGAATATCAAATATAAATAACATAATTACTTGGAAGTAAAAACGAATAAGTTATGTTCCAGCAATTCCTAATTAGGTTTTATTGTCATGATTTTATTAAAATAACTTTCAATTTCCTTATCTAGAAATTATTCCTTCTTAAAGTAAAAATTAATCTAATATCATTTTTTATGATTTCAACTTCATGAAGATCTTTGAAAAAAAAAGTATCTCTAAGGTTTTTGAGAAATTAAATCCTTGAAATTACGGCATATCTAGACCTTTGCTATGATTTAAGGAGAAAATTTGAATCTTGGCGGAAATTGCTTCTATCTCTTGAGAAAAAAAATGAAATAAGAGTTGCCTTTAGAAATAAACAGTTGTTTGCCTTACGGGATTTACAAGTCCACAAGTTTCACTAGACTGGAAAAAACTAAGTTTGTTTTTCTCCACCAACTGTTTCAAATTCGTGCTTAGATTCTGATTTTATCTGATGAAAAATTTTTCAGAAAATCACGTCTCGGAGGGAAAGAGGAGAGTGTTTCGAACTTATAAAAAGCTAAAAATATTTCATTTTATTCATATGTACCTAAGAGAGTTCATTTTAAAATTAAATATACATTTCTCCGTGTTAGAATTCTAGAAATTCCACCTGAAAAGTCTGTTTTATTGAAATTGCATAAAGTTCTAGTCGAGTTATGAAACTATATTAAGTCTTATCTTAATTCGTAAGGCAAAAAATATAATTAATATATGAATTACTTATCTACCGTGATATTCCTTCTCTGCAGAGAATTATTCTTAACATTTAAAGGTAATTAGATTACAATTATACAAAATGGTTGTCAGAAATTTAAATGTTAATATACAAATATATTCATTTTTCAGTACCATGAACTTAAAATACTTTGAGACTGACTTTACTATTTAGATTGTTTTAAGAATTTAAAATATGTTCCTTAATAATGGGGTTAAAAGTGTATAATCCCAAAAATGTGTTAACACTTAATGTCTACTTCATTTTAATAAATCTTATAGTCTACATGTTTTCAAGAACAATTCAAAATATTAAAACATCTGTAAGAAAATCATGCATAAGTTTTTGTATGCATAAGAGAAACTTAAAATACTGGACCTCTGACATTTCAATCAATGTGTCAGTGTTCTGAGAATTTTTCATGTTTAGAACCAGCTTCTTAGAAGAACGCTCCTTTTAATATTTTGCAGTCACTGAAAAATTTTGGCTTTTCAAAGCTTATAATTTCTTTACCAATGTAATATTGCGAAGGATGATCTGTGGTGTAGATTGAGCAAAAAGAATAAAAAATTAATGGCAAATATATAGTGATTATGAGAAATGTTAGGTATAGCACACTGGTTATGATTAAAGTGAGCGACTAATAAAGCAATTCATATGCAAAATAAATCTACCTTAAAATGAATACATATATGCTAGTTAATGGCATTAATCCACAGGGATATATTAAAAAATTCAGCAGCATGTCCTGTTACAATTGAGGATATTTGAGTTCGGTTAATGTCCCCTCGTAGAACACGTGTTAGACTATCTCATTTTCCCAAATGTTGCATCAGACGTTGATCAATCAGCAGACTTGATGTCTCACGAACTCTATACGCAAGATATTTTCCAGCACCCTGTGGTCGTTATTGTGGTGGATTACTATGTCTTCGCTTTGAAGTTCTCCGTGTCTACCTCATCCGTCTAAAGAATGTTTCATAGAAAATCGGAATTGTTTTAAATAATGTTCATCTCCCAGTTGTACCAATGAAATCGGCGTTCATTATTCTCTAGAAACGCTTTTGAACATGATCGAAATGTAGACCTTCAATATAAAATATTTTAATTGTTTTGTAATCACTGCCTCACGTTCATCATTCTGCCTATTGATGTCACCGGTATTACTATGTAGATGGGCTAACTCACATGTACCATCACTTACTCTGATGGTACTCTAAATCCTGAACTCAACTGTTATGCAACTACGAGGACGATTTAAGTGCTCTCTGTCTCCCGCAGCAGCGTATTTCCAATTGTTATTTTTCTTGAATACCGATTCTCTAGTAAAGGAATAATATATTTTCTGCGCATTTTCTGTCGCTGCCAATAATACCAACTTGCAGTATTTAGAAGTAATGCAGATTTCCATTCTGATTTAGAATATATTGAAATTAAAAATATCGTCATTCAAGATATTCGAGGTTTTATCCCAATAGTTATGTTCAAAGTTACAATCCGTATTTGCATATGTGTATCTAACACAAAGAGGAGTGCCAATGCACCTTTAAGTTAGTAATAAAATCTAGAAATAAAGCAAGAGACTTAGAGAAGTTGTAATATTGCAAACCAACCTTAGCATATAACATCTAAGATAAGTTATGCTCTATATATTCTTTAAAACTAAAACAGACTTTTTATGATATTTTAGGATAGTGACATTTTAGAATACAGACTTGACAATTCTGGAAGCCAAATGTAGATTTGTATTAATTAATTGTTGCTATACAATTTTCAATTTGACACTTTTTATATTTGTGTCAGTATTCTAATTCCAAATTTCAACGTGTTTCCACTAGGTGGAGCTGTGATTACTTTCAATGCATTGGGCTTATCTACTTTACTATGGATACATCCAGCATTTTTAACAAAGTAAAAGCGAAGTTGGAACTTTATTTTAACCTTACATTAGTATAAATTTTATATCAAACCTCAATAAAGGGGAATGAAATCTTGAAATATTTGCAAATTTTGAAATTAAGTATCTCGATCAATTTTTGTCCCTCTGAGGTGGAACTTTTAACTTTGTGGTGTTCAAGATAAGTGTAAAGATTTACAAAGTATAATTAATGATAAGGGTATAAGGTGTAAAAATTTTGATTAAAATTTGACTATAATGTACAAGGAGATAAAAAATCCGTATAAACTTTAAAAATTCATAATAACCGGAAAAATAACCCTAATAAAAAACGGTATCGCTATGGCATGGGATTTTTTTTAAAACAGAAAAAACAGTAACTCAAAAACAGCCGACAGATGAGCTGGTACGAGCCATCTGTCTGCTGTTGTAATGTTATAAGAACTTGCGCACCTATAAATACACAACCAGTTCACCACTGTAAACCATGTATGCGAACAAGTGCCCAGTAAATGGGTGGAAAACGGATACAGCGTTATTTAACACTTCTCCTCGATGATGTCGTGCCAGCTTTGAGTGAAAGAACTGCACTATCTACCGTCACGTTTATGCAAGATGGATCAACTAGTCACTCTGCTAATTCGGTCAAGGATTTCCTGATCCAGACATTCGGGGAGGACAAAATCATTAGCAGTCGTTTCAGGTTTCCATGGCCTCCAGATTTCACCCCGTCAGACTTTTGGTTGTGGGGATATTTGAAATCTCGGATGTATCGATCCAATCCATCCAATATCTTTGAACTGAAAGCTGCTATCCGGCGAGAGGTGTCTTGCATACAACCGAACCTGCTGCACTCTGCCGTTGCTGGATTTGTGACTCGCCTGCAGTGTGTTATCCCCTGTGGTGGTGGTCATGTGGAACACATACTGTTTTAATAAACGATTTGGAGGTATTCTGTTTGTTATTTGATTTTCATTTTCTGTAACTTGTGTACATCAGCGCCCTCTATAGACTCTTTTTGAGTTTTTTTTTGTTTAAAAAAAACCCATACCCTAGCGATACTAATCCTGCAAATCATTTTTTATTTTGATTATTTTTCGGTTATTAGGAAGTTTATAAGGACTTTTTAATCACACGATACTTTCCGTATTTGAATTATGTTTTAAAGTGGAATCATATATCAACTACCAACGGTTGGTTTAGAAATTAACGTATTAACTGCCGATCAGATGAAGCAGTATTGATTTTCATAGTTCTGATTTAAAAATAGATTTTTTTTTCCAGAATTCTAAATATTACACAAAAAAAAATATATAATTTATACGCAATATATAACAATAAATTTGAAACCATGTACATTCATTACTAGTTTATAACTACTCCACACCAGTATCAACATACGCACCTAATTCCCACCTGATGTCGATGGAACGAGGAAAATAAACGTTTAAGCGTTGCTGTGCGAGCTCTAGTGCTTGACTGGCTAATCAACCCCTATGACGTTCTGGCACGTGATTGGCTGCCCAACGATAATGTCACTTCATGCACTATTTGGAGATTGGCAACAAATGTGTTAAGTATGCATCCTGCTTATACCATGCATTTATATATATATATATATATATATATATATATATATATATATATATATATATATATATATATATATATATATATATATATATGATATATTCGTTTGGAAGCATTCGGCTCTACAGTTTTGGGGCAAACGTTTCGGCTCTTTCCGATTCGGTTTTCGGCGTATGTTGTTTACATGGGAGAACTCGACATTTTAATTTGTTTCTGTTCAAAGATTTATATAAATAAAATTTTTATTATGTCAGGCATTAAAAAGTTATATACTAAATACTGTATTGGGATACTCTGTACAAATACAACAACTAATTGTAATAAAATATGATTTTCAGATCCCAGTATACGTAAAATGTGGACTAATGCTATGAAAAGAGATTAGAAATTAAACCCCATATTATCATAAAAATCACCTCTCTGGATTTGTGATGACCATTTTACTATAATTAAACCTTTGCATTTTTTTTAATATTGCGTTTCAAAGTGCTGTTGGTTAACCAGTGCTGTTTTTACTTTTAAAAAATTCCTCATTTCGGATTATTTTCAGAAAGCTTAGATACTTTATAATGAGTTTATGAAGAAGGATATACATTGCAATAATTATTTATTACATAACTTAAAAAAAATATGTGTTCTCAAGGTATTTCAATATTTTCTTGGGAGATATCTACTTTCTTGAATATACAGCTTCAGACTGTGATATCTTTCAATTAAATTGGATTGCAATTTGAAAAAATGTATAAATATAATTTTTAAATACTCTACTGATATTACTTAAAAATTGTAAATTTAATTCCAGAAACTATATAAATTTCTTATTTAACATTTATATTAAGCAATAAAATTAATATTTAATATATAAATGTAAATTAATACAATCTTTAAGTATAAAAAAGTACTATGAAGAATCTGAACAATACATATATTTCAAAAAGTAATTTGTGATATTTTTTAATAAACAGTGAAGTGAATTTCATATTTATAAATTAAAGTACAAACACACAATATCCATTTCATATTTCAGCACAAACAAATAAAATCTGGGTATTAATTTTTCTGAAATTTATTCATCATTATTTCCATCTGCGTACATATCAATTTATGCTAATATAATTTTATAAAATTTCTTTATTCATCTCTGTAAATTATTTAATAAAGAAACTTTAATTCAATATAGCCATGATTGTTTTGATTAAAAATAATTCATGAGATAACTCGTTTTTGAATGTAAACAGGAAATAATTAGTATTTTGCATACAATAAAAGGTAAACCTTTAGAAAAGACAATAAATGGGGATTTTTACAATGGTGGTCTTTATAATCATACATGATGGGGGTTTTACTACATAATCTAAGTGTTTTGATCCAAGAATGCTTTTTAGTATAATATTTCCAACAACATTATTAAAATACTTTTCAGATATTTTTTTTTATTTTACCAGATCAAAATAACATTCATACATAACTTCCAATTAAAAAAAATATAAATACCTTCTCTAATTTTTCATTTAAACATTACTTATATCTCTCTATATAAAACGTAATAGTGCAACAACAAATGTGTATGTGTGCATAAGTATAAATATGTTTAACGTGTTGTCAGTGTCTACAAACAGAATAGCTGTGGTTAGAATTAATAGAGCACTTATATATTTGACGCAAAGGAAGATAAACTTAAAAATATGAAAAATTATTTTACATATCTTTAGATTTTGATTCCTCGTATTTCTGCTCCCATGAATCCGAATTATTTCCAGAAACGAAAACATTGATATGCTGTAAAATTTCGTGAGATTGTCGGACTGTTCTTTGGTAAGAGAGACATTTTTAACAAATGTAGATAGAAATATTATCGATATTGACAAAATTATCATAAAGGTTGGAGTAGAAATAATTATTGAAGACCTGCTAATTTTAAAATACGAGCAAAGCAGAATCCATAAATATATCCACTTGCTAACAAAAATGTCAACACTGAATATCATGAACTGTGACGTCACAACCAATCACGGAGCGTTTTCAAGTCACATGGTTTTCTGTTTAAAATTAATTTTTAAAATGATGGATACATTTTTTTTACATTTTTGAGAACATTTATGGAATTAACGAGTTTGGAATTACCAGTAAAATATTGAATTGTTCCATCCCCCCATGTGCAAATTCCTCATTAAGTTTTAGGTTTGTAATATATTTTTAGACATTTGTTGGCAACATTTTTTTTTCTTAAGAAGTTTTTATATTTTGCATCTAGCAACATAGGTTGTCTTGTTTGTAAATGAGGAATAAATTCTTCTTTGCTAAGGTCTTAAAAACTTTCAAAAAAGTAATATTTTATTTCTTTTATGGTCAATATTTTTTCAATAATTAACTACAAGGGTTTCTGAACAACAATTTTTCTAAAACAGTCAAGAAATATTTTAAATGTTTTATATTTAATGATTATTTTTGTATGATGGGGGAAAATGGGTATCGGTTAAGAGTAACAATTTAATATAATATATTAGATTTTAGATGTAATGATTTAAACCAGCCTTTTAATTTTAGTGTAAATAATATAACATAGTACTTTTTAAAATTTATTTGCTGTGGTAGAGTAAATTAATACAATAATAGTAAAATTCAGCTTGTGAGCCTAAAAATACATGTGTTTACATGGTTGTTTTGTACATCTGTGACTGGAAATTTTCTTACAATACGAAGTCTAAATTTATATGACCCTTGCACAATGAGTGGACCACCTGGTGCATGATAGGGCTGCACAGAATCGCGTTGGATGCATGATGCAATGTTTAATTTTGGATGGGACATTTTCTGAATCAAGAGGAACACCTGGTAAAACACATTCTTTGGATGGTCACTTGACATATAAGACAGTAAAAGAAGCGATGGACAATAGAATCACCATTCCATTCACTGCCTCCCATCAAACTCAAGCCGTGCCCTGCAACCTTTGCATTTATTTGCCTCTATGAAGTGTGCCCGAAGGAAAATCCTGAAGATGTGGTATACTGAGAGCTGTCTTTAAAAAGTGTCCAAAGTGGCATTCCTTAGCCTGCAGATACAGCTTTTTTTCACTCTGAAGGAAAAATGCTGTTAAACAAAGAATAGTGTGAACTAAAAAGGATGGAGAAATAACAGAAAACAATGTTACAGAGACTTCAACAACATCTACTATAGAAACTCTTTCTACGCAAACTTCTAGTTCAACTACTTTGAATTTCACCATTTCATCTCCATATAAGGATTTAAAAAATATATCCTTACAACAATTTCACCACTGCAGCTGCAAGGAGAAAAATGCCATAGAAAATGACAGATGGAAAAGAAAGCGGATACAATCTAAGATCGGTGAAGTGATGACTGTTTCTGATGTAGCAAACGTTGCTCAACTTAATAATCGAGCCTATTACAGTTTTCACATATATATTGTAATTATATCACATATAAATGTGTTTGTAGCTAAAAATATAGTTCTAATTAAATTTTACATAATTAAAAACATTTTTTATTCAATACCCATTTCATCCCACTTCTGGGTTTCGTCTGGTTTGGTTTTGGAGTGCTACTGTCTACTTTTAGCAACACGAGGGCTAATGAGACCGGGACCTACTGCTTAAAACCAATTCCGAACGGCTACGAACATCCATACCATAGTGGGATCCGAACCCACGAAATCCGGATCCGAAGGCCAGCTCCCACCTCTGGGGGAAAATGGGTATAATAAAAGAAGTAAAAAATTATAAATTTGCAATTTAAGAAAATGTATAAAACTCTTTTAATAATAATGTTAATGAACCCATTGCATGAATACATGCAAAAAAATTGTTTGTTTATAGTTTACGTGAAAAAGAGTGCTGAATCAGAAATGTAGTTTCTTCTACCCATTTTACCCCACCACACCCTATATATATATATATATATATATATATATATATATATATATATATATATATATATATATATATATATATATATATATATATATATATATATATATATATAATATATATATATATATATATATATATATATATATATATATATATATATATATATATATATATATATATATATGTATATATATATATATATATATATATATATATATATATATATATATATATATATGTATATATATATATATATATGTATATATATATATATATATATATATATATATATATATATATATATATATATATATATATATATGTATATATATATATATATATATATATATATATATATATATATATATATATATATATATATATATATATATATATATATATATATATATATATATATATATATATATATATATATATATATATATATATATATATATATATATATATATATATATATATATATATATATATAATATATATATAAATATATATATAAATATATATAATGTAAAAATTTAAATACTTTAATCTTATAATTAAAACTACTAACTCCCATATTAAAAACCGACAAGTCCGCGATTTTTCTGTCTTTTTAGTATCCTCTTGGCGTTAAATTCTTTGTAATAAAGATAAAATCTCCTTTCTCTTGGCGAAACGTACTCGACAACCCTAATTCCCTGAAAACTCCCTACTTCCACTCACAACCCCCTTCCTCTCCCCCCCCCGCTTCCCCCCCCCCTCGCCCTCCTCCCCCCTCTCCCCCACCCCCCCCTCTGCAAAAAACGTACTCGACAACCTAATTTCGCTGAACTATAATTTCTAAAATTCTCACAACAAAATTCTTATTACCGCACCTAAAATTACTTCTCCCGGCTGCTGTCACCCCTAAGGTTCTAAGAGGCTGCATGGCTAATTTTCATGGGAGTTGATTGCTGGAAATGACCAAATAAAGATGTTGCTAATTGTCCTTTTGAAAATCTTGTCATTTTCTCTATCACCACATCATCAATTCTGTCCCGACTACTGAGGCTAAGGCATAGCGTGTCCATCGCTATGTTTCATATATATATATATATATATATATATATATATATATATATATATATATATATATATATATATATATATATATATACAGGGTGTCCCAAAACGACCGCATAAACTCTGCACAGCTAGATTCCTCGTTGGGAGTACGTAAAAACTGCCCAAAGAAGCTTTCCTGTGCGATTCATAGTTTACGAGAAAAATACGAAAAATAAAGTATGACGTAACTGCCTGTGAAGAAAAAACACTTTACTGAACATATCAACAGCAGTATATGCACAATTTAAAGCAGATGTTCAAAGTACACGTCGAGGCAGGTTTGAGCACGCCGTGGAATGGCTGTCATCACACGTTCCATCATCACGGGGTTCACCTAATTACTAGCAGCATGCAGACGAGCAACTACGTCCATTGGTGTTGTCACTAATTCTCGATACACCAGTTCCTTGAGATGGCCTCATAGGAAAAAAATGCAATGTTGTAAGATCTGGCGAACATGGCAGCCATAGAGCCGGAACCCCCGTCCGATACAGCGGCCGGGATATTCCATATCCATCCAACCACATACCGGAGCACAAAAATGCATCGGAGCCCCATCATCCTGGAACCAAAGTCAATGTATTGCAGCTAATGATATGTCATCGAGGAACTCGGTTAAGAACTCATTCAGAAACACCAAGTACGACTGTCCCGAGAGCCGTTCAGGCAACAGATATGGTCCAAGCAGGCGATCCCCGAGTATGCCGGCCCACACGTTATGAGACCAACATTCCTGATGTTTCTGCCACCGGATTGCATGCGTATCGACCTGGGACGACATATATCTACTGTGATGGTTGAATACCCCATATAGTGCAAGAACTCTTCTTTGGACAGTTTTTATGTACTCCCATCGAGGAATCTTGCTGTGCAGAATTTATGCGGTCGTTTTTAAACACCCTGTCTATGTGTGTGTATGTGTGTGTGTTTGTGTGCAATAGTTGTTTTAGAAACACCAAAGATGAAAAATGATATCCATACTGCATAGCTTGAAGTCGTTGTCTTAGGAATGAAACATCAAAATTTCAAATAAAAAAATAAAGCTAAACAACTCATCTGTAGCTCTTCTGCCGCCAAAACGTGTAACATTTAGTTATATAGTGGTGTGGGGTGCTAATAAGCCAGCGAAAGAGAATGTTAAGAAATAGACACATGGGGTACGCGAGAGTCAAAACTAAGTTACGTAAAGATTTATAAGAATAATTTAGCTAAGCAGGAATTAAGCTTGGTGTATGCGAAGTAGCCAGAGATTACTACAATCACAAGAGAAACAAAGATAGCTCGCCAAAGGTTGTAATTTTAAGGATAGAATCGCAAGAAATTTAGTTTAGAATACAACTATAATTAAGCTAGTTTTGGTTAAAATATCATTATATATATATATATATATATATATATATATATATATATATATATATATATATATATATACTGCTTAATAATAAGTATTTGGACGCCTGTGATAGATAAAAAACTAACTTTATTCACAATCAGTAGTTGGTAGAACCCCCAAAGGCAATTACAGAGTGAACCCTCCGGGGCATACTTTCCACAAGTCTTTGTATTACAGATAGTGGTATTGTCTTCCACTCGACTGGGAGTAGACATACAAGTTCCTTCACCGATTTTGGACGGGTACTGCACCCCTTAATTCGGCGATCCATTTCGTCCCAGAGGTTCTCGATAGGGTTCAAGTCTGGGCTGTGGGCAGGCCAGTCCATTCGATGAACTCCATTGGCACCATACCAATCCTTGGTGAACCTCAAAACAGGACAACTGACACTGTCGTTCTGAAAGTAACAGGGGTTCAACCCGTAAAACTTCCACAACGTAGGAAGCACATTGTCATCCAAAATAGTGCAGTAGGCATCGGCGTAGAGCTTACCATGAATGGGGACCAAATATCCCAGTCCATACCAAGAGAAACACCACCAAACCATAATTCCACCTCCGCCGAACTTGACTGTTGGCACAATGTATTCTAGCAGGAGACGTTCTCCAAGCAGACGCCAGACCCAGACCCTGCCATCCCAACGGTAAAGGGTGAACCTTGATTTGTATCTCCAAAGAACCCGTTTCCACTGATCAACGGTCCAATTTTGATGTGTTTTTCACCACATTAACCGAACAGCGTGGTCGGACTTTGTTGTCAAAAGCTTATGGGCAGCAGCATGACCATGAAAACCAAGCAGCTGTGCTTCCTTATAGATGGTATTCATTGAAACAATACTTCCGGATATCTGTTGAAACTCCTCGCGGATGAGGGCCATCGGTTGAGTGCGGTTCTTCCGAATTTCTCTGGACTCGTCGGTTTCTGTCTCCCAGTTTCGTTGGTCTGCCGACTCGGGGCATATTCCGACAATCACCGCTCACCTTCCACTTCTTAATCACATAGACCACTGTCGATTTTGAGTATTTCAGATCGCTAGATATGTCCCTAAAGGATCGGCACATTTGTGATAACCGATAATTATACCTTTCTCGAAATCAGAGAGCTCCAAACTGCACGGCATCTTGCATGCGACTACTGCCGATGCTGTTTCAAGATGTATACCGGCGGAGGCCTTGACGTATCTCAGGACCGCATATATCGTCATTTGCATAGGTATCCAAATACTTATTGGTAGACAGTGTATATATATATATATATATATATATATATATATATATATATATATATATATATATATATATATATATATATATATGTGTGTGTGTGTGTGTGTGTGTGTGTGTACATGTATGTATGTATGTATATGTGAGGTTTGAAAGTGTAAAATTAATAATTTAGGGATTTGAGAGCAGAAACACAGGGAACTTTTTTAATGCAGGAGCAGGAATTTTTAATAACTCATAACAGCACTTGACGTGTAAGGATTGAGAGAGAATGTCTTGAGAAAAGGTTGCTGCATGAACCCTCCCTGAGTGTCTTCCCTTTGTTAGAATAGAGACGCTAGCCAAGCACCGCCATGTTTGATGGTTGGCTGTTAAAATGTGCTATTTATAAGAATACAGACATTATCAAGACATCATTGGCTCTATGATTTTCATACGTGTGACATATATATATATATATATATATGTATATATGTATGTATATATGTATGTATGTATGTATGTATGTATGTATGTATGTATGTATGTATGTATATATATATATATATATATATATATATATATATATATATATATATATATATATATATATATATATATATATATATATAATGTTAATTTCAATCTTTAACTTTAATTTTCATCCTGATTCGGTGAAATGTACTCATAATTAAGGACAGATAAGCCCTAATTTGTACTGTGAGATCACACGCCTGAAAAGTAGAGCTTTGTAAGTCACAGTTTTTAGAAGTCTATATGTTGGAACCCTAAAGGCCGTGAGAACCCTCCATGTTTTACTTGTGTATGGTTACACTTCAAACACGTCTGTTAATTAAAATGGCTGTATTTTATTGTCCTGGGAATAAAAGTGATTACACCACAAATGTCCGAATTAATTACTATAGTTTTTTGTTGAGCTTTAATGTTTAACAGTTCTTCGAAATGGATACAAAATTTTAATTCCTCTGCCCAGCATTTTCCACTATTGTGTGTCCAAATTCCACTTCTTTGCTTACACACACACACTCACGTGTGTGAGTGAGAGAGGCAGAGAGTATTATACTAATTTTTAAAAATAAAAATTTAGTATACAGAAAATATTTTTCGTGAATTTTGAACAAGAACTGTTTTATAAAGAAATAAATAAAACGTGAATCTTTTCAGTACGATATTTGCCTAACGTAAGCATGAAATCTAAAATTTATAATGAAATATTCAGGCTTTTATTTCAAGTTTGGTTATTTCTTGCAAATAAAAACCCTGGCTTTTGATGGTAAATTTTTTTTTCTTCGTTTCTTATCTTTGAACAATGAAACAATTTATTTCGATAGATATTTGTGCATGGAAACCTTATTAGATTTTCTATTATCAAAAGCAAATCGGTAATCCTTTGAGAATGTTTATTCTCTTCAAATTCACAATCCATTCAACAATAGCTGAAGAACACCAATATGGGACATTAAGAAATCATTTTTATTCGAATTCGAAATGCATTCAATTTTTTATCTTTATTTTAATTATAAAACAGCAAATAGCTTGGTGATTTTAGAAAATAAAGTACATAAGGAATGTAATTTAATATGAAATATTATTTTCTGGAAATTTAACTGAGATGCATCTTTTTATATTAACGGTAATATCGTGGTAATAATATGAATATTATATATCCTTGCTTCTTTAAATAGTTATTTATTAAGATTGTTTTATCTTTCAGATATTCACTCACGTAATTTATAATCTTGAAGTGAAAAATGATGTTGTCTGCTGCTGTAATTCCTCTCACATTATACTATGAAATCTATGATATGGTTGTCCACACTATAATTTATATTAATGCTTATTGTATTAAACTTTTTTTATAATTCCAGTGTACAAAAGGAAGGGATTTTCTTCTTGTATTTCAGTACTAATTTAATGTAGATGTTAAATGGATTTGAGATACATACTTACATAGTTTCTAGTATCTTAGAAGAGGTATTTTAAACGTAACTTTTAATTTAAAATAAGTGAATTTTAAATAAAATAATAATAATTAATTAAAAATGTTTATTAAGATAGAAAATAATATTTTGAAATAAGTTCAGCTTGTGAAGCTAAGCAGTGTTAACAAAGTTTATATACTATATATTTGAAGGGTAAGTCTTTAAGATAATTTTGGAATAATTGAACAAAGTATTAAGATTTAAACGAAACTAAGGTTTTCTGTAGTATATAAAATATTTTGTAATATAAAATAAATTTTGTAATCATATTAAAAATTTATCCAGCAATGTATTTTTCAAATAAATATGCTATAGATTTCTACGAGGTTCTAAATTTTTCTGTTGGATTGTTTGTTGAAATAGTAAATATATTTTGATATTTTAATGTACACCACTTTTTTCCATTTGCATTGAAAAATAAATTTAAAAAAATAAAGACTAAATTATTCATTATTTTACGCGGGGTTTAGATGCATAAAATTGCAAATAATCTAAAATATTTTGCCATAGTGAACAAAAATGTCTTGTTTTCGGTAGAAATTAGAATTATTTTTAGTGAAATAATTGAAGAAAATCACATAAAAGAGGAATTTCAGCTGTAGAAAGAAAACGTTTTTTAAATGTAAATGAAAATGGTTAGTCCTTAACATAAAAATGTTCAATTACAGTAGGAAATAGTCACATCAAATCACATCATCATGAAAAAACCTTCTAGTTAGAACATAAATCCAAGTGACAGAAATTGATGTTTATCAGGTCGAAAGTGTAGTTCCTTTTACTGACTGAACTATAGTGACACTTCAAAGATTAACATAATGACAAATTTATATTTGAAAAGAATTTCGAGCATCTTATATATAAAACCGAGAAATTTAAAAAAGAAAAAAATTGACTTCGAATTATAAGTAACGTATTAATGTTAAAAATCAAGATATTTCAATACTCTAAATCATATGAAAAATATTTTTTTCCTTTAAGAACGTGATATCACTTTACGTTTTTATAAATCAAACAAGCTATCATTGCACATTAATCACAATAATTGTAGAATGTTTAGTACTGGAATACAAACATTTTCTCGGATTGCTGCTGTAAATATAATTTCTTAATGCCAAGGTACTGAATCGAAATTTCGACATATTGCTTTATCGATTTTACAACTATGCTATGAACTAAAATCTAACCATTCTATATTTATTTCAATGATTTTTCTTATTAAAGTTTCTTTTAAAGAAGTGTTTGGATTTTGTGGTAAGTATGGGCTATTTTAAAACCTTTTAGAAAAACAGCAAAACTTTAGTTTCATAGTACAGATATATTTGTTGAATTATATTTTATATAAATATTATCTATCTATCTATCTATCTATCTATCTATCTATCTATCTATCTATCTATCTATATATATATATATATATATATATATATATATATTATATATATATATATATTATGTTTTAGAAGATTACTCTAATGGTAAAGTTTTATTAGAATATTGCTAAAAAATATTTATAATTTGAAAATTGATGAAAATTTCATTGGTTCGTTATATATTTTATTACTTTAATTTTTTACAGCATTTTTCTTAAAATTTTGAATATTTTATAAAAGTAGCTTAAATTTAGGCTCTCAAATTAATTGAATGGTTATTTTAACAGAAATTATAATCGGTAGTCTGCTCCGAATGTAAATTATTTAATATAAAACTAAAGACGGGTGCACACACACCTGAACACTTCTTTTCATTTGATGTTTAGCGGACATAAACAATTTTCGTTAGAAATTTTCATATTTTCCTAATCAACCACATTAGCGTTTTACTTAATTTGAATATCGACACTTTGAGTTGAGATTTCTAAATAACAAATACGTTTTCATGTTTTCCATACCTTATGGAAAAAAAATTATTAAAGAGGCCTTCTACTTTAGGGTATTGTTTTATTTTTTCCTCAGTACCTTCTTCCTACTCTTGTGACAATTATATTTTTAGTGATTTGATAGTAAAAACTTAATTAATAATAATATCTTTGCATTTTTAACTTGTTTAATTGTTTGATATATTTACCTTGTAAAAACAGTATCAGCTACAGTTTTTGTTTACAAGTTCCATAATATTTGCTTTGAACCGATATCGCAATTTACTAATGTTATTCCTTTTTATAACTTTATTATTCTCTTACTTCTCACATTCGTTATTTTAAATATATTAAAGCACTAACACAGTGAATTGTTTATTACGAACAAGTTTTATGAGACATAGATCTACAAGACTAGCATAACTAACCCATTCACTACGATCATTACGATGAAATCCGTGATAAGAAGACAGGCTACATGGCTCCACAAATTTCCTAGCTTTGACTTTTTACTCCTATTTTTGGAAATTTCTATAACCTATTTGGCATTTTGTGAGTTATCCTGTAATTCACAACATTATCCTGTAAAAATCTCGTAGTCGTTAAAAATTTTTTTTTGAGTTTGGACCTATCATTTTGTGGATTGGTGACACTTTTCAAATTTTCCCTAACATATTCCATGGATTTTTCCCCATAATCAGTTTTTATATGAATATTATAACACAAATTAAATATTGATAAATAGATAATACTCAAGTAGTACAGAAATATCGGAAATTACAAATGGACACCCCCCATCTAAATTATATCCTGAAAATCAATTTTTGATATATAGCAATATTTGTTAATATTTCTACGATATTCATGACTACAACTTTTTAATATTTAGCAATATTCACCTCAAGGTATTTTTACCTTGCAAATTCATTCGCTTACCTCTTCTTGAAATAACGTTTTTTTTCTATTTCTTTAGAAGTTTTACGTTTAAGATTTATAATACCTGACATTTTTCCTCAGAATAAAAATCTACCGTAGTCCAGTTCAACTTTGCTAGTCTCACAACTTTCCAGAGAATTACAGTTAGTCGTAGTACTGGTTGTATTGCCTCCTACTCAGTGGACAAAAGGCAGAAGCGATTCACTTCGTTCACATTCAATTAATGTAGAATTGTGCGTTGGGCTGAATGTAAACAGATATCATTTGATGTCAGAAAATGATATCTATTTTTACGAATATCTATATTTATCCCTAGATATTAATAAAAGAATATATTTTTTAACTCTGTATGATGCTGTTAACAACATTAAGAAAAACATTCAAAGAAGCAAGTTTCGTAAAAACTGTCAAATTCATTAAATGCCATTTTTTAATAATGTTTCTCTTATAAGTAGTACAAATTTTTAAATTCTTTCTTTAAAACCATTTCAAATTTTAATTTTTCATTATGTTGATCAATATCGGCAGATGCTCAAAATTTTACGTCCGACATTCAGCAACGTTCAAAATAATGGGCAACATTTGTACGACATTGACCGATATGTTTGTGCTACCTGAGTATCTGGAAGAAGGACGAGGCTGAGGACTCTTTTGTAGACAATGACAGTTAATGAATTTTTGGAAAAAAATTTGTCTTAAGACTAGAAAGACAATATTTTGTGTAGTAATAAATTACTAAAGTATAAAAAGCTTAGTTACGCCATTCGACGGGGTATTTTCTAGCTGTATGGCTCATAGATTGCCAATATAGGTCTATTCTTGAAATCGTTACGTAAACTTATAGAATAATTTGCTACTGATATAGTGTTTATTCCTCTGGGAATTTGAGCAATTCAGTAAGTAGCAAAGCATCCAATTGATTGGAAACTTGAGATTCATGCCTTGTTTAGCGTTAGACACAATTGTCAAAATATCACTATACACAGTAACCATAAATAATGGGAATATTTGTAATGGTTTTGTATAATTTCTTTCACTACATTTTGTTAATTAAATAAAAGTAATAAATACCAAATTGATATCTAACTGCACTTAAATAGAAATTTCTATCCTTGAAGGCTTCTTATAAATTGTAGTATCACCAGAACGGTGATGTTTACTAAATATAACCGTCGTTTTCATATTTTACACTTTTTCATTAAATATTTATTATCGCTTTTTGAATGTAACAAAACAAATTATGCAATAATACATACAAACCATAAAAATTACTTTGTTTTATATTACAAATCTTAAATAATATCTTGTAACATATGAATTAGATTATAGCTTATATTTCACAATAATTTACAGTAAAAACAACGAAAAAATGAAAACACTTCATTTTACATTCTTAGAATTGCTGCGTACATTAGTTCAATATACTGTTTTTTTCTGTACATTCTAAACTAATAAATGCTCTAATGTTTTCTACGTATAATACACCTTTTAACTTATGAGGAAAAGTTCTTTTAAATACAAAGCCCTTGACATTGTTTTCTTTTCTAAGGTGCACTTAAGTTTGTTTTTGAATGACATCTTTCCTACGAAAAAACCTTTCTTGGCAAGTGACTGTTTTTGTTAGCCGTAAGTTCTGTCAACACAAAGACACAAATGTTTGACGTTTGACAAATGACAGAAGTTTTACCTAAAAAACGTTCTTTTGAAGATCAAGTCGCCTTTCCAGATTTATTCAAATCAATCTATTTCTATAATAAATCTTTGTATTCAAAACAGTATGTTTTATTTGGGATGGGTATTGCTTGTCAAAAAACTTCAAAGGAAATGGATACAATACTTCAGAACCAAATTTTCTTAAGAATTGTGATTTAATTCTCTATTGTTAAATATTAATAACGACCCTTTCTTTGGAAATAAATTTTTATTCACTAATGAAATATTACAAACAATGAAAACTGCAACTAATATTTTACTGAGCGTAAAACTATTGGATATGAAACACTTTTTAAAACTTTTAAACTTTTTTTGAACCCTCTATAGTATAAACAAAAAAAGTAAAAATATGGTCTTTCTGGAATAGTAGAATTAAAGGATAAAGTTTAGTATACTGTATTAATTAAATTGATTAAATAGAATTTGTTCTTATATAAAACTTATTTAAACCCACTAGCAGTTATAGTGGAAAATGTAAGTGTAGTATTTCATTTTGATTTGTAACTTTATTTTTTAGCTGAGAGTTTTAAGATATAAAGTTTGTTACATGTGTATATGTGTGTCTGTGTTTTTATATATACAAATATGTTTACATATATATTTATAAAGCAATATGAAAAGTTTATGCTCACAATTACTTTTTCATTTTGGGTATATTTCTGAAGAAAATATTATTCTTAGGTAGAAATTAATTATGTACTTCATTTCTAAACTAACACAGAATTAAGGTATTAATATTAACAAAGTATCTTTGACTAAAGGGGTTTTATGGTAATTGTACCTTTAGTTTAATAGAAAATTAAAATATTTGAAGCTTTAAACATAGTTATCTAATCAGATTATAGCCTGGTTGTTTTCAATCTAGAATGCCAGTTTCTAATCTTAATGAGTAGGTCATTTTCTTTTTGTACCTTTGTTCCTTTTGTCCTTTTCTTTTAGTTGATATTCTCAGTCGGAAGGCTTATTCCTAGTTGTTAAAAATCAACCTGAAACTGTAGGTTCCGGTCTGTTTTCCCCTAGATTTGCTTTATTTTACGTTTTTGCTACATTTCTGAAAACAAAATTGTACAATATTTTTCGGGATTGGTTTGTTGATTGAAGTTTGAGGGCGCAAGATCCAAATAAGGATATGCTGCTCCAAACAAAAGAGCAAAATATTAAAATAATACTATCTAATGCAACAGTAGTAGAGGGTAAAAGTGGAAAAGTTAAATTACAGCTAAAACCAAGGTAAATATTTTCATTAATATAAAAAATATTACATTAAGTTAAAACTGTCTATGCTCTTTAGGAAGTTAAACAGCTGTGTGGGAGGGTTTTCAAAGTGAAGATCATTCAATCTGAGATGAAAAGTTGAAAGATATATGTTATAAAATCTGTAAGAGCCGTATAAGAGTATAAGAAGTTGAAATGTGATGAATAGCGAGAGGGATGAGCATGGGAATATTGCAGAGTAGGTTCCAACAAGAGTAAATATTTATAGGTGAGTTTACTGTGGTCAATACGAAGACGTGTTAAAATAACATCCATTTTGCGATTAACAAGGAGTAGCCATAAGATGATCGATGGTCTAATAAAATTAAATTTATTCCCGTTTCAATGTTCTGTTTTGCATTCCACCAGGTCTTTGTGATTAGGGAAAGGGCTATTTTAATATTACTGCAAGGCAGCAATATCACGAATTCCCACGTCTTAGATTCAAAAAAAGATTCTGATCCGTTACCTTAATACTCGAAGTTTTACTCTATTTTTAATTATTTAATTTCTGCCTCCTTCATCGTTTAATTCCGTACTTAATTTATGTGCAAATAGCACTGAAAAGATGTTAACCGCGCTGTCAGTTTAAAAATATAATCGAAGGTATCATCGTAGGAATACATCTGCTAGCAAGATAATTTTATCCACGGAATTGAAAAAATATTATTTTTTTTTTAAAAGAGAGAGAAGGAGAAGAAAACAGAGAATAATTCTTTTGAAGAAAGTACATAAAAACTCTCAAAGTTAAACTAGACTAAACCTAATGAGTACTTAACCTTTAGATAAATCACATTTTCTTTTCTAGAAGGCATTGGATTTTTTTCATATTTTTAAGATGTAGATAGTTTATACTATATGTAAAATTCTAGAAATATATCGTCTATAGCTATAAAACACAACGTTTTATGTCTCACTGTAGGTAGACGAAATATGCTTTCTACAAGAAAACTTTAAAATAGATATTTTGCTGTTTTAGATCATGCACATTAAAGGGATATTTTCGAAATTCGATTAGGTCTCAATTCCTTTAATTAGACTGATTTTTTTTCTGTGTGCGTGTTTCCACATACCTTTCTTCATGGGCATTAAAAAGTGATTGCAGAACTTTGATCCACATTCTGAAGTAACCCTTCCGTAAGGGCACACAAGTTGGATTGGACTCGATTTATAAGTCATTTGGGAGTCGATCGTATGTCCAAAGGATTGACTTTATATTGTTAGCGTTTTTACTTGATACTCTTTTTATATGAAATCACAAACGTCCCGACAATTTCAAAGAAAATACAATATGACCATATATACTGAAATGAAAATAACGGTTTACCAAGACCCTTTCTTCACTGTAATTTTTAAGTGCCTATTGTACTCTGAACAGTTCACTCTTTGGCATATAGCACAACTGGTGAATGTGCATGTTTATCTTGTTAAAGTTAATTCACTTTCTAGGTTCTTTTGTCTTATTTGTCACAGGGTATATATATCATATTTTGAATTTGGAAACTTAAAGAATTAATTATGTGATCACAAAGATTTGTTTAAGAAAGTAGTTGGAAGACATAATATAAATACAATTTAGCAATTCTATTGAGCTTGTAAAGAAATGTTAAGAATTGTTACTTTTATAGGACTAAGTGCCGGGTAAGGTGTATTGACCGTATTAATTCAGTACTTGGAGAAAGCCAGGAGGTTTCTAGTGGAATAGTCTTAAATTCTCAAAAGAAGCAGAATGATTGAGGCTAATCGATATAGATACAGACATGTTTATCCAAACTTTTCTTGCAAAATATTTACTTTGTTCAGGTGCTTCAAATAAACTGCTAAATTAAATGTTGTTTTTGCCATGTAACCAGATAAAGATTCAAGAAACAAAGCAGTGAATTGATTCTGTGAGTACTTTTCTCAAAGGGATTATTTTCTTTTTACTGCTTTGAATTTCCAATATTGAAAACCTATTAAAATCATAATAGATATTGACCAATATTGAGAACCTATTAAAATCATAATAGATATTGACCGATATTGAGAAACTATTAAAATCATAATTCCATGCAGAGGCAATTGCTTGACCAGCGGCAAATTTTATATTTAGTCATCTACTTGGAATATAGTGAATTAAAGTCAAAGTAGCAGTTTGAGAATCTGAAAAATTGTAATATTTAATTGAAGGATGCAGAATTAATTACTCATAAACAAATTTCACATACAGTACTGGTGGTCTAATTTTTTGCTTGTAATTTTAGAATTCTTATTGTAAATTTATGTATAGAATAACACAACCAATGAAACACGAAAAATATACGGTTGAAGAATAGGAGTAGAAAGGATTTTGATTATTTAGGTAGAAAACTGTCAGGTAATTCTACAGAGTTTTCAGCTTCCAGTTGGAGTGGCTGTCCCTCCTAGAGAAATCTTTTAGAAAAGTTATACCCTACAAAGAAATATTATACGTTGTGTTGACTTCAGCTTTTGATACACTTATAACACAATTTTAGTGGAGGTAGACGACGGTAGACCTTTTAAAAGGTGTTGGTTGTGTCACAATGACTTAAAATAGTATAATGACGGACCACTAGCATTTTTTTCTAATTTAATGGAAACTTAACAATAGTCTACGTATGAAAACTGGAACTAAGTACATATGACAGCTGGACAAAAATATATTTAACAGTAATTGTGGGTGTGAAATAAGAAGGGATAACTCACATCTAAATGTTATTAGTTATATAAGGTTTTACAAGTTTCCCTCATGCGGAAAAAAGGCTTTTGTCGCATTTTGTTAATTATGGGACTTTGTTCAAATATTATTTGAAGAATAGTTAAAGAAACAGCATTTTTTAACACAATTTTATTTATATATCCTGTTTTATTTTTAGAAAATTTCCTTTATTTTTAAAATGCTTTTTGAGATTTAATTTTAATTTCTTAAAATTAATCTTATCAATTAAAAATATTTTAAAACACTTTTAAATTGTATCTTATTGAATGAAAGTTTATATATAGAAAACGGTTTTCCTATACTTCCCATTTCTATGAAAATTTTCTACTTTAATAAATTTAAATTAATTTTTCAGGAATTTCATTGGAGGGTAACATCTATTAAATGTACAGATGTATTTTAATGTGCATTAGGATAACTTGCTAAAAGTTTTACAAGAATCTATGAAAACTAAAGTTTTAACTGTTTTAAAAATTAATGAATATTTTGTAAAATATGACATTAATACTTTTTAATTATATATCAATCTATGTTTGTTCAAAATTTCATAACCCTAAGTTAGTAATTTACAATATATATTTTTGACATCTACCATCTGGTTTAAGTTTATCTTAGACTTGTTTTATGACAACTTTTGAAATATTTTCCCTTCAATAAAAAATTAACTGATTTTATTTAACTTTCATAGTTATCAAAAGGTTTCGGAAGCAATATTTTGACAAAATCAAAAGACATTTTATTACCTAAATCATCACACTAAAATATACTAAGTACTTGAATATCATAATGTAAAAACGCTAATTACCACTAAATGCTATGCATAACGGTCTTAAGAATACAAATTACTCGGTTTCTTCTTAACATTTATGAATTCTGAAATCCTATTACTTAAAAATACGACAGGTATAGCTTCTTCTAGAGTGACTGTGAAAATATAGATGCATCTGCGTGACAGAAGTAATTATATGCTTTAAACGAGAAGTCGCACGTGGTTTATAAATATCTTTAAAAATTCATTGCTTAAATATTTTAACACAAATAAAACCGCAACGAAAAAGGAGGAAAAAGCATTGGTTTTTCAAATGTATTTTTACTTCTTAGAAACATAAATTTTAGCAAAAAAAATAGATCTTTATTTTAAGTGCATTTTATATAATTTATTTAATAGATAAGATGTAAACAAGATAAAAAATTTTAAAAATGCTGATAATCTTTTCCTTGATATTTTTAAATAACAAAAGCAAAAATATAAAAATGCTTCATATTAATGTTGTAAATATGTATTGACAATCTGAATAAACTTAATATGGCTATATCGCAATATCAAACTTATTTTCTGTTTTTAAGCATTATTAAAGATTTATCCATTTGTTCAATTTTTTAATCAATTTTAGGAAGATAAACCCAAATTTCATGTAATTTACTTTATTTTTCGTTATTGCTTCCATGCATAAAGTAAAATGAAGTATAGTAATCATGATAAGTTTAAAATCCTAATAACCCAAATATTTATTTTGACCCTGACTGACTGAGTGTTGAACATTTTAAGTGTTATATATGTATGTACGTGCTAGTAAACATTCATTCAAAAAATTTAAATATCCTTTTTGACCATTTTTGAACTAGTTATGATCAGCTTTCCACTGATGTCTGTACTTACATACGTACGTGTGCATGTTTGTGCGTATATACGTAGTGTATATGCATCTAGCATAACTCAAAAACTATTCGCCGTAAAAAGTCGAAAATTGTTTTGTAGGATTGTTATAACATCTAGTTGTGCAGATCCCCTTTTGGTTACATTCCGAACTCTATGTAATGAGAAATTTTAATATTACGAGTAATTACCATGTACATTTTAATTTAAAAAGGATTGGTTATAGATTGTCGAATTCTTGTCTTTAAGTCTATGATAGCATCTAATTGAAGTCCTCTTTCAAATGAAATTTGAAATCTAAATAATGAAAAATTTTAATATAGCGTATATTCCACTTAGCGTATTAATGCTGTGTGAGCATAGGTCAAAAACGATTAACTATAAAATGTTGAAATTTTGTATTTTGGATAATTATAACATATAGTTCGGCACCTCTTTTTCTGATCGCAATCTGCACTCTATATAGTGAAAAACCTCAATATAACTTTCATTAAGGCTCTGGAGCAAAATTAAAAAAAAAAATGTTAACCATAGAAGATCAAATGTCATGTTATGACTATGATAACTTCTAGTTTCATTTCATATCATTTGTGAAAAGAATTCTTGAAAACTAAAGCTAATAGACGTGATTGGCAGTGAGGTATCAAGTTAATATGAGGACAAAAGACTCATTTTGCTTTTGATTTTATGCAAAAAGTTCTTTCTATTCTTTTACATTAATCATATCACTCATTCTGTAAGAAATAGTTGGCTAAATTTAATTAATATTGATGGTTGTATTCCAAAATTCTAAGCTTGTTATTAACGACAAAATAGTACAAAACTATTATTCTTATACACTCAAATCTTTTCATAGAAGTTATAATATTATATAAAAATTAAATGAAATCATTAATTTTTTTAATATGCTTAATTTTAATCTTTCTAGATCCATTGCAATACTGCTTTATAAAAATATACTTGCCTACCACTTTTCCTATTGTAACCTCCCTACCTCCCGCACAGATAAGAAGAATTGAAGAATTCCCTAAAGTTAGTCAATATGGGTGCATTCTTGATCTTTCTAAGTTAAAGGGTAGTTTATGATTTTCAACTTTGAGTAATTTCATTAAGGTGACAGTTGTCCTAGACATGGGTGAAATTGAACTGAAAATCGAATACTTTTATTTCATTAAATTACAATTAAAAATCAAGATTGAGTAGAAAAAATGATTTTTTTAAAACCATCGTCTTAACAGGAATATAGCTGTTAGCATAAGTATTACAAATAACTAGCGTGTTTTGCCCACTAGATGGTTTATATAAAAAAAATCTGAAATATATACTAATAACAAAACATATACAAATATATATATTTCCCTCTAAAATCTACCATGAAAACTATTCATATCTGTCCTAAAAATAAAAATATAAATAAAGTAGAAAACACGAAATAAAAAAATCTGTCATATTCTGATTTATATGTTGGTTACACATTGCCATTCATTGCATTTATCTGCCTTTCTCTTCATTTGATTTGTCCCGCCGCCATTATTTTTTCCCTGGGTATGATGCACAGCGAAACTGCTTTCTACTGTGGCACTGCTGCATAATACACAGATTTATTTTCAACATTTTTCACCATTTGAGCACCAATGTTGAGACTGCTCGATATCATCTTTCTTTTGTAAGAATTAAAAAGTCGAGTGTTTTCGCAACAAGGCTTCTAAATTTAGCAATTACTCATCTAACTTGTTTAACTCAATTAAAGTTGTTAAGCAGGTCATAAATTTTTATAACTGAAACATTAACTTGACCCAAGCTTTTAAGAAATAAAAGGGATTTTGTCTAATTTTTTTAAAAAATATCAATAAGAACTAATTTTTATAAAAAGTATCAATAAGAACTAATTTTTATATTTCAAGATTATTTAGCTTAAATGAATCCAATTCGACTAATTTTGATCAAAATCACTTGCCTAGTTGTTTTTTTTATTATAAAAGTTTAGAAAAATAAAATTGTTAACGAAAATTTTGGAACAGATGTATTATACGGGTCCGTTGGTAACATTTTAGTCACTAGCGGTAAATGAATGCATGCTTAACAATTTTATAACTATTTAAACACAATTTTATCATTATATTTTGTGATATTTTATCTTAAATTCTCTCTTAACCAAGCTTTGCGCGGACGGTGGAACTTGGAAATGCAATGAAATAAAAATAGATGTTATCTAACAACTTTGCTTTTGCGCCAATTCCTCAGATGTGTTGAGCAGATACCCCTTACCGAAAGTATACCTTGGATTCAGGAATAAGAACTATTCTTAATTAGAAATATTGCAAATTTTAATTATAGAAATATATTTATATCGAGTTATCTGTTGAATATCTAGTTTATTTTGAATGTATTTGTAGTTTATATTAATATGATTCTTTTGAGATGAAAATAAAAATGTTTATTTGTGACAAATAGAAAAGAAAAAAATTATTACTCAAAATTAAAACCACACAAGTTTAACAATAAACCAAAAGAATTAAACATACCAAAATTTCTCGAAAATAGTAAAAAAAATTTCAAACATTAAAAGGGCTTCAACGGATTGTATAATAGATCTGTACCAATTTTTTTAATCAAAGATCAATTGTCCAATGTATTTTCTATGAAAACATTGCCAAAAAAATTAAAAACGAAAAAAATGAAGTAATAAAAAGGTGAATGAAAGTATTTAGTTTTATGTAAAGCTATTGGATAACAAAATTTAATTACTAATTAATTCTGGAAGAGTGGATTCTCTCAAACTAACGAACTAAGAAATTTCTGCTTTAAAAAACAAAGAAAAAAATAGAATATGAAATATAAAGGATATTATATAGCCACATACGTACCATGGGCAACCAAAAATTCGTTTCATAGGGTAGAATTGAAATCAAAATCACGAGCTCAAAAAATATTACACCTAAGTGATTCCAGAAAAGTAATAGGTCACAAATCTGGTTTGCAACACTGAAGCTGATACAGGGAGCGAAAATATCAAAAGATATCAAGAGATGGCTATATCCCATCTATTCCACTGTTAGATATAGCAATTAAATGGTAAAGTAAAAGTTATTCAGTGAGTTATAATTAACTTGATAATTTCTTAAGTAACGTAGTATTATAACAGTGTTATTACATTAAGATCCCAAGAAAATAAAATTGTTACAAATAATAAAAATAAAAAGTAGATTTATCATTAAAAAAGCGATCTGGTGCTTTTTAGCCATGTCGGAAAGAATAAACTTCAGAGGCCATTAAAGGAACGGTTTTAGTACAGGATCTCAGTGTAAAAGATATCTGGTAAAATTCGACTTTGAAATTATTTATTTATGACGTCATAGCCACTACTTACAGCAATCATTTACTCATAAAAATACAAATTTAGATTAAAGGAGTTAGCATTTTGGGTGGTTTTTAATTAATTTCTTCTTTAATTATGGTCATACAAAAAGGAGACTTTCCGAAACAAGTTCCTGAAAATTTTCTGAATCCGTGGATACATATCTCAACCCCTTACTCTCAGCCTTTTTTGAGGAGTTGATGCCACGTACAAACAGATAGTTTCGGGCAGATTTTAATGTGTGTAAGATGAAAACGTAAAGCATTTTCTAAAAAAATTTTTTTTGAATTTTAAGAATATTTGAAATACTCCAGGTGACTTTGTAGTTGCCACATCCCACGAAAGTGTATCGACTGTTTATATTATAGTGTATTAAATAAAAATTATATCCAGTGATTATTTTGAAACTTAAAATCTGTTCATTCTGTTTCGTTATGGTTATTCTGTACATAATGAGAAATGTATATTTTTAATATTATATTTTCTCTCAACATTTTCCGCACTTGCTTACGATAACAACTAACTTCTTAAAATAATAAAAAATTAATATTATACAAATAAAAAAAGTCATATCTATAAGTAAAATTAGTGCACATGGAGCAATTTAAATTGAGGTTTTTTTTTTAAATAATAACTACTATATTAAATATTTTACCTTATAATCGAAACCGCTGTTACATAATAACAAGATATTAAATTTTCAAAAACGGTGATTAAAAACAACTTTAAATAGTTTTAAAAATCTGCTTTAGCCATAATATGCTGCAATATATCTTAACTGTTCATTGTAAAATATTAAAACTCCGATTGATTAGAATGGCAGCATTAAACTAGTCTTTCATTTTTAAATAAAAAAAATTTTCAGGGAATGTAAACCACTATTATTTCGAGAAAGTAAAACCTTTGAGTCTGAATACAGCATAAAATACGATGTTAGCCTAAGTAAAGTACAAATAGGAATAGAAAGTACGTAGGCAGCTATTTCGTTGATTCGAGAGAATGACATTCTCAATGCGAGAGGCTGAGACTGTAATTGGAAGCTACTGAGTTCTCTCGTATTGAGAATACTGCTCTTTCGAAGGAGCGAAACAGCTATCTCCGTATTTTCTTCATTATTTATGTTTTGCGTTGGTTTTGCATTTTATGCTAAACTCTTATCTCGGAGGAAAAATAACATTTAAGCTTTGAATCACAGTCTTATAATTTGAAACAAAAAGATTGCATCTAGAGCTGAAGTTCAAAATTTGGCTAGTGATTGAAAAAAAATTGTATCAAGGGGTAAATCCACTATCGTAATATCTTTCAATAATATGTGCAGTACAGGTCAGGTAACAATTCCATTTCTAGGTTCTTCACCTGTCTGTTGCCTCCCACCTTTTCTTTTACCCTGCGCAGAAAAAGCTTTACTAAATTCTTCCTAAGACTCCCAGGAAGTCCATCCATTTGGCCGTTAGGATTCACCAACCCCAGAGCCAGACGGGAAGCTACGCAACAGGGCGACCACAGATCGAGGCCGGGGAAGGGCATCGTTAAGGTTAGGTCTGCTATGATGGGTGACTCTGCAACATGGCCAGAAGCTACGACCCCAGGAGCTAACATCTGAAGCTCAGCCAAAGGGACTCCATTCCCTGAGGGGCCCAAAGCTCGACTTTTTTATGCTGCCTTCAGCGCCCTCCATCCCAATTTTTTTAAACAATTAATTATTAAATTTGTAATTACGGTCTCAGTTTTTCTTTTACCCCTAAAACTAATGCGAGGTTTCAGTGGGTATTTTTGTGCCCGACGAGTCATAGGGGTTTAGTGTGGTGGGCCAAAGTTCCGTCGTAGTGACTCCCGAGTGGTGGTTCCGATGTCCAGGACTGCAACCGTCGCCTCTCAAAATTTTGTTCTCTTCCATTTTGGCCATTCGGTTTCCGTTTCAAATTACAACGAGCAACGTATTTCGGGCTACAATACTAACCCTAACGATGCTCCAGACACTTCGAAGGGCACTGGAGGAATTCACAGCCATATTGGCCCGGATATATGATTGGTTCTGGTAGGTGACTTGGATGTAAGCATCCTGCCTGATCATGAGTACCCTTTTATACCCATTGTGCTTTCCTATTAACTTTTGGGATTTCCAGTAGGACAATGCGACACCCCACACCTCCAGAATTGCGACACAGTAGCTTCAGAAGCATTATTCTCTCTTTAAACACTTCCTCTGGTCATCCAAAATTAGCAGACATAAACATTATTGAGCATATCTCGGATGTATTGCCACATGCTGTTCAGAAGAGATATCAACTACCTTGCATTGTTAGGTATTTATGGACAGCCCTGATGGATTCATGGTGTCAATTATTTCCACCACTACTTCAGACATTAGTCAATACGATGCCACGTAATCTGTCATGTAAAGAGAATGGGGTACGTGTGTGTGTTTATGTGTACATATATGTATACATACATATACACTCAAGAGCTAAAACATTATGACCACCCCCTACATTTTTCAATGAACTCGCCTGGATGATGTGGAAGGCACTTGATCAGGTGGAAGTGGAATTTAACTGCTGCTGGAGAGTCTGAAGAATCATTCTTTCACTTACATCTGTGTGTGATGGGAAAGGCTGCCGATCTTAGCAATTTTGATAGAGGGCAGATTGTAATAGCTCGAAGGCTCGGAAAAAGTATTTCCGAAACTGCATGACTCGTGGGTTGTTCGCGATCTACAGTTGTTAGTACCTATGCAAAGTGGATGAATGATAGTGAATCCAGCAGTAGATGACATGGTGTAGGACATCAACACGCTATCAAAGAAAAAGGTCGTCGGAGGCTATCTCCCATAGTGAAGCAAAACCGGAGCCAGACAGTGGCTCAACTGACAACCTTATACAATGCATAGCGAAGTAGAATAACATAGGAGCACACTGCTCAGAGGACACTGTTGAATATGGGGCTATTCAGCAAACGTTCCACTCGTGTGCCTTTGCTGACCAAGCGTAATCGCCAACTGCGCCTACGCTGAGCCATTGTACAACGCGACTGGTCCATGAATCAGTGGGAGAGAGTTGCCTCTTGAGGTGAATCACGGTTTGTCATTCATCACGCCGATGGCCGTATCAGGATAAGCCGTCTTCCTGGCGAATATTTGCTTCTTCAATGTACAGTAGGTCATACGCAGGCCGATGGTGACGGTATTATGCTTTGGGGGGGCATTCTCTTGGGCGTCTCTGTGACCCGTGGTTGTGGTAGAGCTGACCATGAATGCTACAGGATATCTGAACATCATTGCGGACCAGTTGCACCCTTACATAACCTCTGTTTTTCCAGCTGGAAATGGAATGTTCCAACAGGACAACGCCCAATGTCACAACTCTAAAACTGTGTTGGAATGGTTCCTGGAATATGATGCTGAAATCCAGTTAATGTCCTAGCCGCCTAACTCACCGGATCTCAATCCGATAGAACACATTTGGGATGTCATGGAACGGCAGCTCAGAGTTCAAAGACCACCAATTCGCAATATCTCGGATTTGCGTAACCGTTGTTTAAACTTCTGGTACAATCTGTATCCGACCATGTACCAGGGACTTGTCGCATTCATGCCAAGGCGTGTTGAAGCTGTGTTGCGCGCCAAATGTGGAACAACTCGTTATTAAAAGATGCTTATAATGTTTCGGCTCTTGAGTGTATACTTATGTCTACCGGTTGACATTCATAGTAGTAGCTAGTAGCAAGGCATCAGACCTACTAGTGTTGAAATTTTATTGTGTAAATCTGTTTCAAACTATCTTGTGAAGAAAACAATAAATGTGTACGTAGTTCATTTTCGTCAAGCATCAAAATGAGAACAATAATTTCGTACCACCCTGTTGAACTGCAGTCATTGTTGTACTTTTTTATATGTATTAAAAGCTCCTCTAAGTACTTAGTTTGAAGATTACTGATTTAGATCAGGGTTTGCCAACATTTTTTTTTTGGCGAACCAAAAGTTAAAAATTAGAGGGCAAAAATAGTTTATTCTAAATTTTTAACAGCTACAGAAACTATTTCTATGTTTATTTCTCTTGACACTCTGAATCAATTTTACATTCTTTAGTAGACATTTTGAATTTGAAATAATAAAGGAATATCTACATTCACCGAAACAAGCACCAGCAATACTACATTATTTATTTTTTAACAACTATTTACATTGCCTCTATACCAAGTTCTAAACTTGGCCACATATTACTAAACATCTACATCAATAATATACCACGACACTAGCCATGTTCAAGAACGACATTGCTATTCTACTTAAAATTCCCAATGTATAGAACAGGAATAAATACTTACAAATACATACTGATGTCCTCGAACGATGATTCGAGAGATGGGGTATTAAAATTAATAGCTCTGAAACAAAAGCCATTGTCTTAAGTTACAAAAGAATCCTATAACTGCCTGTCATGATATGTGGTCAACTTCTTTAAATGTGTGTTTAAAAGCCATGGTGCGTATTTAGACAGTCGTTTAACTTGAGAGGAAAATATTGACTATGTCATTAGTAAATTTTTCTGAGCTGGGAAAGACATTGCTCATCTGCTATATCAGAATCATTTGGGATTGTGAAAGTAGCTGCTCTTGCATAAAAAAGTAATGGGGCCCATTTTTCTGTATGTAGCCCGGTGCTGGGTGTATAAAGCTAACATTTTGATCTAGAGAGTTCCAACAATATAAAGAGAGCGTTAAGATGTATTCGAAAAGCACACAGGTATATCTCTAATGAAACAATTCACAAGCACTTCATTATCAACCCCTTTCGGAAGGTGATTGTTTCAATAAAACCAAATTCTATGCCAACATATACTCCTTTAATAACGAAAAAATTGTTAATACTGTCGACAACGATTTCGATAAACATTGTACGTGTAAAAAGGGCGACTATTGTGCTTCACACGGTTATTAACTAGCTCTTTTGATTTCATGACCTCCCTGAATTTTCCGTAACTTATCTCCTTTTCTATCTCCACAGCTGTATAATTTTTACCCATTACAAGTCTAAGGTAATCTTTAAAAATTATTAAATTAGTTTTTTCTTTCATTTAAAATTAAGTACTGACAATTTAATTCTTTTTTTAAATTAATCTTATCTTCTAATTTGTTATTTCCTCTCAAATTTTAATTATTAACCTCAATTTTTGTTACCCTTAACTCTTGTTAAGTTTTTTCAATGTTTCGATAATTTGATTCACAACAGTAAACGTAATGTTCTTTACCTCTAACATTCAATATCTGGGATATAGAGCTTTCGGCGCCAGAAAACTCAGATTCCAAAGCCAATGCTGCTATGTCCTTTTATCATACGAAATAAGTAATATTAGAACTTGCACAATACTTATAAAATTCTATAGAAAATATGAAGCTTGGGTAGTATGCAAATAAAACTTAAATACCATATTTTAGTCAGAACAGTCTACTGTATGGATGTGAAACCTAGAAACTAAGTGATCAGCCAGAAAAAAAACTGATACTGTCTAGACTAGATGACTTAGAAAAATTCTTAAAATAAACTGGCCTATTAAAACATCAGATGCTGAAATATCCAAACATTTTAACTATAAACTCCTAGCAATAGTAAAATCAAAATACAGATGGCAGTGGATAGGGCATAAATTACGAATGCCTCCATCAGACCCTAACTTGAGCTCCTGGTGGTAAAAGGAAAAGAGGTCGACCTAAATACACTTGGCGACAAGTGATCATCAATGAATGGAATTATTTTGGTGGCCGAGCTAGCGGAAAGTCAGAACTGCTATACTGGACCAGTGGGGATGGAGGTTGGCCTCATGCGCCACATGGTGTAAAAAGAATTAAGAAGTATTTGCCCCGAAAGAGAAAGGTGTTGGGCGGAGCTTAAAATGAACATATCCCCAAATTCTAGGACCAATTCATCTATATTCTTTGTGTACTTTGGTGTGCTGCTATCTATTTTATTTCTAAACGAGAGGTAATGAGACCGGGACCTACTGCATAAAGCTGATTCAGAACAGCCGCTAACATCTATGCTACCAGTGAGATTCGAACCCACGAAAAGCACTAAAAAGGAGTTACTTATATTGGATTTTCTTGTAACCGAGTTAAAAAGTCCTCGCATGTCTCTATGTTAAAATGAAGCTACTCTTCTGTATGTAATGGGTAGTTTTGGACCACTAAAAATTTAAATTGTATATTGTCGCAGTAGTGAGGTTATAGAAGAAAAGATCACAATTTGGAAATAAAAATGTTGAGTATATTCAAGCAATCCGTCTTTAACGCTCTCCGCCATAACGTTTTACATTCACTTTTATAGGGCTGGGAGTGCTCCAAACAATGAGAATGTAAAGAGTTTGTTAAGTGGAACAAGCTAAAATTGAAACTAAGTTAAGTAAAGGAGTTACATAGGAATAGCTAAATTGAACAGAAATTAATTTTCTCAAAAACACCAAAGATTTACACAGTTAAATTAGAAAGAAAGACTCCCGCCAAAGGTTTTAATTTTATGGATAGAATAACAAGAATTTTATATCAGAATATAATTATAATTAAGTTGATTGGTTTGGATTAAAATATCATTATATATATATATATATATATATATATATATATATATATATATATATATATATATATATATATATATATATATATATATATGTCAGGTTTGAAAACGTAAAATTATTAATTTAGGGATTTGAGAGCAGAAAATCCAGGCGCATGAATCGTTAATAACTCATTATAAAAGCACTTGACGTGTAAGGATCGAGAGAGAAAGGGTTGCTGCCTGAACCATTGCTAAATTCGGTTCATTTGTTATAAGGTGGACGCTAGACAAGAGGTGCCATGCTTGATGGTTTACTGCTAAAATGTGCAATTTACATGAAGAAAGATATTATCAAGAAATCTTTAGCTCTATGACTTTTATTATGCCTATCATATATATGTATATGTATATATATATATATATATATATATATATATATATATATATATATATATATATATATATATATATATATATATATATATATATAATTAAACTAAAGTTAAAAGTTATTTGCACTGAACTTGTAGATAATCAGCTTAGTTACTGTAATTTATAATAGTATATAAATACCATATATTCCTTTAATTTGTTGCGGACCGCATAGAACCTTCAGTGTCGTCATTTGCCCATGCATGCACTAGATTATAGGTTACATCATTAAACATGCATTTTTTTAAAGTAGATTCAGACATAATGAAGTAATAAAATTTTCCACAATATTAATAATTTTAGATATTTACGTTACAACAATTCTTTTTGTATGTCATATCTAGTCACGATACTGATTTAAATCTAACGGTTTAAACTCTGCAATTTTGAACTTATTACATTACTCCATTCAAATTTTTTGACATACGTGATAGCACGCTAGTTGTAAACAGGTTTATAATTTATCCTTTATGTCTCTTGCGGGATGATGAATTTACAAAGTTTTTTTTAAAACCAATAATGTTCACAACAGTCAGTAAAATTTTTAACATAATAAATAAACTGGTTTGAAATTTTTCCTATCGGAATATATGTTGGTAATCTGTATATTAAATGACTGTAATGAAAATATTTTATTATTTTTAATAATTAAATTATAAGCTTTTGTTTTAATTTCGAATGATTTTTCAAATAGTTCATGACTTATTTATAGCGTAGTTATCTATTTTGTCAGCTACATATGTTTGATCAATTTAACGTAAAATTAAAGTTTTTATGTTATTTCGATCTTTTGGTACTTTGCTATCAGTAACAAATAATATTTTTAAAAACAAATTTTAAAAGTATTCTTGCATTAAATGTTTACTTTTATTTTAATACCCAAATTATTTTGTGTAAATATTAATTTTGAAATTGAACTTACAATCGCCAAACATTTTCATCAATTATAATAATATTAAGCAACTGATAGTCAAAATCAAAAGAAATTTTGCAGTGCAATGTAGTATTGTAAAACCCTTGAGAATTACTGATTCTCTATCTCGGTAACATGAGACTCGCGCTGCAAAACAGAAAGTGCAAGTATTCAATTTCTTTTATAAAAATACTAGATTGCATAAATTAACCTTCCTAAATGTCTAAATTTTAAATCATTTTAGATTGCAAAACCCAGAAAATTACAATTTATATAGTATTTTTTATAAATTTCGTCTCCGGGTAGTCACTGACACATCTCCGCGCCCATTTTCTATAACGATTCAGAGATCACTTTTGGAAACTTGTTCCAAAGTCACATTCAAGTTCTTAAGGTGAGAGTACGCAAACTTAACGTTCACACTGTTGCAATATTCCCAAAGTTGCTTTTTTTTACCCCAAAGTTGAAAGTAATTTCTTATATTTAAAAATTGATTTTCCTTCCGTTTCACTGAAATCAAAATTAAGTATAATAATGCAATTAGATCATTGGTATAAAAATATTATATGAGGTTAATTCAATGCACAAAAATTGCCATAAAATATACTTTTCGGCAAACTACAGCTTTTAAATATAATTTCTAACTTTTTTATTTCTTAATAAATACCTCTTACAAGAAAAAAAATATGGTTTTAACTTCAATTTTAATATTTTATCATTAAGATAGTTTAATCTGTTTAGTACTGAAACATTATGATAATAATGTTTTATAATTCTGGTTAGATTTCACTTAAAACTCAAACAGATGTAACATGATTTATTTTGAATTCTGAAAACAAAACAAAAACAGCTCTGATTCTATTTTTAACACAAAGTTTGCGTTCCAGACGAAAGAAATTGTATTGAAACTGAGGAATTTTTAAAAAAAGTAAACGTTAAAAGAAAGTCTGCGCTTTGTCTCCTGAGATGTAAAGAAATTGATAGATTGGGCAGAGAAAAATGTTGCTATAGGAAAAAAAAGCTAAAATACACCTTGGAATTTCATGCATTGATTTCGAAAATCATTGAAAGCAATGTGGAAAATAGGCTGAAAATTCTGCTTCAATGAATAAATTTGTGTCACTGCTGAAACTTGTAATGAAACGGTGATATTAAAATAAAGGTAAAGAAGAAACTATTACAAAACACTTATTTGAAAAAAAGAAAGGTGTAGTAATTTGGTTCTGGGATAAAGTACTTTAAAAATATAACGGGTAAAATAAAGAACACTTTTTTATTTTACACACTTAACGTTTCAAAGACTAATTTTTTAATAAAATAACAAAAAGCAAGCAAGATTTTTTATTCAATTTTCTGATATAAAAAGAAGTTATGTTCATAAATAACACAATAAACATTTCACTATAAATCTATTAATGCATTTCATTTCGTGTATTTATTTAAAATGATAAATTCGATTCATGTGAATATTATATTTAAATAAAATAAATGAAAAAGTGAAAAATACAAAGGAAAAGGTTGAACATTTTTGATTATTTTATATATAAACTGAACTGTGTTATAAGTGATACAATCTATATATAAGTTATAAAAAGATTGGAAATTTATTACGCTAGGTGATTTCAAATAAGAGATTATAAATTTTATAACAGTATACAGCAAATCATTTTTCCTTTTATATACAATTACCATACATATATTTAAACATCACAGCAATTTTTAATTTAAATAGTTTTATTTTACGTATTTTATCTCTTTATGAAGTGTTTTTACTCCATAACAGACTTTAAGAAAGTGTTTCATACTACATCTACACAGCTTGGACAGGAAAATTTTATTCCTAAATTCAAAAGAAATCAAAATTATTAAATAGGGACTTGTAATTATACTCTCCTAGATTTATAAGATATGATATTAACACGTGAATGCTTGGCAATGTATGACATACGCATCTCTTCACATAAAGGTTTTTTCTCAATCTCTCTCTGAAAATGGATGATTCCCCGTGTAGCCGACTTTCAGGTCATAACCTTCGATGAGGGGGATCAGTTGAGAAATTCTATACGTAAAATACTTTATATTTCTGAACAGCCTATAATAAATATATCATACTATTCGTATTTTATATTCATTTCAAATTGATGTTAGGCAAACAAAAGAGAAAATAAAGGGGATTTAGTAAAGTGGGAAATTTCTCTCTTTCTCTCCCCCCATATATATGCCAAACAGCCATTACATTATGACCATCCTATTAATATTGGTATTGACTCCACAAGGTGCTGGTAGGTAGTCTGAGATAACTGGTACCATGCTCTCACAAACTGGTCCTGCAATCCCAGTATATTGCGAAGGGGTAGCTTGGCAGCACGATTTGGTTTTCCAGGTGGGACTCTATTGGATGCTCTATTGGATTAATTTCAAGAGAATTTGTAGATCAAGATATGCTTGAAAACCCCTAAAATGTACCTGGAACTACTCCCTGACATTTAGATCCTTATGACATGGTGCATTAACATGTTGGTAAACACCATTCTTCGCCGAAAATACTGATGTCATTAATGGGGAATCGGATTTGCAACGTTGTTCACCTAACGCATTAACTTTAAGGATTGTTCTATGGGGATTATGGGTTCTAATGTGGTCCATGAAAACTGATTACAATATAATACCTCCGATCTGCCACAGATTTATCTCCGTCAAACTGTGCATCCTGGAGCCAGGGTTTCCTTTGTAAATCAGCGTATTCTTCCACGCTCGTCGATGTGATGGACCAGAAAACGAGAATCGTCGGACCATGCAACTTTCTTCCATTCTTCTAACGTTCAATTCTAACGTTTCTTGGTCCATTGCAGACGCAACTGGCGATGACGTGCCGTAATTACAGGGATATGTTTCGGCCATCGGCTGCGTAGGCCCATACGCAGCAATGTACGCTGCCCAGTGTGTTGCGTAACACTGTCTGAGTCATGACTGTTATAGGTGGTAGTGATTTTGATTGTTGTAGCAGCGGTTACGACAAACAATGCGTAGCAATCTCCGCTCTCCTCTGGAATTAATGCTCCTTGGATTACACACTTCTAACCGGTGACTTGTCTTTTCACCATCCATACACCACTTTCGATTTGTGCTCAAGACAACTTCACATGAACAGCCCACTAAATATGCCGTTTCAGATAGTAATGTTCCCAGTCGCTGAGAAATAACGATTTGATCTTTATCGAAGTCCGATAAATCAGCTGCTTTAACCCCTTATGTCGCTAAACGCGCTATTTTTGGAAAGACAATACTTCAACATCAACTGCGCACTCACAGTTGTTTTGTTCCTGGGTGATCCTATTCTTATAAATGAGGAGGTCATAATGTAATGACTCTTCGGTGTATATAAGTGTGTATGAGTAATGGGTGTTTTTACCAACTAGAAAATTAAAATGTTATCTATGCTAGAAATGGCTTGGTAAAAAAACGGAAAATTTGAAATTAAAAATATAGAGTTTAAAGAGACAATTCTTCTTTGTCGCTCTGTCTCACGCATTACATTCGGTTTTAATGGTATGGGGACGCTAATCAGGCAGTCAATGAGAATGCTAATGTTAATCATATGATGACAAGTAAAAATCGAAACGTATCGTTACGTAAAAGTGCTATATAAGAACAGTTAAGCTAAGCAGAAATTAATTTTGTTGTTCGCAAGTTTGTCAAATGTTATAACAGAAGAGAAACAAAGGTAATTCTCCAAAGGTGCAATATTAGGAATAAAATCACCAGAAATTTATATTACAATATAATAGAATTAAGTTAGTTTTGGGTTAAAATATCATTACTCACACACGCACACACACACACATTTATATACATATATATAAAGTGCAAATTTAATACTCGCCGCTACACCAGAAAATAGTCCCTATTATTTTTAATTGCCCTGACTTACTGGGTAATGAAAAGACCTTATTTTTAGTAATATAGGTAATTTTCAGTAGTAGTAATTTTCAGAGTAATTTGCAGTAATGGCCACATTTCATTAATAAGGTATGAAAGTTAGGCATTAATTAGGGATGAAAATTAGGTATTAAAGAATGAGAATAGTAAAAGGAGAATAGTAGATGTGTAGAATCATTCATGCACGCAGGAGGCAAAATGTCTACTTTGGCTCATAGAATATATACTAGAAAAACGCATTGACAGGGGGCTGCCAAATTCCTTGCACGTAGGCGGCTAATACTCTGGAACCAACCCTGTATATAATATATACATATATATATATATATATATATATATATATATATATATATATATATATATATATATATGTATATTGTAACGAATTCTCGTTACCTTAAATTCCTGATGCAGACGCGACTAAAACTGTAAGAAAAGACGGCATAACGTAGAAGAATAGCCACCGTGCCTTTTGTGAGCATTTGAACTGAGCTCTTCTTTACCTAGTGAAAGGACGTTGTTTAGAACAGAATGGGATGCTGAATGGAGGATTGTTGACACCTAGGACGATCTCAATCATTCTGTCGGAAAAAATCATTAGGATGCTGGCGAAGTGTTCGCAGTGTTAGTTTCAATGGCATCTCGAAGAAAGAGTTTCACACGACAGCAATCATCTACATTGTAAGGGAAGCAGCAGTACTTCCTCCAAGGGTTTGTCCGGAGACATCGACTAATGATCGTCGAGATTGTTTGCGATTACTGCAACTTCCCTGGCACCTGCTAGAGAGTCTACGCGCGCTTTCCAAACCACGTACTCAACCAGCTGTACGATCAGCTGAGATGGACATTCTTGCGGTCAGACAACTATATAAAAGAGCAGAGTTCGAGGCCCAGAGAGGATTTTTGGACCGATCGGGTCTCCTGTGAACTCATCGGCCCAGAACGACGAGGGAGCGACTGAATGTCATCCCCCCTTTTTTTCTCTTAGGAATCTGATTCCTGCATCGATCATTTTTCCCTTGTAGATATTCACCGTTTCATCTGTATTTATCATAACTTCAATATTGTGTTTCTAAATAAATATCATAGTTTGTACGTAGGCCTCCGCTATCCTTTTCGGGCTCACTTAGAGCCCCAGTACGTTACAATATATATATATATATATATATATATATATATATATATATATATATATATATATATATATATATATATATATATATATATATATATATATATATGTATATATATATATATATATATATATGTGTGTGTGTGTGTGTGTGTGTGTGTGTGTATGTGTATGTGTGTGTATACAGTATGATACTCAATCTTTCATGTTTAATTAAAAATAAGCTTTATTTTAATTTCCGAGTAATGAATATATGATTTCTGTTAAAGTGTTTCTGTATGCAACTTAATTGTGATTAAAATTAAAATAATCAGTACTCATAGGTGAAATTTTCCCGGATCATCTTTAGCGTACATATTTTGTAGCTTGAGATCATAATTATTCAATAAATAGATTCGAACATTAACAGCCCCATTCCAATTTCAAATACTACAGGGAGATGTTTAATTACCTTAAACTTAGCTCGAACATAAAACCGTTTTAAAGTTATTTTCGAAAACTCTTGTCAATTCAATACCCTCCAGAAAAATTGAAGTAACTTCTGTGCGGTGACTTTAAATGTACACAACAAAATAAGTACTACCTCTATTATTTTAGGCTCGAAGCTAAAAGCTGTGATAAACTTAAAATTACCGAACTTTGGAGTTTAAAATATCAGTGTAGAAGTTCTGTGCTTCAAGAAGAGGGAAAACTAAAAACAAATTAAATTATACAAACAGGGGAAAAAGCTTATTTCAAGGCAAATGTGCTCGGGTAGCTTTACTGGGTAAACAGTTATATCACTCAATTATGAGAAACTTGAGACGTTTTCAAGACCTTTAATTATAAATGAACAACCAGGTTTATTTACTTTTCTTAAATCTTTTGAACGGAGAAAAGCTTGTATATAACAGTTATCAGCAGTATTCTTTTTACGTGATTTATACAGAGAATAGAGTGTACCAATTCATTTCTGCTAAATCTAAGCATTAATGTAAAAGGAAATATTTCTGTTTACCTAATAATTTTTCAACTAAAATAATTTTAAAACTCGGTGCCGCCGCTTGTTTAACATTAAAATAAAAAAGATAATTTTTCCTCATCTGACACATCTTTGAATTGCTAAACATTTATGTACGATAAATACTTATGAATACAAATTAAATTTAAGCACAATTTTCTTAATTGAAAGTTAATAACATTTGAAATTATCTGGGGATAGAATAAAATTATTTTTAAATAGAATTTGAAATATTTTTAATTTATTGAAAGGAATACGTTTCTTAAGTATGAATTAATACTTTTTGTATAGTATATAAATATTGCAATATATATAATTTAACAGAATTAAAACGAAATATATAATATCGTTTACAGAATAAACAATGAAACCTTTTAGAACTGAAAAAGGAGCTGGTTGCAGATTCAAAACCAATTGTTTTCTTTAGCTATAGCTTTTCATTATTGGAATCAAATTCAGGAATCGTACTACAGTTCGGAATCCGTTGTTGGCAGTCCGTCACAAACTACTCAGTGTTGATGTCGCCAAAAAGTGGTTTGACGATAAAGCTTCAAGCGAAACATCTGTTCAATATTCACCACTTTCACATTATTACTTTAGTTCTTGTTTTATTTATGCGTAATTTTCAGAAAGAATAAATTGATAAATTGTTAAACTCTAAAGTACACCAATTAATCTAAGCATTAAAAATATTTTCCTTATCACGAGGGTTAGTTGATTGGTTTGTTAGTGCATAATGGCACTAATTTCTCTTGGGACAAAAAGTGTCAAGCATGCATTAAGACGAGGTAGCTGTCTATATTATGATTGAGGTGAGGAGTAAATGTCTGGAACCATGCGTCATCAAGTAGTTCGTGTTCTTGGTGCAAGGCAAGGTTTCCGACAAAGGCCGATGTTTAAGGTGACCCAATAAATGCATAAAGCATTTCAGATGAACAGATGTACAAATTTTGGTGATATACAGTAACTAGAACTTGTCCAATGTTGGCATATGATAAGGAAGTGTAACTTCCTTAAAGCTGGCTGTGAACACCCATCATTGCCAGGTAAAAGCTTACAACGAATTAATTTATCTAACTATTTAAAGTAAGTTCAATACTTTCAAATATTGAAAATATCATAAAGATTGAGAATTTCGTTTGAGATTGATGAGTGCACCACTTTCGAAACACAATATATAAATTCAATATGACGTCACGTATTGGAGGCTATCAACTTAAAAAAAAATTTTGCTATGGTAAAATAAATTCGAAATTAACCAGATCTAATCACATACAAAGCATTTTTGTCTATTAAGAACTATCTATAAACAAAATTAGGTGATTATAGACTACTCTAAACTATAAGAAAATCTGATAAAAACATACACAGAGTTTGTTTTATTTGTTAGTTAAAGAGTAGGATTTTTTAATAAAATAATGGTCATCAATGGGATAAAGTGTTTGAGTAATAACCATAATATATATATATATATATGTATATATATATATATATATGTTGTAACGATCCGTTACATGACCCTAAAGAACGAGGAGCCCAAAGGTGACCTTTCGCCGCAGACACTTACGATTAGCGGCAAGGTAGAAACGGGTGGTATAAGATACCCGTGGATACTTAATTGAAAACGGTTCGTGTGTTGCAGCCAAAAATGTCTGAGGGCTTTGTGAGGCTGTTGAATGGAAAGACTCTGTTAAAAGATTCTAAATAATTACAGTGCACATTGTCGCCCATTAGCGGTAGCGAAAAGGGCAATTAAGTTGTTTGGGTCGGCTGATCTGAAGACGGTTTTTCGGCCGCATATGGAAACGAAACAGCTGATCCAGGCGGGAGGTGACCGCAAGATTGCATCATCCTGGTTCTGGAAGTTTCCCGAAGAATCGCGTAAGGGGATACAGGGACGCTATAAAAGAAGAGTGACGGGGCCAAAACGAGGCTTTTTCTTCTTGAGGCTTCTTACTGATAGAGCCTTTGTAGCTCGAAGAGAACCGCTCGTATCTCCGCTTCTGGAGTTTGCTTGATTAGAGACCGCCAGCGTCTCTGTTGCTAAGAAGTCGACCTTCAACTTGGGAATTCCATTCCCGTTATTTTGCTAATTTTCTTTTTACTTCGTGCATAGAAGTAGGTAGCCGAGAGTGACCTTTGCTATAAATTTGGATCGACTTGCATCCCAAGTTTTCCTTCACGAACCCCAGCGTGATACGCACTCTGAACTTTCGAACCTTGGTGTGAAAGCCGATTGTGCTAATCGTCAGCCCGGAGGTGATAGTGTCAGCGTTTATTACCGGTACTAATTAGCGAACAATTCCAGTGATTAGAAGCCCTAGCCATACTTTATCCCGTATCCCACGCATCCTTATTGTGTGAATGTCATCTCAGCACGAGATCTCAGAATATTTAGATAAAATATTTAATCTAGATTAAACAGTTTTTTGGCTGTTTCATTGACGGCTTCGCATGCCATATCTCCAGTACGTTACTATATATATATATATATATATATATATATATATATATATATATATATATATATATATATATATATATATATATATATATATATATATATATATATATATATATATATATAATATATATATATATATATATATATATATACATATAATATATATATACATACATATATATATATATATATATATATATATATATATATATATATATATATATATATATATATATATATTTATATATATATATATATATATATATATATATAAATATATATATATATATATATATAAATATATATATATATATATATATATATAATATATATATATATATATATATGCATATATATATATATATATATATATATATATATATATATATATATCAATATATATATATATATATATATATATATATATATATATATATATCAAAATAATTTTAGTCATAACGATCAATTTAAATTTAGCGGATAATCAATGGATACGTAACTGTCTGGAACCATGCCACATCAAGCAATAGTTTATATTGTTGCAGTGCGGGCAAAAACAAGAATGTATCTGCCTTCTACTGAAAACAAAGACTGTTGGTCCACAGAGTAACTGCATACGAAGAAATAGAGATTTGGGGAAAACTTTGTTTTGTTTACTTTTGTATAGTAACCTTTTAAGATTTTATTGTTTTTCTAACCTAAAGAAATTAGAATTTATAGATAATTACATAAAGGGAGGTGATTCTGAAAAAACGTGAATTGGTGTTTGAAGGCCAAGAGAAAACGTTTTCTTGCTAATTTATGTTAAATATAAAAGCGAGTTCTTTATTCTTGATATTATAATTTAGTGGAAATTCTTGCTACATAGGAATCATTTTTAGCCATTCATTCTTCGGTTCGTAATTCACTTTTATCTTGCTCCATTGTAATTTTTCATTATTCTGATGTTTTATTCGTTATATTCTTACTCAAACAACACATTAAAATTGAATAGGCAATCTGGTAAAACTAGAATAAATATCCAAACATATTTCACAATTTCTTTACAATTTCTTCACTCTCAGATTGGGTATGTAGAAGAGTATAGACTGCATTAAGATATAATATCCAGTGAATAAAATAGAGTTTGACTACGAAAGTTTTCTCTAATTTGTAAATGCCATCATTTTAATGCTTAATTCTAGTTAGAATATTTAATTTCCCTTAAGTTTTAAGATAAACAGTAGAAAAAGAAATTAGTAAATATACAACAAATGTGTAGTTATGAAATTAAGACTAATCAAAATACATATGTGAAATAACTAGGAAAAAGAATAAAGCAACCAGAAAATCAAAATTTTTGCTTTTTCTAATCAAGAACATCTTTATTTTTAAGTGTTTAGCATTCAAAATAAAAAATACTCATTTTTTTCAAAATAAAATCTGCAAGTGAGTTTAATGAAAATACTAGTTTTTCACTCATTGTAATTCATGAGAATCTCGATTGATTAAAACGTTTTAAAAATCCTAAGTTTAAATGCTTAGAAAATATTTGACTATACTTTTTAACTACAAGCTATGTTCTATAGTCTATTAAGCCCCTTTTATAGATATTTGTATGAAAAAATACCAAACTTTTAGATTTATTTTATAACTCTCAACATTTAACCTAGACTATATAGTAAAAATGAATAGAAGACATTGTATTGACATTTTTCCTAATATTTTAACAACAACTGATCGTTTTGTATTTTTACAGGTAGGTGCTGCTCTTCCTTTGGTTGTTAGTTGGTTGGTTCGATAGGAAAATTATTAATATTCATATCTTTCTATCTTTAATAAAAATATATAGTATATATATATATATATATATATATATATATATATATATATATATATATATATATATATGTGTGTGTGTGTGTGTGTGTGTGTGTGTGTGTGTGTGTGTGTGTGTGTGTGTGTGTGAAGGAGAGAGACTCAGGACACAAACTCTTACTATGAACATTACTTTAATTAACATTTAAGGGAATTATATACAGAGGGGTCTAGAGATAAAGTTTGTTAATTATGGCTCGATTAATCTTATTATTCTTCTCTCCCACACACATCTCTCAGAACTTGGAACTCTATGCACACTCTTTCCAAAACCAACTGTTGCCAATTCAGGAAGTAGAACTGAATACTTGGCGATGGACTCTGCTACTCTGGAGCTGTAGTACTTCTTTAAGGAGTGGGTAAAAAGAATATGTTCACACTCAGCTATCTTGACGGTGAGTTGCCTGACAAACTAATAAAGAAAAACAAAACAAAACGAAGGAAAAGAAAAAAAGGAAGATGTGAAAGATAAAAAAATCAAAGATGAAAAAAATATGTTAAAAAAATAGGTTAAAAAATCAAAGAACAGGGTTAAAAAATGCACAGAAAGTAAAATTTAAAAAATGTATAAAACAAAGATAAAACTTAAAAAATAGAAAGGCGAGGAAACAAAAAGTTCTGTAATCTTGAAGTTAGGTGATATTGGATGTCTAAGGTTTCATGTGTTCGGCAGAGCTAGAGGTGACATTGGGACCTTCATGGGTGCCGATTTTATCGACCTCGTAGCGATCATGAGGCTTTATTTTAGTGATCTTGTAAGGGCCATGGAAGCGTTGATGAAGCTTCATTCCTGTACCACACTGAGTTCTAGCTATGGCAGCCATGTCTCCCACCTGATATTGGAGAGGTTTTTTGCAATGTTTGTTGAAAGTACGTCAGTTAGTCTCTTGAATTTTAAGAATGTTTTCTTTCGCGATGTTGCGTAATGTGTTACGATGATTTGTTAACAAATATCCCATTCCTTGTAATTAATTTTTTAATCGTAATTTAATCTTGGTTACGTGATCTCGTTCTTTTTTGTATGCTCCGTGGTTTTTTTTTCAGTATGCAAATAATTTTTAAAATTTACGAGATCAAGAAGTATAAAAGGGGGCACTTATCGCTCACTTTTCTCTCTGTTGTTTTTGCTATTGCCTGGTGATGCCTGTTACTTTTTCCCCTAATCAGGTAAATTGCATTATGCCCCACTTGCCAGAATGTTGATTTTGAAGCGTTATATTAGTATTAGTTTAGAACTATTTTGAATGCTTTGTTGAACTGTTCATCAAATTGATAAATTATCAGCTACAAATTATGCAACCTGGTCAGTTGACGTTAAATTTTTACTCTATGAGAAAAACTGTTACGATATTGTTACCTGAAAGGAGGAAGTATCACAAAATAAAGAAGGAACTGTCCCTAAATCTCTTTAGATGAGTATTTAGTTAGAAAACGTTTAGATCTTTCAATTTTGTATCTGAATATAAGTCCAGAGTACCGAAAAATTATAGAAACTTTAGATGACCCTAAAACAGTGTGGGATACACTCGAGAAAAATTTCCGTCCGGACAATCGTTCTTATTATATGTTATTGATATCAGAATTATTTTCATGCAGAATAGAATCTAAAGTAAAAATCAATCTTTTCACTTCCCGAATTCAACAAATTGCAGAACAACTTGAATCACTCGGCAAACCAATCGATGAACTGTTCTTTGTTACCAACTACTAGGGCACTTACCGTCTAAATATGATGCAATAGTTCAAAACATTCTCAGATGGTCTGATGACAAATTTAGTTATAAAGACATTTTGCTTGAATTAGTCGCAGAAGAAAGCCGGTTAAATTTTAGATTCTGATAAATCGGTATACAGTTTTGTAAACCAAGAAGTTTTTAATATAGAAAAACCTCGTCTTAAATGTGATTTTTGTGGGAAGAATGGCCACATTATGAAGTTTTGTTGGAAAAAGGCAGCGGATAAATCTCAACGAAGTTTCAACGACAGATATAGACAATTAGCCCTACTGGGAGATATTCTTCAAGATCACCAAGCCCATACAGGAAATCGTGGAATTCCTCATCTAAGCCCACGAGTTCTTATATTACAGATGACTGCAGGCATCGAAACCAGTATCAGTCCAGGGGAGCATGCCGTGATTACGGTAGCACTCGACGGAGTCCTACCAAGTCAGGCAATTCTTGCAGTAAGGCAATTTACAAGATTCTAAAGGTAAAATTTCTCTTTTTGTTGCTGAAGCCTTTATGAGTTATCATGCAAATAAATATGTATGGATATTCGACACCGCGGCAAGCCATCATTTTTGTAGAAATAGAGATATGTATATGAATTTTAAATCTGTTAAGAATGAAAATATGGTATTGGCCGTTAACGGTGTCGAGTTTCCAATAGAGGGTAAAGGCGATATTTTTGTTAATTTTGGAAATGGTGACTGCGTGTTAAAGAATGTATTTTACTCTAGTAAATTAAGTAGAAATCTTGTGTCGTGCCCTATGCTTGATTATAATGGGTATTCTTTTATAGGCAAAAATGGGGAAGTTAAGGCTTTGTCTGGAGATGAGATAATTTTTACTGCCAAACTTGAAAGAGGTTTATACTACATTTAACCACATAACAGTAAACAAGTTCACAACATTGAAAATAAAGTAACTAACGATAAATTACGTATGTGGCATGAAAAATTTGCTCATGCAAATATAAATTACATAATAAGAACTAGTCAACTCGGTGCTGTAAAGTGTTCCTTCTTTATGCCTTGTTTGAAAAAACTAACAAATTTTTCTTGCAAACCCTGTAGGCTAAATAAACACCGAAAGGTTTCTTTCCAAACTATTGAAAGTATAGCAGACTTATTTATATTCATCAGTGTAAATAATTCCTTACACGGACCTATAAACATACCAGGTAAAAGAGGAGAGATATATTACTTTTCCATTTTAGATGATTATTCTAGACGTATGACTTTATATCCAGTATGTGAAAAGTCGGATATTTTTGATATATTTTCAAGGCATGTTTATCGAGCCGAAAGGTCTCTAAATTTAAAAGTTAAGGCAAGTAGAACCGATAACAAATCTGAGTTTGTAAATGAAAACTTTCGAAATTTTTGCTCAAACAGGTATAAAGCACGAAAAATCAAATGTTTATACGCCTCAACAAAATGGTGCAGCGGAACGCCTAAAACAGACTGTTTTAAATGGTGCTCGTACAATTCTTAATGAAAGTGGTTTAGATAGGTGTTTTTGGACTGAAGCAATTTTATTTTTCGTGCACGGATGGAATAGACTGTCATACTGGACAACAAAAAAACCCCAATAGAACTTTATATGGGTACCAAACCATCAATCAGACACTTCAAGAAGTTTGGATCCACAGTATACGTAGGAGTCCCTAGACAGTTAAGAAATAAATTAGACCCCAAGGCTAGAAAAGGTATACTGGTTGGATATGCTTTGGGAACTAAGGGATATAGAATATGGTTACCCGATGTAGATAGAATTATTGAAACTTGTAATGTATCATTTCCCAAATTAGAGCAGAGTAGCAATGAAGCAGTGCTGGTGCCCGAAGGTACAACTTTTGGAGATATTGGAATTAGATATGAAAGCAAAGAGGAAAGCGATGAGGAAAACCTCCCTAGCTCTTTTCCTGAAACCATTACTACAAAGGAAGAATCCTCTAGTTCTGAAACTGATGAAGAAACTAGTGAGGAAGAAAAAGAGGACAGTGATGAAGAGACTACTCATCTACAAGACACTACCTGGAAAAGAAAGGCCGTACCAAGATCTAATGGCAGTATTAAGATCGAAAACTGATGTAGAAAAACATTGTAAGAAACATAATTTAAATTATTATGAACATTTATTTGATTTTTCAAGTAAAAATCTATATTGGTCCAGTAGACGTGAAACCGAGTACTAGTGGTATCCAAAGAAGGAAAAATAAATCCTGACTAGACCCAGAAATTCCGAATACGTATAACCAAGTTTTAAAATCCTCCCAATACAGTAACTGGAAGAAATCCATGGATGATGAAATTGAAAACTTAAAGGAAAGAAACGTTTGGTTTTTAACAGACTTACCCCCAAATAAACAAATATTGGATTGCAGATGGGTTTATAATCTGAAGAAAGATGAAGAGGAAAAAATAGTGAGATGTAAGTCCCGTCTTGTAGCTCAATGTTACAACCAAATTAAAGGGGAGAGTTACGAGGAAGCGTTTCCCCCGTAGTTAATTTTTCAATCATACGTTTATTTTTTTTCAATCCTGGTTGTTCTACTTAAATGAAAGCATATGCAATGTGACATCACTTGTGCTTATCTATATGCTCCGTTAAATGAAGACGTTTACATTAGACAGCCACCTGGTTATGTAATAGCAGGAAATGAGAATAAAGTCTATAAATTAAATAAAGCTTTGTACGGTCTGCATCAAAGCGGCCGTGCATGGTATTTTGAATTGAGTAGAGTTTTGGGGGAAATAGGTTTAGAAAAGTTGGATTGGTGTAACTGTACCTTCTTTTCGGGAAAGTATATCCTGTTATTAGTATACGTAGATGATATCGTGATTTTCGGAAAAACAGACAATTTAATTTCAGATATGTTAAGTAAGTTAAAACAGAAATTTGATCTGAAAGTTATGGGTAGAACTAAAGGTTACTTGGTGTAGAATTTGAGGAATTAAGTGAGGGTATGTTAATACACCAGATACCATATATAAATGATGTTATTAAACGTTTTGAAAAATTTTATATTCCAGTTTCGTCCCTACCAATTGTTCAATCGGCCATCTATAGTAAAAGACAATGTCATCAATCGGAATGTGAAAAAGGGGAAATGAAAAAATGTCCTTATCGTAATATTTTGGGTTGTCTGTCCTTTTGTCTAACAGAACTCGCCCCGATATATCGTACGCTGTAAACATTTTTTCACATTTTCAAAATAATCCGGAAATGGAACACTGGTGTGGTCTGTTGAAGCTGCTAGGTTATGTTCGGAAAACCAGTGGTTATAAATTAAGATTAAATTGTAATGTAACAAATTTGATAGGATATTCTGATGTTGACTTTGCATCAAATCGGGATGATAGAATATCTATGGGTGGACATTTCATTTGTTTGGGAAATTCTCCTATTGTAGGGAGATCTTTTAAAGAAAAATCTATAACACTAAGTATGATGGGGGCAGAATTTGTGAGCATGGTACAAAGTATAAAGGAATTAACGTGGCTTGATAATGTTTTAAAGGCATGTTGTGAAAAGAAAATTATTAAATACGTTAGTAACCACTTTTGCTTGTCGACAAGCAGGCCGCGATAGAATTTTTAAAATCACCGCTTGAGAATTATAGAACCAAACATATCGATATAAAATATTTCTATGTAAGAGAACTGTATTATAATGAAACGTTTAGCATAAAATGTGAGGAGTAAATTAAATTTGGCAGATGTTTTTACAAAACCTTTAACTCAAAATGGTTTAAAAGAGTTTGTGAGATGTTTTTGAATCCTAACTGTTTTCAAGTTTGAAAATTTTCCAAGTTCAGAGTTTTTTACTAACTTGTATTTCTTTACTGTATCTCCATTTGCCAAGTTTTAAATGTTTTTGTATTTATATTATATCAGCAAATTTACTATCTCATTGTGTACTCATAATCATGTTTTCGTATGTATATATTTCTATCTTTCACAACTTTATAAAGTTTTTAACATTCTTATAGTTTTGTATGAAATCCTGACTTCGGGTATGGGTTATGTTATGTCTTATGTTTCATTTTTAAATTTCATTGTATACTTATATGTTAAAACCATTAGTTACTTCAATCAGTATAAGTTATTTGTTCATGAATGGCCACATGGGCAAAGTAACTTACTAAATTTCTATAGAGGTTTAAGGACTTATTTTCAATCAGTATTATAAATCTAAATGTTAATTCAGTGATATTTATATGCAAACTTTTTGTACTAGATGTAATATCTTTGTGTTTTGGTAAAAAATGGAGATGAGTAAATTTTTCTTTCTAGTTCTGAATGTTAGAGTTTAAAGTGTTAATGTTTTTGATTCCTAACTTTGTTTATATTGTTGGCTGATCAAGCATGCGGGAAAAACCGATTTTCTTATTCCTTGAACTTAAGGACTGTGATAATTTTTGCTGTAGAATACACCTCTATACGATTTAATTTTTTTTACTTAGTTTTCTTGAATGCAAGTAGCTTATCACTGTATTTTGAATTTTTCATAGATGTGTTTATTCTGATTATTGATTTTTAATTTATATGTATGCATTAATACTGTTTTTTTTATATCTTAAGGGTTTGTTAGTAAAGGAAGAGTAGTTGAAATGTTATAATTTTCCAAAGTATGTTTGTAAAACTTCTGGCAAGTCGAGTTTCTGTTTTTTATACAAGAAATGGGAGGAGTGGCTATGTTACCAAATATCCCACAACTTGTAATTAATTTTTTAATCGTAATTTAATCTTGGTTACGTGATTTCATTTTTTTGTATGCTCCGTGGTTTTTTCTTCAGTATGCAAATTTTTAAAGTTTAAAAGATCAAGAAGTATAAAAGGGGGTTCTAAACGTTCACTTCTCTCTCTGTTGTTTTTGCTCTTGCCTGGTGATGCCTCTTACTTTCTTCCCCCATCAGGTAAATTGCATTATACCACACTTGCCAGAATGTTGATTTGAAGCGTTAGTTTAGTATTAATTTGGAACTATTTTTGAATGCTTTGTTGAACTGTTTTTTTTTTTTTTTTTTTTGAGAAAGGAAAAATAAACTTTAATGTTTTTGAACTTGCTGACCGTTTCTTTTCAAACATGATCAATAAAAGAATGTAGATATTCCTCTTGAAGGAGTTGGATGATTTGAGAGACTTCTTTATGTCGCATGGGGAGACCGATCAGGAGTTCGAAGGGGGACTTTTTCGTGGCTTTACTGATTGTGCTGTTTAGAGGACGCTGAACTGCATCGACGTGTTTGAACATTTTAATGAATCATCAATTGATAACTTGGAAAGAACTGGGATAACCGTTTGAAGCATTCTTTCAATTTGACCATTAACTCTGGGAATGCCAGTTGTCATGTGACTGAGTTCTATGTTTTGCTCTTTGCAGTACTCATGAAAGTCGGTTGAAGTAAATGCAGATCCGCGGTCTGTAAGTATTCGCGAAGGATGGCCGAACGTTGATTGTATGATGAATCATTTCTGGAAGAACTTCTTTAGTTGAAGTAGATTTGACTGGAAATAACCACAAAAACTTAGTAAAAGCATCTACTACTGCAAAAACGGGATTATACTGTTTAGTGGTGGACGGAAGTGGTCCAAGAAAATCAAGGTGAAAAGTACCACAGGGAATATCATTTTTTTTAATCGGATGAAGGAAACCTTCTGCTTTACCTCGTTTTTTGTTAATATGCAATAACATTTTCAATAACATTTTCAATAACAATTTGCAATAACATTTTCTATACATAGATTTTCGCATATTCGGGAGATAGAAGAATTGTTGTATAATACTCTGTTTTTTCTACGGAAAAGTGTCCCTGAATATGTGCGTCTCAGACTATTTATGTTTGCATGTGGTAGGGAACAACTAATAATTCTAATCCGTTGTGAAGTTTATAAAGTACATTTTTTCACAAGAAAATCGGAATTAGTGTTCGACTGACATAGATTTTTTATTGTTTGGTAGTTATCAGGTAGACAGCATGACGACTGAGAGCATCAACATGCGGCTTGGACGAAGAACAATTTCGTATTGAAATTCATCTAAAATTGTACACCAACGGCAATTTTGGGGAGTGACATCCTTTTTATGAATGGTTTTCTGAAAAGCCTGACAATCAGTTACTATAATAAATTTGGAACCCAAAAGATAAGTTCTGAACTTTTTGACGGATTCTACGATAGCTAATACTTCTAACTCGTAACTTGAAAGTTTCTCTTGTTGAGGAGATGTTTTACGGGACATATAATGAATGGGATAAAAATTTCCATCATCTTCTTGTTGTAAAAGAACACTGCCGAAACCATGAGAACTGGCGTCGGTGTGTAATTCAAGTTTTGCTCCTTGTCGGAAAATGTGTAGTACAGGAGATTGTGTCAAGATGTCTTTTAGTCGTTGAAATGATTGTTTGTGAATTTCTCCGAAATGAAAAGGTGCATTGCTTTGTAGCGGGTCAGTAGGAATGGCAATATCAGAAGCATGATCTAAATCAGGCAAAGTACTGTTTTGAACGACACCTGAGAATGTATCATTAGAGAAGGGTAAAGTGTCATCAGAGAGGTTTGGAGAATAACTGAAATACACAAATTGGCAGTAGAAGTATTTCTCTTAATAGTATCTGATTCAATGAGTTTAATACCTGTTTTATCTAATTTGAATTCAGCCTGTTGTAATACACTATGACCCAGGATAACATCAACTAAGAGTAAATGAACAGGAATGACGAAACAGTCGGACGTAAATGTGGTGTTTTGTATATTGAAATACCTGTGAAAAAAGCCGATGGGATGAATAACAGTTGATTCAAGTCCCGTGAGAGTGAGGGAGGCACTCTTCAATTCAGGTGACCCTAATTTTTGGTAGATAGATTCACGAAGTAATGTATATTGACTTCCAGTGTCCGCAAGTGCAGAGAGACAGAGATCAGAGATGCATATTGGTAGAGTCATTGATGGTAAAGGGGCGGTATGAGAAGCAACTGGATGTGCTGAAGCGTCTGTCTGTGGAATCAGAGGACGAGTAGAATGCATGCTAGTCTTTTTTGGACAAGCGGAGATTTTATGGCCGAAATTTTTGCAATAGAAGCAGCGAATCTGTTGATACGTACAAGTAGAAGCTAAATGATTGTTTTCTCCACATTGATAGCATTTAATTTTATTATTTGAAACACTAACGGGACTATTGAAATTAGATGTGTTGTTCGGGGCTTTGTTTCTAGAAGCCAGAGGTTGAGTAGCGCCAGGTTTATTATAACCAAAAACTCGTCTGGAAAAATCTTGATTTGAAGCAGAGATGTTGTTGTGAATCCTAGGATGTGTACGGGTACCATTGTCATTTTGAAGTTGTTCAAAAATCAAAAGTTTTTCTTTTAGTTCCTTAAAATTGTTGCAACCATATAAGAGGAGCTTATGGGGAGAATCTGGCAAACCCCTGATTACGTATTGGCAAACAGATTTTTCATCAATGGCGGCTTTATTAGCAATTTCTCTCATTTTTAGTAAATAATCTGTACAATTTTCATTTCTGCGCAAATGTCGTTCCGACAGCATTTTATGAATATCCGCTGATGTGTATTGCTGGTCAAATTCATCAAGAAAATAAAATTTAAAGGATTTCCAAGATGTAACAGTCGGAAGAGAGTTAAGAAACGTTCTCGCAGTACCTGTAATACAGCGCTTAGCCACTGCTAAAGTCTGTATATCCGTTAAGTTGTATAACACTGAAATATTTTCTATTGAATCAATAAAATGGTCAATAGGGTACATCGAGGTACCGTCAAAATTTTTAATTTCATCCGCGATGTCTTTGATGCTGAGTCCAACATTGAATCCTTGCTGCCCAGGCGGAACACTATGTTCAACAAAATTAGAATTAAGTGCTGTAGTGTTAGAATGAGGCACTGTTGGTGATAAAGCACTACTTTGTGATGTTTGATGAGTAGGAAATTGTTGTACGAAAGGCACAGTGTGCTCTTCTGTTTCAGAATTAACAACAGAAATTGCATTCTTTAACTCAGCAGTATTTCTGATACATAAATATAGAATCGCACAATGAATTGGTGTCTGTGCTAATTTCGATATGCAAAATATTTGCAACTTGCACTAGATCTGCTAATGAGAAAGATTCTTTAACATTTTGAATCTTTTCCGTTAAATTAGTTTCGACAGGAAAACCCGTAAACTCGCGTAATTTCGCCCTTGTTGCTCTATCATGGGGTGTATCGAAAACAATACTGTTGAGTAATGTAATGGCCTTAGTGCTGGCAAATTTTAGAGAATGGGCAATCTGAGGGATGTCTACTAATCTGAGGGCCATTTTCTGAATAAAAACCAATATAAAATTGCAGTAAATATAAACAACAGTGGGAAATTTGCATAAAAAATTAAAGTCAGATGAACAAAGTAGTCAAATAATTCAATAGAATATACTGTAAACACATGCAAATA
>CM063509.1:25185471-25235471 GCA_032207245.1 Pardosa pseudoannulata | reverse complement strand
TAAATTTAGAACACAACCGAAGCCAGACCACCAAGCTGGATCCACTGAGACATCCCTCGACAAGAGCCACCCGCTCTTTATTATAACAATTTATACATAAATACAATAATACAAAATATAACAAAGATAGCAAAATATATACATTAAGAAACTAACTGTCTAAAGACAGTTTTACATAAAATTCGATTATTAGAATCAAACCTCGGCGAGATTTTGCCGAGTTACAGAGGTTGATAACAGCGACTTGCTGAAAATGAACAGGAAAATAGTTATATCTAATATGATCGACAAGTTCACAGTTATAGATCATATGCGTTAAGTTTCCTTCATCCTTGTTACATCAACACCTAGTAAATTTCCCGAAAAATCGTGATTGATAAGATGGAATTGCGCCATGTCCTGTAAAAATTTGATTAATGTAAAAATTTCCTTCTTGTCTTCTTTCGCTAACATTAGGAAAGAAGTTAAATGTTTTTCTTCCAGTAACTCCATCATCCCAATTTTCTTGCCATTTCTTAATTGTATAAAAATGCAACATCTTCTTAATTTGTCGATACGTCCACTTTACTTCAAAGTCCACGATATCTCTTTTAGTTGCTTCCTTTGCTAAGGTGTCTACCATTTCATTATATACTTCACCCACATGGGCCTTAACCCATTCTAAGTTTATTTTCAACCCAATGTTTCTAATTCTCATTCTAATGTCAAAAATAAGAGTATTATTAGTTTCGCTACCAATAGCCTGCAGAGCTGAGAGAGAATCTGATCTAATATATACGTTATCTAAGTTGTTTATATGCATATAGTCTATAGCTTTGGCAATTGCCAATAGCTCAGTTTTAAATACTGTACAATTGTTACTAACTTTATAACAACCTCTATAAATCACTTTATTATCCATAATTACAATAAAAGCAAACCCAGCCTGCTTGTTTAACTTAGATCCATCGGTATAAATCATTATTCTCTTTATCTCTAAATCGGACTTCTTCCAATTTATACTGAAAGCATTCCAGGGGGGATTATTGTAAAAATAATCAAAATCAACGTCATTGTATAATATAATATTGTTATCTAAAACAATTTCTTTCTTATTATATTTTAAATTGAATAATATTTGTTTTTCCTCACAAATAAGTTCGATGGGAACTATGCCACTCAGCACCTGCAAAGCCGAAGTAGGAACGGTGCTGTATGCTTTAGTTATCTTTAAGAGAATGATTCTCTGAATTGAGCTAAGTAAATTATGAACCCTAACGGTACCTTTGTACCAGACTTCGGTTCCATATGTAATTTGTTTCTCAAATATATTATTGTATATACTTTTAAAATGTCTAGCATTGATTCCCCATTTTATACGACTAATGCCGTTTAGCCTTACTATCTGGCTAAGTATCTTCTCTTTCAAGAAATGTAAATGTTTTGTCCATGTTATTTTGTTATCAATTATTACACAAGTATTTTACTTCCTTCCTGTACTTTATTTTGATATTACCAATCCTAATAGAAGGATAAGATCTAATATTTCTTCCGAACTTAATAAGGGCGTAAATACATTTATCTGCACTAAGAGCAAGACCGCAATTAGTCATCCAATCCCTTATCCTTACAGCAATTGGCTGAAAAATGTCCTTAAAGTGCGTTTGAACCTTTGCCTTAATAAGTATGCAAAGGTCATCCGCGTAAGCTTGAATAATGCAATTATCGTTTTCCATTAGTAGATTGTTAATAACTAATAACCAAAGTTTTGGTCCCAAACTAGACCCCTGTGGGACCCATTATTGTAAATAGTTTCATAATTGCTGCATATGCCTGGGAGTAAAAAAACATGTATTTATAGTAACGTAGAGGACGAAACTGTGGTAGGGTTCTAAACAAGAATTTACTTTTGATGAGACCGTCTGTTCAGTCATTTACCTTCACGTGATTTCTTTCCTAAAACATTTTTTTTACTCTGGATTTCTGACTCATTATTAATGTTATTATTATTATTAATGTTGTTGTTGTTGTTGTTGAAACCTTTGATTTTGGGGAAGTTGGATACAGATTATTTATATTTACAGGGTGTAGTACTAGGTGTCTTTTTAAAAGCAACACCTCTTGCAAATATTTTCTACATGCTTAGTACATGATTATCGCATCGAAAAGAATAGTCTGTTTCATTTGAAGTCTCATAAATTATCATTCTTAATTAAGACATACACTTAGTGCAAGAAATTTTTTTATGAAGCCAGTTAAAGTATTTTACATCATTACGTAGTTTATCAATGATCTAAATATATTTCTTAATCATCTGTTGATTAAATAAATGTTAATCTAGAACACACATGTCAAGCTCGAAGATTGATGAGGGCCCAAATAGAGATTGTCCAAGCTTGCATTGGCTGCAAAATATAAAATCCTTAATTTTTAAAGAAGTCTAGGTTTCCTCGATTAGTATAGTAGGAAAAAGGGGAAATAAAAAGAAGTAATGGAAGAAACAAGAAACGTAATAAATTAATGAGTGCTTCCTAAAACTTGGTATTCCTTCCTACTTCAAGTGATTTGGTTTGGTGCTCTACGGTCTACTGTTTTGCTTCTTGAGGTCTAATGGACCGGAACCTGTTGCTTAAATCCGATTCGTCCTACTCCAGGAGATATTTGATTCAACGTTATTTTTCTCAAAACTAGCATAATTCTATATCTAATAGCAGACTTATTTATATTCATCAGTGTAAATAATTCCTTACATCAATAAGTGCTTACAAATGTGGAAATAATTTCTTACATGAATTTGCGAGTGATTTCAAGCATCACGGTCAAATATTTGCAAAATTTAGGTTCTCCAACTTCACTAAAATTTTCCTTCAATATGAATAGCTATAGACCTAGACTATTTTCATTTGTATTTAATTAGGCATTGTTTGAATATTTATCTAGAAAACCAGAGAAAAGAAAGAAAACTTGTCCTCTAAAGATTTTTAAATTGTCCCAAGAACCTTGATTTTCCTTCAATATGAATAGCTATAGACCTAGACTATTTTCATTTGTATTTAATTAGGCATTGTTTGAATATTTATCTAGAAAACCAGAGAAAAGAAAGAAAACTTGTCCTCTAAAGATTTTTAAATTGTCCCAAGAACCTTGAATTGGAAAAAAGATGACAAACAGCATTTCAAGATATTTTAAAATTCAGCTTTGGAATTCATATTTATAGTTTTTTTTAAATACCGTTATATTGTGCAGCAACAAAATCAATCTTTGAGGGCCGCGTTTTCGACATTTTTAATCTAGAGTTTTATGTTTGGTGTATCAGTGTGGAATACATCCCTTCTCAAGTCCCCGTTTACTACATTTAATTATTTGTGTTATGCACGCATATATTAATGACTTTGCCATTTTTTTAATTCTTCTGCATTAGGAATTGTGTAACGAAATTTTTACACTTTCATTTTTATACAAAATCTCTGTATTCGTTTGCACATATAGTTTATTTTTTCTTACTCACACCCACACGCACACACACACACACACACACACACACACACACACACACACACACATATATATATATATATATATATATATATATATATATATATATATATATATATATATATGAGTATATATGAGTCCATAGAGAAAGCCTTGAATGATATATACTTTAAAATTGTATTTTAAATCAAGTTTAAAGTAATTACAAATTGCTATAAATGGTACATAAATTATAAACAATAAAGAATTCAAAATAATTATCTTGGAATTTTATGTCTTTTAATATCTTAGAGACTTTCATAGGTATATTTAAAAACCAAATAAGGTTGTTAGAGAACAAGAATCCATCATCAGTGGGCAATAAAAGTAGTCGTCACATTATTATGAAATAATTATGCGAATCTTTCTGAATATAGAACGTCATGATTATGTTCAATTGTCATGAAACAGTAATCAGAAGTCAGGGGTAATATATTTATCAGATTTTATTCGATTTAGTTTAGGATCAGAAAAGAGTATGAATGCGATCGAATAATTATGCAAGGTGATTAACATAATGCATAATTCAAATCTGTAGGAGAAGATTTTTGCTGAAATTTTGACGCATTCCAAGGATGGTAAATATTTAATTAAACTTTAAGTCAAAATATAGATAAAATGACTGTGCCTCTCAATCTAGGTGGCTTGAGTGTTTGAATAAAAGTTTTGATGTTCATGTAAATAGAAAAACATACATGAGTTTGTTCACCCTTGAAATCTATAAGGGAAATTACGGGAATTGCTATACATTCTTAATTTTAAATACTGTATTTTAAACTCACTCAGCGCTTTCTGTATATAATAATGATAACCATAGAGATTTAAGAATTATGTCATAGCTAAATAATGTAAATAATTACATTGTAACGTTAATATTGTAATGTTGATAAATAGCTAATTGTGTCATAACATTAATAAATACTCCCTTGCTAAAATACAATGGAAATATTTGAAATGAAAATTATTAATCTGAATACGAGTGTCGTAATAGAAATAAAAATGAATTACAGAGTTCAATAAAAGTTTAAAAATATAGAAGTCAGATATTGATACATAATATATTTATGAAATAGGAGCTATTAAGAATACTCTAGAATTATATTTTTAAAAGATTTATGTTTGACATTGGTTTTATGCCAAACGCAATATTCCACATCAGTACAATTTTATCCATATATTTATTGTGTGCTGTATACCAACTTACATTGAAATCGTGTGACTGGCTCGGATAGCAAATGCGTGGTGCGCTATACAAATATATATAGTTCATTTTTTTCTAATTAAAGGCTTTTAAATGTACTCGAACACAAAGTACAGAAAATGATGCTCGAAATACATTTCTTCCCGTAGGGTAAATATAGCTTTCGTTTAAGGTACGTCTGTACCTGTCATATTGGTTTCCGCTCTTTTAAATAATGGAAAAAATGTTTACTTAATCTCTGTGTTAACTTATAGAAAAAATAAAATTCCCTCTGGCTGCTACGTATTTTATGCCGCCAAGAATTATTTGAACAAATTATACCAAGTGGTAGAACAACAAATTTTTGAGAATACTACATTTCCCCTTTTAAAGATCACTAAGAAAAACGTATTTAATTTAAATCTATTTGTGAGACATTTCGGTTGACTATTTTTCAAACGCAAATAACCACACATATGGATTTAGTAAAAGGAATAATATATATATATATATATATATATATATATATATATATATATATATATATATATATATATATATATATATATATATATATATATATATATATATATATATATATATATATATATATACATATACATATACATATACATATACATATATATATATATATATATATATATATACATATACATATACATATACATATACATATACATAGATAGATAGATAGATAGATAGATATACATACATACACATATATAAATAATAAAAAACAAAAAAAAGCCGTACTAGGATATTAGTTTTGCTCTTTTAGCAACCAGTTATATAAATTAAAGTGCAAATTTTTTAACCAATTTTAAAACGTAATACACCACATCCTATTGAGAATTTTGTCCAGTTATCAAAACATGAATCCAGTAATTAGGGTAGTTGAAATATTTATAGTGTTTCAAAAGTGGCAAAAATAAAGTAATGAACATTATCCCAAAAAGCATTAATTATAAAAGGAAAGATGAAAATGTTGCGATGGGTATGATATTGATAAAGTTAGGGATTAACCAATCATCGCTGAGACAGTTTTTATCACCATATAAAGTTTTTGGATTTTTAAATAAGCTATTAGGCTGACGATATCACTGAAAATTAAAAAGAATATGTCTGAAGATCGATTCATAAAATGTTCTGAAAAATTATATGGCAAAAGAATTAAATTTTCATTAATCTGAGATTTCTTTATTACAAGGACCTATGAATAGTCTCTTCCTTAATACTATAGAAATGAATGGTTACTACAGGGAAATAATTTAAAATTTGAAGCCTTCAAATTTAGCTAGAACTAGAAAATATTTTTTACAATGTTTGGAACAATGAAGTTTTTAAAAAACATGTTGAAAATCTTTATAACATTATGGCGTTAAATCTTTAATTTAGAAAACTAGTGAGATAATTTAATGCTGAATAATTTATATTACGAAAGAAAAAGTAGTTCATGCATTAAACCACAATAGAATACTATGTTATGTTTATCAAATTATTTTTAAAAAGGAAACAGTATTTAGTTTATTATTGAGTATTTAGTGAAATGTAATGAAATAAATACTGAATCGCAAATGTACATAGGTATTTTTAATTAATTTTTTTTCGTACTTATGTTCGATTAACTAATAAGATTTTAATCATTCTTATAAGTATAGTGCAACATTAAATTTTCAACATGAATAAATGTACAATTTTAATTAATAAGTGAAAATTTAGAGAAACTATTTAAAGACGCTTCCATACATATATCTAAATGCTTTTGTTACTGTTTAAGTATAAGTTATGACATACCTCTAACATAAAAAAAATTTAAAACTTTTAAAACAACATTAAAACTTTTATATTTTATATCGAGTTAAAAGTAACTACAAATTGAGTATAAATATAAAACATTAAAGTTTTGAATATAGTAATATTCAAACGGGATATTATCATATAATGTTTTAATTTTGAATAAAGTTTTAATTTTGATCTCATTATATTTAAAATCCAAATGTGATTGTAAAAGAATAAGGCTCAAGCGTGAGGCTGGAATAAAAATGACCGTCTTATAATTATAACATAATTATGAGAATATGCACAATCATTAGTTGAATTGTCATCAAAGAGTAATCATGAGTTCTCGTGTCGAGACTTACATATTCATCATATTTTCATTCCGGTTAGTTAAATAACGTGCCAGAATCGGAAAAGAGCGTTAAATCGATCGACTAATTATGCAAGGCCATTGATTAATATAATGTATAATTGAAGTCTGAATCCCTTACTGAAAAGAGATTTTTGATAAAATATCCAGATATTTGCTCGTATTCAAATGATGGGTAAATATTTAATTCATTTAACGTCAAAATTCAGATTCATATTTTGAAATCCTGTATTTATATACACTGGATGATTCAAAAGAGAAATTTTTAAACTGAATTATTCATTAACACATTAAAATATATAAAGATGCTGTTTACTCCAAACAAATGGAAATAATGCCAGGAATTTTTTTAGATGAAAGAAAAAAATACCTTGAATAGTTTTTCTTTATCTAGATGACTTTTGCCGTTTTTCTGCCATTGGATTATTCAAAGCAGTAGATAGTTTAAAAATGCATCGCATGAGGTAATAGTGGGCAAAGTTGACTGCTTAGAAATACTATCATTTGTGAAGAGACCCTTCTTAGTGAAACCTTCTAAGTTAAATTGTACATAAATAATACAAAAAGGACCAGTGCGGTATTATGGGCTTACTACTACATGGGCAAGGTGTGAAAGATTAATGATGTCTTCTACATTGAGAAAATTATAGAGAAATTTAAGTTAAGAGTTCTTTGGTTTCATAAGTAAGAAATAGATATTTCTGAAATTCCATAATTTTTCAGTGCTGTGGTTTATTTTGTATTTAAAATACAAGTTTAAAATTTTTTATGCAGCTTTTTATAGAACACAAAAGAAAAATCTGTATTAAATTAGCGACAAGTTTCACATTTCTTTTATTTTATTCAAATATATACAAGGAGCAGTTAAATTGTTTTTAATGCAACATTTATGAAATATTTTTTATCAAATATAATTTTGACATATCTAAAAATCTATTCCCAGGTTTTTGTAGACGACATTAATAAATCTTATAAAAACATTTTCTAATAAGCTATTTATTTGGAGTTAAAATAATGGTGATAAAAATAAATCTAAATTTAAAAAATCTTTAAACAATTTTGAAAAGTATAAACTTTTATTTAACTTTTCAATAAATAATAATTGAATGCAAAACTCATAAAATATGTAATTATTTAGTAATCATTTTTTTTCGAGATAGGGAGATTACAGAGTCATTAATTATCCCTTACTGTGAATGCTCGAAAGAAGCAAGGTCGAATAAGAATTATGACTCCACGTTCTTGTGCCTGGATCGCCTGAATTATATAATATCTCGCCAGCATGCTCTGCTGGGTGGCAAAATTGGGTAATATACGAATTTTTGAGGCATTCTGAAGATAGTATACGTCCTGATCACACAACATCATTTAATGTCTCAATAAATAAAGATACATGAAATTACGCAATAAAAATATAATGTGGTATAAAAGTACCCTTGGTGCTTCAACTATTGCGCATTCACAGTATGTATGAACCGAACGCCACTGATACTGTTTATATATATATATATTATATATATATATATATATATATATAATATATATATATTTATATATATATATATATATATATATATATATATATATACATATATATATATATATATATATATATATACATATATATATATATACATATATATATATATACATATATATATATATATACATATATATATATATATATATATATATTTACATATATACACATATACATATATATATACATATATTTATATATATATATATATGCATAATATATATATATGTGTGTGTATGTATGAATATATATATATATATATATATATATATATATATATATATATATATATATATATATATATATATATATATATATATACATACGCTGCTCTTTGGTACCGGAAAGCGTGGGTTCTAATCCCAATCAAGGCATGGAAGTTCGTAAAGATTCGGAATCGGCTTTAAGCAATAGTTATCGGTCTCATTACACTACGTGCATCAAAACGTAGATCATAGAGTTTCAAACCAGTGTCAATGAGTGGAGGACGATAACTTTTCAAGTAGGGGAAGTTGTCTGATGTTGACTAGATTTTGACTAATGTTGACCCTGGGAGTATATATATTTTGCATAGCTCAAAAACGGCTAGCTGTAGAAGGTCGAGATTTGGTATTGCATTCTACATAACAAAATGTTTTAGCATAATTTTAGTCTTACAGAAGATTCCTCTCAAAATGTAGAAATCGTGTATTTAGGACTTATAAAATCAACTTTTTCTTCTCCACCTCTTTTGATTGCGATTTGCACTTTAAAATCAAAACATTTTAATATGGTGTATATTAATGATGCGGGGCATAAAACCTAAAATCATAACACTTATTAGATGCTGAGAAAGATCGCTAGGTGAGCAAGACTTTCTTTAGCAGTGCTGAAGACGGATCTGAATATTATATTTCTGAGAAAAGATTTCTATTGCGAATTATTTTCTATTAAATCTACTCTCATGTTCGTCGATATGGATGACAAGAGTTTGTATAGGTGGATTTCTACTTTATATATATATATATATATATATATATATATAGGATTTTTCTAAACCTATGAAATTATTTTGTTGATTCAGGACTTCTGAACGATTAAGTAACGTTATGCGAGAATAGGGATATGATGCAGAACTTAAACTAAGATTTTTTAGATTTGCCTTTTAATCACATTTGCTTTATTTAATAAATGTTAATTTGTGTATTGTGAAATTTTGTGATGACTTGTGGTTGCCTATATATATAATATAAATGCATACAGGACCAGAACTAGTCGGCGTACAGTCCATATAAGATTTCAGTTTCAAGTAAAGTGGGGTTTAAAATAAAAAAGATTTTAATGAAGATATTTAAGGTATATCTTTTCGATTCTGGGATAGTTGTAAGACTTGTGCGCGCTCACAGTTCCAAATGAAACACACACAAACAGATGAAAAAAAATGAGCAATGTGAGGGGTGAACAAAAAAAAAAAACGCATAGAATTTAATAAAAAAAATATATAAAAGCAGTAACTTTCCGACACAAGTTTATTTTTTTTTTCGAAAATCTCAATTTACTCAAAATAATTCCACATCAAACACATTTTTACAGATGCTTCGAAATCTTACCTCAAAATGAAGTGGGCAAAGCAAGAGATTGTTGGTGGTCCAATTAATAATACAATCAGGGACTATATATATATATATATATATATATATATATATATATATATATATATATATATATATATATATATATATATATATATATATATATATATATATATATATATATATATATATATATATATATATATATATATATATAAATTATTTCACTTAAAATATCTCTTAACAATTCTGATTTTTCCCCTTCTTATTACTTGATATCTACTTTCCCAGCTACAAAATATCAAAATTAAAAGGAGTGTACGTGACTTGAATTCTTTGAACCCATTTCCTAAAATTAACTGTGTAATAAATGTAAATTTTCTGCCAGTCGCAACATTTTCCTGCTGACCGCAGTAAATGGCTCACTTTTCCCAAGATCATTATCTAAGTTCCTTTTTATTGTAAACAACTCTGAAAAAACTGCAGGTTCTTTGGGAATATTCTCTGAGTCATAGCGCTGTGGGGCCCAACAACTGTTTTCATATATCATTTCCTTCTCTACTCTTGCCAGTGTAACCTGTCGTTTTCTTAGATCTTAAATAAAATTTAAGCTCCTCTGCGGACTCGGCTGTGTTATTGTGGAATGGCCCGATATCATCTTCACTTAGAATTAATAACTAAGCTACTCACTGATCAATACACAATAATTTTCTCTGGATAACGCATATATATATATATATATATATATATATGTATATATATATATATATAATGGGTGGTTATAATTAAATTTCCCCTATAAACGGTATCCTACAGTGCAAACGGGAGAACGGAATGCAACGAAGTTTTGTATATGGGCTATGCCAGAGGTGCGATCACGGAATTTCGAAATATAGATTTTAGTTCGTAAATGTCCACCAGAGGGCTCCATTTTGGGAAAAATATGAAATTTAACACAATAAACGATGAAAACGGAATACAGAAATAATATTAACATTTGACTAGTTTCTAACCTCCTTGTCATCAATGTGTAATTTCGTTGCATTCCGTTCATCAGTTTGAGCTGTAGAATTCCATTTATAATAGAAGTTTATTTATAACCACCCGGTATATATATTTAATTAATAAAAATATTCTTCACCGATTACATTAGATAAATAGCCCACATTTTCAATTGTGAGGGCTTGATTGACAATGTAACTCAAGGGCAGTCATGGTGACTTGGCGCTGAGGAAGGCTCTCATGATTAGACAAAATACTTAACAAAACCCCTTTACTTTCATGTTGATGAAAAACTGACGAACGTGTCTTAACCACACAAGAGATAAACATGCATTTGTTGGATCTGTGAAAAGAGATTCCTGAGGAGAGGAAAATTACTTGAGAGTTGTAGAACAGCATTTATTTTGTGGTTTGTTAGACATTACTGTTAAAACTGCAAACACCGGCATTAAAAATGTGAAGGTCTTCAGTTTTCCCAGCGAAAATTGAAATCTGGGTCAGAGAAAGGAAAGAAAGGTTCACGCTTAGCAATTTGAAATTAAATCTTTAGTTTAAGGAAGAGTGGAAGGAACTCCACTCTTAACAATATATATACACTTGACTTATTTTGGAACGGAGTAGTTATTTTGGGTAGATGGGAAAGTTAAATATAAGAAAAGTAGAACATGGATAAGAATTATTTTGAAGAACTTTAAGGACAATAATTTTTGATATATTACACGTATACACACATATGTATATCTTTATAATAAGAAAACATAATAAAAATTTTAAAAAGTTCAATTCCGTAGTAAGCATATAAAGCATCTAAAACAAAGCATTTAACTACATTTGCACACTGACTCAATATTAATTCCTTACTATGAACTGAATGATACAATAATAGTTTACATTCTTCAGGATCAAACTCATTCATAAATAAGTTACATCTCGCAGATAAAAAAAAACTTTCAAGTAAAATCTGACTTCTAAAAAATTATAAGTGATAAATTATAGTGATCTTGTTAAGAAAACTGTAATTATTATGAACAAAATAGAAGATAGAGTCGAAGTTGGAATTTCATGAACTATAAAATAAAACAAATATTTGTTAATACTTAAATACGCGAATACTTGAGACCGATTTTTTTTTGGTGAAATCCAGCGATAGGGATCAGCAAAGAACCTTCTCAAAAAGAGAAAGAAAGCCCTCTCTAGCACCCTACACACAACGCATTTTAAAAAACGAACAAGTCATACTCTTCTTTCGAAAATTTTCCATGATCATTGAAAAAAATTGTCAATCACAGGTCTCGAAGACTCCAGCCAATCTCTCACTTTCCCTATGAGCATCTTTTTCCATCAGGTACTTCCATGTTATGGTAAAATAATTATCTGCATGGGGAAAATAAAAGTTATTAAAAGAATGCCGCACTATATATATATATATATATATATATATATATATATATTATATATATATATATATATATATATATATATATATATATATATATATATATATATATATATATATTTATATATATATATATATATATATTATATATATATTATATATATATATATATATATATATATATATATATATTTATATATATATATTATATATATTTATATATATATATATATATATATATATATATATATATATATATATATATATATATATATATATGTATGTGGGGGGGTGTATGCTTGTGTGTGAGAGAGAAAGAAAGAGTGAGACTAAGTAATATTAGAAATTAGCGAGCATGATTTGTAAACTTTAATTTCAGTGTTCCTCTTAATCGGTGTCTAAAGTTATTTAAAGACATAGGAAAATAATATTAGAACATTCGAGAATACTTTTAATTAATCTTGGTGTTGGAGGTAGTTCCCACTGCTTCAGCCTAGATGTGAAATCATCGCATCAAAATTTTAATTTTATACAGCCTAGACCATGAGAAAATGAAATCACTGTGCCAGGTGTGGCGACCACAATATTTTATATTTTTTTATAATGGCAAATATTTATATTTTAAATTTTATTATTTTCAAACGCGTTTATCAACTCCATGGCCAACAGTCAAAAATTTGCTTACGCTCGTGTCTGACTACTATAAATGAAGAAATAAGTTTTCTACTCAGGAGTACTACAGTAAGCGGACGGTTCAGCAGTTCTGTCCAGCATCCTCCACCTTCTACCTGCAAATGACGCCTTTCCGTCAGTAGTTCTAGTCGAACGCAAGAAGAAACACTCCCTTCATCTATTTCATTGCGAAATCAGTGACCTCTACAGTGAAAACAGTAATTTATCTTTAGTTTGTCTATTTTCGACTTCACTCTGGATATAACAATTAATGCTTGATGTGCACAGTTTGGTACCTCGAACTTTAAGTATATTAATTTGTTAATAATATTAGGTTTACCATATTTTTATAAATAAAATTTTGTAAGTTTGATTTCATGCTTATGTTTACAGGTGGACAATGATATTTGTAGGGTATTTAAATTCGCCATCCATTACATGGGCTACCGACTTAACAGTATTCCGTTACCCCGCTCTGTTTATATGAAAATGACATACTTTTATTGAATGCTGAAATCTGTAGCTAAATAAATCTCGCTATTGACTGTGTGAGCATCATTAAAGATTGATTAAATATTTGTGCTCACATTGATATAGGCAAATATTTTTTATTTTTATACTGAGGTTTGGTTTGGTTTGGAGTGCTACGGTCTACGCTTTTGCACACGAGGGCTAATGAGACCGGGACCTACAGCTTAAAGCCGATTCCGAATGGCTACGAACATCCATGTCAAAGTGGGATTCGAACCCACGAACTCCGGTGCCGAAGGCCAGCACTCTAACCAATCGGCCATCGTTCGGCATTTTTATACTGAGAGAAAGAGTAAAAAATTTTTAAGATATATCTTGATAAACGTTTCCAAAAGTCAAACGATAATTACGATTTTCGGGTAAATATGAGCTAAATAAACAGTAGATCTTTTAATAAAAATTTTTAAAGCAGAAAATTATGTTATTTAATATTTCAGAGTAGACTTTTATATACAACCTACTTAAAATCCAAATACGTTGGTAAGAGATTGCTAATTCAAGATTAGTCTGATAAAAATAAACTTCCCGTTATTATAATATAATTATGCGAATATATCTGAATATGGACAGTCATTATTTAGTTCAATTGTCATCAAACAGTAATCGTTGTCTCTCGCTTCCAGATTAATATAATTATTAGGTTTTCATAGCAGCTAGTTAAATGACATGCCAGAATGGGAAAAGTGCGTGAAAACAAATAATTATATCAGGTGATTGATAAACGGAATAGATGATTGAAGTCTGCATTTCTTTTCTGCATGAAAGTATAGTTTTACAAGTTGATACAGAAATTTCAAAGTATTCTATGTATAAGCAAATAATTTCCAGGGATTCGAGATTTAGAATATATTGGGTTTTTTTTTAAATGTATTTATGTTTAATATAAGTTGTATTACAGTAAAACAGCAAACCTCTAATCTCTAGTATTATCTATCATTTTATGGTATTTCTAAGATCCAGCATCTTTGCAAAGCGCAGTTATGCAAGAATTTAAAATAAAATGTAACCTAACTTAATGCTGAATTTGTGCGTCATCGAGTTTAAAGTGGTACAAAAACATTAATTATGCCGGCATTTGTTTCTGGCGACGAAAAAGTTTCCAACTGGGACATATGATACATCTGTTCCGGTTGTATCGTTAAGGGGAAATTTATATTATATATATATATATATATATATATATATATATATATATATATATATATATATATATATATATATATATATATATGCTTTGTTATAAGTATACATTTCATAATTTTGTGACACTCTCGCAAGTCACGTAGTGGATAAAGTCCACAAATTCTTATATAAACATCATTTTATTCAAAACGTGTGGGCTTTTGTTTACTTGCATGTCTTTATATATATTTATACAGGTTGCTAATAAACATGAATGACAATCTTTGAAGAGGGATAATATAAATCGAGGCTAACAAAAGATTGAAGGCAACATGATTTCACAAATGAAGTTTTGATAACGGTAATCAAGAGAGTCTGAAAATGTAAAGATAAAGAACAAAGTAAGAGCGTGAAGAAAACTTTTATTGAAGATCACAGGTACAAAGGACAGGATCACAGGTGCATCACAAAAGAGCTTGTGATGCACAGGGCAAAAAAATTTACTACTGTGGATGTCGATGGTACAGTGAGCGAAGGTTATTGTGTGTAGCTCAAATAAGCAAGATAAATAACATTCCCTTTCTAGATTTTTTCACAGAATGCATGATAACATTGCATGAAAGTGGGTATGCTGGAAAAATTTGTTTAGACACCAAATTGCCTAAACCAAATTTATCGCTGAATTTAGGAAGAGGATTGCAGCAAACTTGGAAGAATGATTGCAGACAACCAGTTAACCACTAAGAACGATGATACACTTGATTCACTTTACTTGAGATATTCTTCGCCTTCAAGTCATTAGAGACCCATATTCCCCTTGACTAGTATCCCACCAGTAAATTAATTGGTGGTGTTGATTAATCCCCTGTATAATATGTATATAGAAATATGTAAATATTCTAAATTATGCACTAGTATAATAAGTTAATTTTCTTTAAAAAATACAAGGTTCTATTTTTTCTGGATTAAGAATTCTAATTCAGAACTTATTTTCTTCTTTAAAAAGATATAATCTTTAATATAGTAGTCCTTAAAAATAAATGTGGGGCAATTATTCGTGTGATGATGGCATATTTAATAGTATGCGTCCTTAAGTATGAAAACAAGTGGGTACATGTCGATTCATACAATTGCCACTTCTGCCGATATCAGACGAAGGCGATTCAGTAATATTGAGTTTTGGAAGTAATCGATGCGTCAGAGACAGCATAATTTTTTTATTTTCTCCACATATGCCTGATAGATCTGCTATTTTGTTCTAAATATGGACCTTTAATGAAGTACATTTCTTTATACTTTCACCAGGAAATGAAAGGATAAATTCGTTATCTTTGGTAAAAACATAAGCACATAATAGTTATGATAATATTTCAGTGCATTTACTGCATTCATACCAAAAAACACTAGTAGCCAAAATTAAAGTTACAATTTTTTGCGATAAATACAAATATCTATCATTGATATTTCAAAATGAATGATTTATAGCATAATTTGGAAAACACATAATTTAGAATCAGGGATCCCAATATTAAAACTGAGATGAATAAATAAAATGCTGTTACAAGAAGGAAAATTTTGGTGGCGGAATTACACACAGTGGAGGAATTTCATTGAGTTCCTCTCCCCCACATTTAACTGCATTTGAAACTATCTAAAACGAATTAAAAAGTTCTTTACTCCTATCCCTCCCCTTCAGTCTCCTAATGGACCAGTAATTAAGGATAGTGATAAAATTAGCTTGATAGCAGACTGTTATGAGAAGCAGTTTAAACCTAATACTACTCTTCGGTACCCCTTGTTGTAAATGGGATAATGGCACTGGAGACACTGCATCGCCACAGTGAGGGAGGCGCTGTGTCACCAGAGTGGATAAAAACGCACGAGGAGAGCGCAATGTGTGAAAAAAAAGTAGTTTGTCTTTGAATTTTATCCACTATTAGGATATTATTTGTGGTGAATTATTAAAACGCTAACTATTCCGGTTCCCGAAAGAGCAGAGTCTCTTAATTTATTTTTTCAGTCTATTAAAAAAGCTTTTAAAACAAAAAATGTACCCGAGGGATTAAAATCAGGAATTCCCTTGCATGTCCTTGGGGAAAAGGCTTGCAATTTGATGATTTATCTTCGAGAGGAAGATTTTAGTAATTACAATAAACTAAAGACTATTGTGTTGAAGGAGTTTCAACACAAGACAGGGCCCAGTATTATTTTGAATCCACAAGCAGATATGTGTTTATTTCGAGCAATCAGAGTGGAGCGGTATTCTCTTAAAGTGAGTGTAAGAGAAACAGTTCAATCGTAGGAAAAAGTTTTTTAACAAATAAAACAAAAATAGTTTTGATGAGCACAGCGTGTTGTTTTGTTCGTAACAGATCTGGTGTATATCACGATTGCAGATACCTACTGGCTGTCGGAAGTCAATCGAATTTTATTACTAAGGAATTTGCTAATAGATTACAACTTAAACATGAAAAAATAAACTTGCTAGTGTCTTGTTTAAGTGATTCATCGATAACTATAAGTACGTGTGTTACGGCTACCATAAATAATGCTGATTAGAGTTTAATGAGAGACCTTGAATTACTCGTTGTAAACAAAATAACATATTTAACTCAGAGTAATTAATGTTTCAGTAGATATTCCTAACTGTGTTAAAATGGATGACTACAGCTATAATGTTCCTGGAAAAAAGATCTCTTACTAGGCGCTGAAATATTTTATGAGTTGCTTAGACCAGATCAGATTCAAGTAAAAGATTCTCGGTAACTTTTGCAAAATACTGTACTTGGAAACGTGGTTAGTGGAAGTGTAGTCGGAGTGGATGCACACATTGTGTGTTAAATAGAGATGAAGATTTGAATACAACTTTAAGGAAGCTTTGAGAGTTAGAGGTGATTGGTATCAAAGATGAGAGCGTTTATTAAGAAGATGATATAAGTTTAGAAAAGTTTAAGGAAACGGCACGTTTAAAAAATGGGAGGTACGAGGTAGAACTATGGTGGAAAAGAAACAGCAAAGAGTTAAGTGGCAATGATAATTTAGCAAAAAGGCGGCCATAAAATCTTATGTAAAGAATGAAACACAATAAAATGATGTACTCTGAATATTTTAAAGTTTTAAACTGTTATTTAAAGGAAGGAATTATCGAGAAATTAATAAATCCCTTTAATACAGTAAACACACCTGTATTTTATCTTCATCAAGTGATAATAAAAAACGAATCTCTCACTAAGAAATTGAGGCTAGTATTTGATGCTATTGCTCGTGAGGCAATAAAACTGTCTTTAAACGACTGCTTGTTCCAAAGAGTCAATTTAAATCCGACCACTTTCGACCTGCTAACATCATTATGTTTTAACAAGATAGCTGTGTTGGCTGATATCGAAAAAGCCTTTTTTACAAATTTCTTTGATTGAAAGAGACAAAGACGCAGTTCGATTCCTTGTTGCAGATGAAAGGAACGAAGCCCAAGTGTATAGGTTCAAAGGAGTTCTTTTTGATATGAACTCGTCTCTGTTTTTGTTGGCTGCAACGATAAAACCTCATATTGAACACTACCACGAGCACTACCCCGATGTCGTGCAGATTCTTGATAACTGCTTCTATGTGGATGATCTTGTCACTGGTGAAAACAATGTTGTGTCAGCATTCAATTTGTCTAAAGATGAGCAAAAATCATAAGTGTAGCTAGAATGATTTTGCGGAAATGGAAGCCAACCACATTGCTTTTTGGGACTTTCGTGCTATCCCCTAGATGATTGCTTTACTCGTGGACTTAATAGTCTGTTAGACTTCCCACAGACAAGAAAGAACACTAAACGTTTCCTGTTGATGGCTTCGGGTAGGAATTTCGATCCCATTGGTTTTTTATCGCCCTTCATCATAAGATTTAAACTTTTGCTTCAAGAAATATGGCGGAAAATTGAAAATATAGAGGAAAATTGACTAGACGAAAAACTAATTCCATATATTAGTGATAAGATTAAACAATGGTGTATAGAAGTACCTTCCTTAACTGAACTTCCGGTTCCTATATATGTGTTGGATTGTGATGGTTATAACCGTCCAAACAAACAAATTCACACATTTTCCGACGTTAGCCCTAAAGAATACAGAGCAGCGGTATATGTCAGATTGAAAACTCAGGAAAAATCTCTGCTTATCTAGTGGCTTCCAAGAGCTGAGTAGCTTTCTTGAAGCAAATCACTCTCCCACGCTTAGAGCTTATGAGTGCTGTACTTGCAGCGAGATTGGTGAAAGAAGTGACTCGAATCATTGAAAAGAAAGTACAAACCACCAGTCATTTCTGGACAGATTCCAAGATGGACTTAAGTTGGATTAAGTGTTCAAGCAAGAAATGGAAAGTTTTCATGGCTAATCAGGTCGAGGATATCTTATGTCTGACAAATCAAGTTTCGCGGAATCATTGTCCTGGAGAAGAAAATCCGTCTGATCTAAGAGGCATCAGTGCCCACTCACTGCTTATCTGCCAGAAGTGGTGGAACATTCCAAGTTTTCTTTATAATAAACTCGCAGTTCTTGAAAGTGACAGTGTGATGTATTTTGACTACACACACTATCAAGATGAACTAAAATCATCCAAGAGAAAGAACATTGTTCTGACTGTGACTTCTGATAATTTCTTAAGTGACCTTCTTTCTGTTAATAACAATTTTCAAACTATTATACGTGTTGTGATTTATATTTACATATTCCTCAGAAACTGCAGGTAACCATTGGATAAACAAGTTGGGTATCTGAAGTTTTCTGAAATTCTAATGGTGGACACTACAGTTGTGAGACTTGTGCAACAAGAGAAATTTTCAAGAGAGTTGAAATACCTGTGCAGTAAGAGTATTGTGAGCAATAAAAGTAAGATAAAGGGTCTTTTTCCCTTTATGGATGCTTATAAAGTCTTAATAATAGGAGGTAGATTGGCCCACAGCTATTTAAAATTTTATAAAAAGTATCCAATCATTCTGCCAAATAATCATAAATTAACAAATCTAATTCTTCAGATGGTTCACAAGAGAGAATTACATATTGGTTCACAAACACTATTGTATCTCGTCAGACAAAGATTCTGGGCCTTGAACGGCAGCAAGATGTTTAGAAAATTAGTCAATAAATGTACTGTGTGATTTAATTCAAAACCCGTGACTTGTTCACAAGTTATGGGTCATTTACCTATTGAAAGGATCTCATAAAATGTTTCCCTTAACTGTGTAAGGACTGATTTGTGTGGACATTTCTGGATTAACTATCCAAATCAAAGAAAGGGAGTTGTTGAATAAGGTTTATGTGCGTCTTATTGTATGCATGGTGACAAAGTTTTGCCCCCTTGAAATTGTTGCAGATTTATCTAGTGAGGCTTCTATCTCAACCTTAAAGCGATTTCTTAGTAGAAGAGAATATCCTGTGTTAGTTTTTTTTATACAACGTCTCCAAGTTTGTTGGCACACAAATGGAATTAAAAAAGGATGAGAGAAATTGTGAATAAGAATAATCATAACTTAAGTAAATATTTATCTGAGGAACGAATTGAGTGGAGTTTTATGACACTGGGAGCCCCAAAGGGAGGACTCTGGGAGGCGGGAATCCAATACGTCAAATACCACAATAAGCCGGTCATCATGGACAATTTGAAATTTACATATGAAGAGTTTTTGACGGTAATCAATCAAATAGAGGGAGTACTAAATTCACGTCCTCTTTACCCTTTACCACACGACCACAATGATGTCGAGGCTTTGACTCCTGGTCACTTACTAGTTGATCTGCTCATCACAGCAGTTGTAGAGCCAAACTTAATCGATGTGACCGACAACAAATTAAAAACTTGGCAAAGACTAACAAAAAAAAGTGCAACAAATTTGGAACGCTTGTCCAATAACTATTTAAATACCCTTCAAATTCTGAAAAGTGGATATTTGAAAAAAAAGAAAAATGTGAAGGTAAGTGATATAGTGATTTTGAAGGAAGAGAATTTAACATCGTGTAGTTGACCTTTGGGTCGAATTATTGTGGTTTTTCGTGGTAAGGGCAACAAAATTAGAGTAATTCCAGTAAAAACCAAAAACGGTATGTTTAAGCGTCCTATAAGTAAACTTTTGTTTTGCCTTTTCTTTTAAATGATAAATAGAGTGCATTTTTTAGATGTTTTACTGTGTCGATATTGTGTATTAAGTATATTGCGTATTGTAAATTCGTATGTGAATGCTTAAGTTGAAATATTATGTTTGTTTGTAAATTGAATGTTAAATTATTTTAGAGTTTTGAAATTGAATATGATATTCAACCAGCAGGGGGATGTTCGGAACTCTTTGTTGTAAATAGGATAATGGCCACTAGAGACGCTATATCGTCACAGTAAGGGAGACGCTGAGTCGCCAAAGTGGAAAAGAATGCAGGAGGAGAGCGCAATGTGTATAATTATTTTTGTTAAAAGTATATACCAGTGACATGGGAGCAACTAGTATTTTTGCCCCCAAACTATAGTTAAATTAGACCATATCCTCGAAACATTCTTTTCCAACTCTCTTCTTAATAATATTCCCATTATAATGAAGTTGTTAATGCCATAAATAATATGCTGAATAGAAAGTCTCCAGTTTCGATCATATCCCTAATAATACAATCAAGAGCCTTCTGAAAAATTATACTGTTATTCTAGTTAATTGACTTTTCAAAGGTTTTGAACTCAAATATTTTCCCATTTCATGAAAAACCGCCATAGTAATCCGCATTAAAAAGTCAGGGTATTACCCTACTATTGCTAAAAGTTTATTGGCCCATTAGCTATCTCTCCTCTTTAAGCAAACTTATTAAACACATTCTATGTCAGAGGATTAACCCCTTCCTCAACACACACAACATCATAAACAATGCACTATTTGGCTTCAGAGTTCAACATTCAACTATGTACCAGTTTCTAAGTGTTTCTGAATTCATCCATGATGGAATCGAAAACCGAATGCACACCTGGGTTATTTTCTTTGATATTGAGAGGGCATTCGCTAAAGTATTGCAGAAGGCTCTCATATACAAGCACATGAAATACAATTTTCATGCTGCCATAATCCATCTCGTACACTCCTACCTTCTCAATAAATCATTCAGAGTCCGTCACACACAACTCATATTCTGATACCGCACAATTAATGATGGGGTTCCCCAAGGTTCTAAGCTTTGCCCGTTATTATTCAACATTACATCAATGATATACAAACACCAAACCACGAAACTAGCCATGTTTGTGGACTACACGGTGATTCTAGCCAAAAATTCCAATGTAAATAAATAAATGCATTAATATTTACAAAAACATATCGACATCCTTGATGATTCGAGAGCTGGCGCATAAAAATTAATCCTTCTAAAACAAAAGCGATTTTTTTTTGTTACGATAGGATCTCACTATGATCACTCACTTCATAATAGGAATCATAATGTCCACTACCTCCAATGTTCAATATCGGAGACATAGGGCCTTCGGCCCGTCGGCGTCCCGAGACCTCCGATGCTAATGCCTGCAGTTTGTGTTTTTTGTGTCTGATTAATTCGGAAGAGAAGCATTTAAAAAGACGCAAGTGAGTTTTAAGTTGAAAAGGGAAAGTTTTCTAAAACTACCATATTTGTGCGTGAGATTTTTTTAAAGCAATATTTGCAGCACAAAATACAGTTAAAATGAATACGTAGAATTATTTAAAATGAGAATTGTGATGCAGAGTCACTGGTAGACTAGAAGTTCAGCAGTCACAATAGGAAGTAGCTAGTTGCATGGAGTGTTGCATATAGTTACATTCTATATAATGGCAACAGTTCCTAATAACGGTACTCCAAAATCACAATACTTGGAGAATCGCTATATCGCTGTAAATGCATAGCGCCATAGATATCTGACTGTTGGGCAGCTCTCTCCAGACCTTGCTGCTGCGTTAGGTATAATGATATAGATACAAATTACATGTAGTCAGCTACCTGAGATTCCAGTGGTGTGTGATATTAACCCTCTCGCTGCAAATCCCGCGATTTCCACGGGCAATACAGATGTAGCAATGTTTGCGCAACCCACGATTTCCGAGGGCATGCAGTTTAGCCGTCTATTTAACTGGGGTTCCCGCTCTTTACCCGTTTATTCTTTGATTTTGGCTTTACTGTGATTTTTAATTGTTTATTTAGCTGTAAACTAGCAGATTGCTTTAATTGTCCACATTTCTGCGAAATATAGAAGAAATTTGTGTAGCATTTTGAGCGCGCTTTTGATAGCTGAAAGATGTCTGGCAGGAAGCTTTTCGCAAGTTATATAACCTATACTCCTGACGATATTTCTAACACTGATAGCACTTTTGACTCTGATTTCAAGTATATTGAAGATAGCTATAGCGAAACTGATGAGAATTTCTTGAATTTCTCTGCGGATAGTGATGAATCTGAAAATTAATTTTCTATTCAAAATGTTGGACAGTGGTGCAAAATTGATAAGCAAAATATTCAACCAGCTCCTGCTTCATTTCCTTTCATTGGAAATCCCAAACTAAATTTTACTTTGGAAAATAATGCAACTGTTTTGGACTATAATTTTGCAAATAATAGTAAAAGAGACCAACAGTACATGAAAGTAATAGACCCATGAGACTAACTGCTCGACACTTTGCAAGCCATTTACACCGAAATCCCACCAAGAAAGAGCCTCGTAGATAGTGTGCTGTCTGTTTTTAAAATAATTGAAGGTGGAACAAAAACTTCGAAAAGAAATGCGAATTTGGTGCAATTATTGGGTACCACTTTGTCTCGAGATTTGTTTCGAAATTTATCATACAAGACTTCATTTCTAATAAATGTTTTCTAAGTCTTTTTCATTTTTTAATTAGTATATATGTTTTGCTTTTATATTTTATAAAATAAATGATAATTTAACCAAGATTAACTTTCAAAATTTAGCTTTTATATCATTATTCTTCAATTTCAATATTCTGAACACGTTTTATTTAGAACCTAATTCTATATTAAAAAAAACTCTTTTGCGAAAATTTTTTGTATATTTTAACTCTAAAATGTATATAGATTTAAAATATGTAGTAAAAAAAAATACGCAATTTTCGAACCTATTTTGATAAAAAATAAAAAATTACGTAGCGAGAGGGTTAAACAACTTCACAAGAAAGGTAATCTATCTTGAATCCGTGAACATTACTCTTGGACAAAGGAGGACTGACTATGTGTCCTCTACAGTGACGAGTCGAGATTCAGCACACAAAACGATTCTCGATGAATTTTCATCTAGAAGACACCTGGGAGACGCTGTCGCCTTGCAAACATCTAAGAAATCCATCTCTGTCGTACCACTGGCATCCTTGTATAGGAAAGGATTATGTTAGACATCAGGACAATGCTCTATATCTTCACTGCTGATACAGGGACAACAGAATACTACAGGAAGGAAGTTCTCGAAACCTAGGTGCGGCATTTACGAGGAGATGTAGGAGACAAATTCATATCTATAGTCTTTAAAAAGGACAAATAAAGAGACCACACAATTCTGCACTTGTTGACAATTACCTGGAAGAAGAGGGTATTTACTCACCATAAAATGTGGATGGTATGAAAACAAAATCGTTGACTTATCCCCAAAGAAAGAGTTGCATGGGACTAAATCAGGTGACTTGGGAGGGTAGTTGTGTAACCAAAGCTTTGGTTTCGCTGCGACAAATCTAACAATGTTCTACTTCTCTGTTTAGAATATTACGAACCTCCAGATTCAAATGGAGGAGGTACACCATCTTGTTGAAAAATGAAATTTTGTACATTTTCCTTTAACTGAAGGAGAGGCCAAATTTCCCACATATCGAAGTAGATCGTACCATTCACTGATTCTTCAGGAAAAAAGGCTTGTTAACCTTTGATGAACAAACTGTACAATAGACTTTTACTTTTATGGAATCCCTTAGGGGTTCATAGCAGACATGGCGATATTTCAATCCATAAATTCGCATGTCACGACGGTTTACCTTATTCTTTAAATAAATTCTGGCTTCACCATGAAATACAAGTAATTGCAAAAATATTCGTCTTTCATAATTTAATTACAAAACAGCAGTAGTTTAGACGTTGTAACTCGTCACTGGAATGGAGTTCTTGCACAGTTTGAAGTTTGTAAGGTTTAACAAAGCATTTTGTTTCTAAACACTGTCCAAACAGTATACTGCGGTATCCCAAATCCACGACTAGCACAAAACTGTCGATTTCTCCAGATTGCTTTAAAAATGTCTCTTGCACTTTTACAACATTCTCTGCTGAAAGACCTGGTTGTCCTGGAATTTTCTTTATATATGCATCCAGCTTAATGAAACTGGTTGTACCGCCTTCTAATGAACTGAGATACTTTACTTCTATTACCTAAAACGAATCTTAACAGTTATTATGAACTTTCTCCTTGCAAATGAATCTTGCTCAGACACTTTTCCTTCTTTTCAGAAATTCAGACACATCTTAATGACAACAAAGCTGGCACCTATTGAGAAAAAGAAATATTAGAAATTAAAAATTTAATAATTTTCTTTACAATGATATAGCTTTTTGCTTCTATTTATGAAAAATATTAAAGTTCCTTATCAGATGATTATTTCGTGATAACCCTATAAATAAAAGGTATGTGTGCAAGTATATTTGCATGTAATACGTTAAATATTATATATGTAATTTTAACTTTTCATTAATTCATAGTATTCACTTCCTCCCTTTAAGGCCCATAACATTTTTAATATATTGATGCTAATATTTGAGTCCCATTTGAGAGCATACTTATGTAACCTTCGAAACATCAGTCAAATTTAGAATTAATTTTAAAAATCCTTCATTCTGCATTCTGATCGACACAAAATAGTAACAAACATTTATACAAAAAATATCAATTCTTTATATCCAAATACTAAAGAAAATTTAAATATAAATCCATTTACAAAAAATTCGAACGACCATCATAATCTTAAAACAGACTAAACGAGTTTTCATCTGTAAACAACAGCTTTCTCAACCGTTGGTATGTGTAGTTGTTTTGTTCTCGGAATCGCAGAAATCGCCAATTTAGATAAGTAAATGTTGATAGCGCCCTGAATGTAGAATAAATAAACCAAATTGATGTAAGTTCTTATTCACGGTAAAATGCGAAAGCGTGCTTCAGTAACACATTGTATGTTTATAACATTTTCTTTGTTGTCTTTTCATTTCAATCCTTTCGCATTCATTGCAAGAAAATGGTACTCTGCGACTGTAGTTGTAGCCAACTACGACTAAATGTTTAGATAGCTGATTCTCTCTTTCAAAATGATATACCAACTCGTGATACTACGCTTTGGGGATCTCGCATTCCAGGATCCCAATATTCACAACACTCACACATGGTGAGTCTTACATTGTCCATATCGAGTAAAGTAATTAATATGTCATTTACATAATTTTCTCTTGAACTCATCACACTGAATCAGTAACTTGATGTTCACAAACACTTTGTGTAAAAGTTTTATAGGCAAGCGTACACAACTATACCTTTTATACTCTTCCGACATTACTCTAGTCCTTATTGATGCATATAAACACATGCTTTATCGTACCTGGCATTGATTTCATGATTTTTCTGTTTATCCAGCTTGTTTTACTGTAACGTTTATTTTCCATTTCGTCCTTAAATTTTGTGCACATTTTATATGCATTAAAAAAATTCATACATATTTACAGAATTCTATAATAATCATAGAATAATAAGCAGAATTCTTTTTCGGATTACAGTATTGTCTTTCTGGAATAAGAATGCTAATATAAGACAACTGATTTCCAAAATGAACCAAATGTAGCATTTCTTAATAAATAAGTCCCCCGTAATTATTAATGTTATAAGCAAATATTTAATTGAATGCTTCATTCGGTATGAAAACAACTGGGTGAATGTCGATTCCTACAGAAACATATTGTTGTCACTTATGCCGATACCAGACTAAGGCAATCCATTAATATTGAATTTTGGGACTCACAGAAATGAATCGATGCATCATAAATGACATGCCATTTTTTTCTCTTCATATTCTGCAACAAATTCGTCTTATATAACCCTCATTTTATTCTAAACATATAAACATTTGTGTATACGTGCATTTGTCTGTGTGCTAGAGAAGAAGAGAGACTAATTGTTAGTATAAAAAATAAATACTAATAACGAAGATAATTCTATTCTGCTTAAATATACATTTTGATAACAAAATAATCATTGGAATTAGAGTACAAAAAAATTTTAGAATGATACCATAATAACCACTAGTTAATAATAAAATTTATAAAATGTAAAAATAATAAATAAAAATCTGAAGCATCTGGTTTTTTACTTAGTAAAATACCGATCAAACTATAAAATGCCAGTAATCTCAAGAAATTATCAAGCCTATTTAATATTAGGCAAGAATTCTGCAATTATTATAAGTAATAATCACCCCTCTCTCTGGATAAGCAATAAAAGACAATTTAGCGTATAGAATACCGAGAAAAATAATTGGAATTTCTAGATTATTGAAGGTCAAAAGATAAAGGGACATGAATTCATTTCTAATCTTACAAAACATTCCTTCCAAATTATTTCGCATCCCATAATATTCATATACATGATAGTATAATATGTTTAGTTATTATTATAATTAAATGTTTCTATCTAAGAATCAAATGGCACATCCCGTCCCATTCATATCATGCTAATGAAGCCAAAATCAAGAATTGTATCATTAAATACACTCTAGAGACACATCTACATTATCAGAACAATTATTTCTTACTAAGGGCAATATTATGAAGTACTTTGAAAAATATTGCATCCCAAATCAGGTGCAATTTTCTAGTGGAGATTTTCCGTTTTCCAAAACTCTCATTTTAGACGTCACTCATACAAAACTTTGCAAGCTGCAAAATAGGATAAATATTCCGTGATAATTCTTAGACTTTTCCGATGAAAGTGAAATTTCATTTTCATCTGCGCTTATTTCTGAAACTGCTGCAAGATTTCGCTAATGTCCTTAAAGTATTCAAGTATTTTGGAAAATTTAACCCTACAGGCAACAAATGCTATTATTAAATGAAATTGTTCACCTATCCGGATGTATATATATATATATATATATATATATATATATATATATATATATATATATATATATAAAGAAAAGAATGGAGAGAGAAGGAGGAAGATATATTGGGAGATAGGTGTAGGTAAATAAATTGATTGACATTGTTAGATAGATAAAATAAACTTCCTTATTTAATTTTTGGGATTTCGAGAACTGAATATAAATTGTCAAATGATTTCCAAATACATCGCATGCATTTATCTACAATACATTTTTATAAATAAAAATTATTACTTCAAAGCTAAATTTTTAATAAACGTCGCCCTACTGACTTTAAATATATCAATGTTCATTGATTTTCAAAAAATTATGAGCTTCAGAAAAAGCTTTGAGTTAATAGCAAGTAATGTTGCACTCTAAGATATCTAATGAAAAAAAATCTATGAAGGTTTTAAGGTTAAAAATGCAGTATTATAGTATTTAAGTTTGCACTGCGTAAAATCAATGGAAAAATCTCTGAGTAAAATTCTAGAATAAAAATGTAAGAAGACATATTTTTTATATTCATACTTATGTTCTCAATATTCATTTAAATAATTTACTACAGTGACATAGCTTGTATTACGTATAATAACTTTATTTGTTCTAAAAATTGTAGATATAATTATGGAGAAAAATATAAAATAAAAATGTTCTTCTCATTACCATTATTGACTTTGCATCAATTTAAAAGAAAACTTAAAGAAAACACATTTTGAGTAAAAGAAGCTAAAGAAGGACTCAAGCTATTAAAAATAATGGTTTAAAGAAAGTGAAAATTTTGAAATTTTTGTAATATTAAGAAACAAAAATAAATTTAAAAAAACACACATTTCGTTCAAAAATAATTAAGCTCTTAAAAGAAATATTAAAAGAAACGTTTTTCAAACAAATTTTGTTGGTTTAATTAATGAAAATATTTTGTTAATGGTGTCAAAAGAACACTTTAGAATGTGTCTTATTTTAAATTAATTTGTCTCAATATTTTGATAAAATATGAATTAAAAATCACCCAGAAAGAATGAAAATCTTAATCAAAGGTAAATAAAAATGCAAATTACTTAAGTATTATAAAAAAGAGGATAATTTTAAGCAACTATAAATTTGCATTCTAGAACTATATATATATATATATATATATATATATATATATATATATATATATATATATATATGTGTGTGTGTGTGTGTGTGTGTGTGTGTGTGTATGTGTGTGTATGATAGAACTGCATATATGCATGCATATATATATATATATATATATATATATATATATATATATATAGCACACACACACACGTATTTACATGAAAGTGGTGGAACAGTCAAAGACGAAGCTTCCAGATCTCCATGGTTTTCAAGCCCACTCAGAACTTATGAATGTGATTGTGGCAACGAGGGAGAAACGTGCCAGAAAAAAGAATGTCGAAAGAGATGATAATGCATGGTTGATTTTTCTACAGATAAAATCAAAACAACAATTTTTTTTGTGTGTGTGTGCGTGCGTGCTTGTTTATGCTTTCAAAATTAAATAGTCGTATTTTGTGAGGTTTGTGCTGAATGTTGATAAGAAACATTTATATATATATATATATATATATATATATATATATATATATATATATATATATATATATATATATATATATCATTGTTTTATAAAAAAAATATTTTTCAGTAGAATTCTTGTAATATGAATGTTATAAGAGGGTAAAATTTACAAAACAGTTAAAATATGTGAAAATATACCAAACTCGAATAAACATGTACAATAAAATAAAAACAGTCAGTCAATAGCTACCATAAATCATACCGTGCAGAATTTTCGTTCCACAGTAACTTTTATTGCTCTTTACTTAATAGGCGAAAACATCCTTACGAAAACATCCTTATAATTTTTTATAGAATACGAATTATAGAAATAGATTTAATTTAACAAATGATAAAACTGTGCACAGTCTAAGTAATGCAGAATTAAATTTTATGAGAACAAATGAAAAGATGACGATAAACTAATCTTAAATTAGAGATTTCATTTTTGTAAATTAAATAATCATAGATAAGCACACACATACACACAGAAGAAAACTTAGAAGTACAGTTGTTAGACTTTAAATATCTACATAAGTACCTTTATAAATATGTAAATCTCTAAGCCATTTTTAAACTTCGAAATACTTATTAAGAGCCAAATAGTTGAAATATATTCCATTTTAAAGTAAGAGTGAGGAAAATAATGTGCTTTGAAAATAAAGTCTGAATTTAATAAATCAAAATGTGTCAAAATTATTCTTAAAGGTAACGATAAAAAATTTCTAAAAATCTTCAAAACAAGTTTTATTTGTTACATCATATGTAGGTGTAGATACATTCACACATACACATACATACACACACACATACATATATGTGTATGTCAGGTGTGGAAAAGCGAAATTAATAATTTAGGCGTTTGAGAGCAGAAAGCGCAGCGCACTCTTTTAATGCAGACTTATGAAACTTTAATAACTCATTATAAAATCACTTAACGCATAAGGATTGAGAGAGAACATCTTAAAATAGGGTTGCTCTATGAACTCTCTCTGATTGTAGCTTTTTTGTTATAGTGTGGACTCTAACCACTGACGCCATGTTTGATGGTTGACTGTTAAAATGTGCAATATACATGAATAAAGATAGTATCAAGACACGATTGTCTCTTTGACCTGTCATAGGCTTGACAAATGTCGACAGGATGTAAACCAACGCGGAAAACCCCGTTTAGAAGAATTTTTAGGAAAAAAAATACTGCAGATTTTAAAGATGATATCAATTTGAAACTGACGTCATCGGATATTCATTAAATGTAAGTGGCTTTAAATTGACATTCCATTGACTAATGTTTTAAAACGAACACTTGTCTAACATTACAATTGAATATTTTTTCTGTGGACGAAAAAATATTAAAAATTTAGGACACTCCTATCAATGATGAGAGTTTAAATGAGGGACCATCGGTCCCAAAAATCTTAAAGAATCTAAACTTTCCAATATATGATAAGATGACGTTCAGCAGCCTTTCAACATTTTTTAAAGTTTTTGACAAATGCTGTCAAGTTTCTGGTTTAGATGATGAATGGAATAGGAAAAACTTGCACCAATATATTTCTGGAGACATACTTAAATTTTATTTTGATCAGGATCTGATCGAAAAACCTTACGAAGTAAAAAATTATCTCATTTAATATATGATATTTCCGAAGAAGAAAAACTAAAACGATATCATGCACTGAAATTTCGTGGGACCGATGACTTGATAACATGTTTTACGGAAAAAGTTTCCCTCAGACAACAGTTAAAACTGGAAGAGAAAACACAACTTTAATACTTATTTATCCCTACTATCGGATTTACAGTGATTTCTGGCAATGAAGGACATTAAACAACTGTAGAATGGATAAAAAAATGTATGCCAATTGCTTATGATCCAAAACCATGATTCGGCAAATGCAGTCACGGAAAATTTTTCTACGGCCGACTCGCGCTCGCAAGATGCACCAGCCCGGAAATATGAACAATTAAGATATCAAACACCCAGGGACTATACTCAATAGCCAAGGAACTTTCAACATCAGCCGAGACTGACAAACATTAATAATCCAAACCGACCAGATTCTAATTATTTTCCAAGGGATTATAATCATACTTTCAGAGGGAGATTTCTAAATAAACAACAAGAATGACAACGAACTTTCTACTCCTGGATAAACACATAAACTTATTTAAGTCTCTGTGATACAGGGAGCACAATTTCAATTTGTCCTTTTAACCTCTTTAAAAGATTGAACACATCCAAAATTTGATCGAAAACTACTGTCACAATAAATCAATTATACGGAAAAGTTTTTCCTTAAGGAATCTTAAAAACTAAGATGAAAATTGGTAATGTTATTAAATATGTTGAATTGTTTTTAATAAATACAAATTTACCTTATATAATTCTTGGATTATCTCTTTTAAGACTTTTTAAAAATTGATATATATATATATATATATATATATATATATATATATATATATATAAATATATTATAAATATATAAATATTGATCAGAACTTATCTGTGTATCAAAACGGTGTGAAGTAAATTGTAAAAGTAATAATTGTCAAACTAAATGTAATGAAATGAGCGTGACTTACCATGGGACAATTTGTAAATATGTTGAAAATAATAATACGAGTTCTTTAAATGTTCATAAACCTAAAAATGACAATCAAATTAATGTTGATGACGATGTAAACTCAATTCATGACAATCCTGATTTGAATTTAGATTTGTTGTTCAGCCCTACCTTAGATGTTGAAGAAACCCTACCAAAACAAACCCGTAAGTAGTGGGAAAACTTAAATAACTTAGTAAAGAAGTATCATATTTTTTCTAAAGATAAATATGATATAGGAAATATTAACATAGAATCCCAGAAAATTCATTTAAATTCAGAACTACTCATAAATTTAAGACCTTACAGGGTTAGCAAACAAGAATCAGCTGAAATTCAAACCAAAATTGAAAAACTTCTTGAACACAGATATATCTTCACCATAGTAATAGTCCCTATAGGGCGCCAGTAACATCAGCTTACATGAAAGATGAGGGAAAGATAAATCGTTTAAGTATTGATTACAGAAAATTAAATGAAATTAGAGCTCCAAACCAACATCCAACCAATCAACTCATACTGAGGGACTATACTGAAAAATTTAGCAATTAAAAGGAAGGGAAACCAATATGTAATAGAACTAGAACAATACTAAGAAAGAGATGGCTTGGATGAGGATTTTAATGAACGTTTTAATAATGAAAAGACAGGTTTACGTGAAGTAGAAATTTGGAGTTAGCCGAGGCTCGTTAAGCTGCATTACTAGAGAAGACTAATTGTAAATATTTGGATATGAATATAGGCTTATGCTTTTTTGTACAGATATTCATTACATTGGGTTGGTACAAAGTACGTAGATAATCTGAATATATATATAACCTCGAAAACCCAAGAAACAAACAGTTCAGAAAATTGTCAATAGGCGGCGATAAGATTCAAAACTCAATGTATAGAAAATATTGGACAAAAACACTCTAAATTCTGTATTACAATAGTAATTACATGACTGCTATTAAACTATTTTCTTGCGAAGAAGCGCTATACAACGGTGTACATTTACCTTAGAATTTTTGCCACCTATTTGCAAGACATTGCATTCCAAATAAAATACTGTAATATTAAAGTGGAAAGAGATGTCCTTTATACTGTCACTTGAATGCAAGATGGAGCAGCAATTAGTCATATTGTAATTCTAATCAAGGTATTCCTGATACAGACTTGCGGAACAGACAAAATCACTTTCAGGCGCTGCAGATATTTACGGATTCACCGTAACACACTGTTAGTTGTTGAGATACTTGAAACTTTGCTTGTATAAATCTAGTCCATCCAATCTGTAAGATTGCGATACGCCGAGAGGAGTCATTTATTCATTCGGACCAGATACGTTTCACCATTACTGTATTTCTAACTCTCACTCAATGTTCCTGCAGTAGTAGTCATTTGAACATATACTTCTGTTATAAATGTAAAAAATCTATTGAAAACCCCTTCACAATCACCAGACAATCATACTGAGAATTTGCGTCATACTTGGAATGTACAAGTGAAAAAAAATTCGAGGTTTATTATAAAGCAAAATTTTGTTGAAAAATGACCAAACATCAACGTCAAATCCTAAAAGAAAATTAAAAAAAATCAATTTGAATTGTTCTGTGTTCAGGTCTGAACTTATCGCAATTGAGAATGGCCTTACATTTATCGAGGGTATTACTGAGCCTGATTTTACAACTATATGTATACTCACTGACAGTAGATCTAAAATTCAACCCCTTAGTAATTGGAGGGATATTGGTGACAGAGCTGGGTTGTCCATTTTAACTGTTATCAACAATCTCTGATAATTTTGATGTCCATCTTCAATGGAGCTCATCTCACGTCGGTATATCTGGCAACGAGATGACTGATTCTCTGGTGAAAGCTGCTGCTCTTGTTACTCCTCATCCAGATATGCGCTACATGAGGTTTTCTCGGAACAAAAGAAATTGAATAATGACTCGGTCATCGTGGGATCATCGTTCGTATTCTAGGAAGATCCCTGGTGGTGCTTTTCTTTTCAAGTGTAACAGAACTTGAGGTCTCTCTCCTTCGAGAAGGGACAGAACATTTTTTTAGAATATCACCAAGTGTAAGTCTACCCAAGCTTTGACTGAGTATATTTTAATTTGCATCAGTTTTAAATTGGACTAGGTGTTTTCTAAACATCTACTATTTTTAGATTTTCTAGAAGTTTTTGTAATTATGGAATTGGTTGGATTTTAGTCATACCAACTAGGGATCGGTAAAAACAACAACAACAACAACAACAAAGAATCAATGTCCAGATAAATACAGGTTAGAATCAATACAAAGGCTATAAATATCAACTATCAACGATGTTTCTTTAATATGAATTTTCCATTTTTGGGTTATTGCTAACAAGGAATACTTTTTTGGTGTTACAAATGTTCATGTTAAATTTGAGGTATGTACAAAACCATTTTTGTGGCCTAAATATACATTTATGGTAGATAATAATAAAATTATAATTAATATTGAAGAGCAGTAGAAAAAAAGTAGATAAAAAATGACAATGGTTTTCATGCAGAAAAGGATACAAAAACAAATCATGGTAAATAAAAAGGATAGGTGCGCTTTAAAATATCAAAACATCTTTATGTGAGGTGTTTCCCCCAAAAGTTCGATGGACCCTGGATGGTTCGATGGATGTGGATTGTTAAAATAAATTCTATAAAACATGTAAAACTGGTACAAGAAATTAAAATGAAACAAAATTGATTATGGTATTATAAAAAGAACATTTTGAAGGAGCTCCCGCCAAGTGTAAGGGATTATGAGTGAGTCTACTATAGCCAATACGAAGACACGTCATTACATCCAGATTGCGATAGAGCAAAGATAGCCAGAAGGGGACTGTTCGGTACTAATGCCTACTAGCCTTGGCGAAAGTAATGCGCGTCCACTTCACTTGTGACGGTTTTTGAAGTGGACAGATGAAACAGAGACGCCCAACGAGGTGCGCCGTGAAAGGAAAAAAAAGAGAGTGTCATACAGTCCACCGCTTGTAAATTATTACGTTACCTCCGCACAGTGACTAATACCTAAAGGAAAGCAAATTATGGCTCGATATCTAGAATGTTGGAAGTCAGTATATGAATCTAATATTTTAAAACGAATGGATGGTATGGATGTTTATAGCAGTCCATACCTGATGTTTATGGAATTTCTTACTTTTTGCTACAAAGTTGAGGATATGCTAAAAATGAGTGGGAATAATGTACTACTTGCTGTAAAATTCAGGAAATGTAGAAGTAGGTATGAATCTTGTATCCATCGGAAATATCTACCCAGAAAAAAAAGGTAGACTCTTAGAATTCTTTGGATTATTATGTTTTTGGACTGGAGCGTGGATTGACAGGGATTTAAAGCTTTAGTAGTGGTAAATATTCATCTCAGTAACAGTCAGTATTTATCTGTATTGAATCTTTCTATGTATATAAAATTCGTCATCTAATCCAAGCATTTATTTTTTAAGTTCTCAAAGAGATTGGGATACGAGCTGAACTAACCAGAACTACGGGTATTTTTCCTTTAACAGAGACGCACTAAACTCATCCCTGGACACGTCTGGAATAGTTTAACTGCAATTGACCTTCATAATGAGCAGTTTTATTTAGAAGAAGAGAAAATAAATATGAAATGAGTCATTGTAGTGAATAGCACTGAGGCTGCTTAAATGCCACTTATGCCTCAAGATGCCACAAAGCAGGCCGAACGATGGTCGAATGGTTAGGGTGCTGGCCTTCGGAACAGGAGTTCGTGGGTTCGAATCCCACTATGGCATGAATGTTCGTAGCCGTTCGGAATCGGCTTTAAGCAGTAGGTCCCTGTCTCATTAGCCCTAGCGCTGCAAAAAGTAGACCGTAGTTATCCAAAACCTCTGAAGCTCTCAAGCCACAAAGCAGACTTTTCATCCATCGGGCAGCAAATGTGGAATTTGAGCTGACCATAGATTTGCAATACGGATAGAAACATCTCACCAACATACCATTTTTATTAGAACTTAAAAACATATTCATTCACATAAATCGCATGGAAAAAACCCTGCTATAGCAATAGATATTTATATATCCAAGTTTCCTCATGCGCGTGCGCTCGTTTCCTGATACTTTCTCATAGTTATAGATGACTAAACATTTAGACCATATAAACCTGCCTACAAATGTTTTTTTTAAATATGTTCATGAACAAGGAGTTTGAATAGGGAAAAAGGATCAATAAATATGATCTGATTCTGATTACTATATTTCTCATAAACTTAACTTAAAAAACTCTTTATACTACACACATAAATTATACAATTTAATTTACAGCATACTAGAGTTTATAATATGAAAATAATATTCAAATTATTGTTTTTAAATATGTTATAATAAATAAAAATTACTCTCCTCATAAAATTAATACTTTTATGAAACATTGCTTTAAAATAAATAAATCACTTACCTTTAAATTTAAACCAAAATTTGTACAGAAATACATTTATATGTTTGAAACTGGGGATAAAAATTGAAAATTTAATAAAAAAAATTGAATTATGTTTACATTTTTTTAATTGTAAAAAATCATAACTGAAAAATTGATAATTATTTGATTTTAGCATGTAGAATATAATGAGACGGATATATGGATAAACTTTTAAAAATGTAGCATATCTACTTTTTAAGTAACAGATGCATAAATTCTTTAATTCAGAAGTTGAAAAATTTTAATTTTAAATTTTTTATCTATCAGAGTGGCATAGAAACAGCTATATAAAAAGTTTTGTAAGTCAGTGGTTTCTTGATAAATGTACAAAAGTGTTTAAATATTTCGAATATGTAAAAAATTAAATATCGATTTTTTGAAGGTTTATAGGTCTTGTGAACTGTTAAACGACATTTAGGATCTACTTGCATCGAGAAATAATCTAAATTTTTAAGTTCTAGCTCAGAAGCATAAATCTCCTTGAGAAATATATTAAAGTATATTTCTTTTTATTGCTTAAATATCTTATGAAAAATATGAAAAATAAAAAATTATGAGCATGCATAGAATTAGCAAACAGTTATACTATTAAATGTAGGGAAAAGTTATCTATAGAAAATAAAAAATAGAGTTAAGAATACTAGATTTTAACTAGAGAGACTTTCACATAGAAGTAGCCAATAAAAAGACCAACGTATAAAATGGAAGAATAAAAAGTTTAGGTAAACACACATCTATTTCGAAACTAAAGAAACTTTTTTCTTGGAATAGTGAACAAAGAAATTCGCTGGCACAAATTTGTAAGAGTCAGCGATTAAATATTTCAGAGACATCGAAATAGCAATAATTTTCGAATAAAAACTGGTAAATCAGTATTTAGAAACGACAGAATAGGAATACTTAGGCAAAAAATATTTTGTTTCACTGTATAGACGTTGACTGTATAATAATATTTTGTTTCAATAAAATAAATAAAAATTATTTTCAGCACATATATGTAATATTGCATATAATAAAGTACCGAAATAGTAGCTGAACTCCCTGACTATGACTTCAATAGTTCAAGTAAAAGTAAGCTGCTTACTCTAACTACCTTACTAATGCCTTAATTATCCTCTCCTGATTGGTTTGTTTTTGTTTGGAGCACTACGGTCTACCCTTTGAAACACAAAGGCTAAGCCCTCCCCTGAACTCCAGTTTCGTAATGAAGGTATATGCTGTGTTGTTTTTATATATTTATAAAAAAAACTGTGTTTGTCTGATAATAATTGCTTCGGAACCGTATAATATTTGAAATTATCTTGACCATTGTTTCGAACCAAGTATAATAATAAATTTCGTTTTCCTATCAGAATTATTAATTTTCTCTTTTTAGTACTTTTCATGGTTCCTAACATAATCTCGCTACACTCTCTGGGTGTTACTCAATTTCTTATAAATATCAGATTCAAAATTGATATTCTAAATTCAAATTATTTCTTACCAACCTGTATCTTAAGAACCACTATCATAATTACTGGAGATCCGGTCAGAGGGTCCTGGTACTCTATTATTCGGTTTATTACTGGGAAGGTGTGTATATAATAAAATCTGAATGTTATAATAAATCCGAAGCAAAATTCTTAATTAATATGATAAACAAATATAAAATCTAAACTATCAAAGTCTAAGGGAACGTTTAGCAAAATTAGTTTTTCTTGAATTGAATATACACTTGAAATTAATTAATGCTACTCATTTCTCTATAAATTGATTGATGCACTGAATCAACTAGGGGCATATTATGCAAAAAAAAGGTAAAATAGAACGAAATAATAAAAATTATAAATTATAAAAGTATCAACAACAACTAAAAAATATTAGAGTGAGACCTTGACAAGCAATAAGATATAAAAACGATCAGTAATAGTAGAAGGTAAACAAAAGTGCTACCAAACGAAAGAGGGTGGAAACAGTAAGCAATTAAATAAACAAGTGTCAAATATGGGAATAAAATGAAATGTTAATGAGGAACTTATGAATATTCGTATGAAGGCTGTGACTAATTAAATCCGACATAAGATTGTGAGGATAAAAAAGATAATGACGAAAATTTTTTAAATCGGAGCATTTGTTTGACATACTTCGGTACGTTACACGTATGACCCAAAAGCACATAGTTTGGAGTAGAACGCGTGTGACCACTTAATAGAAATAATTCAATAACAGAATAGAAATAATTGAAGAGAAAAATTATATACTTACTCTTGCATTGGAAAGATTTTAATTATAGATGATGCATATTTCCTATCTTCTATTGCTAATTTTAACAGAAATTTAAATTCAAATATACACAGACCATTATTTTTCTCTTTCTTCTTTAAAAAGTAATAGCCTAAATAATTTTGATTTATTCCTGTAGCCATTTTTAAAATTATATAATTTGAAGCAATTATAGAATATATAAATTTGTTAAAAGTTCACAGCAAATGCTTGACTAACGAATTACATAAAATATAATTTTAAATTATTATTTAAAACTCAAAATAATAAATAATTGTCGAATAGATTCAATTTTTCTTCGTAATATTTACCCTATCATAAAATTTCAATCCCAAAAGGTAATTAATTCCGTTCTATCAATTAGATTAATGCCTCCCATTATTAGCAAATTCATTTCCATATTTCATTTTGGTTACAACTAATTCGGAATGCTTAGTGCGTATAAAGTTAAATAAATGAAACTAAATTTGCAAATGTCTCACTTAGGAATAACATATTGTGAATTAATTACAGATAACAATGCCGCATTGTCATCTTAAAGATATTAGAAAACTTTTCACGAGTATTATTTATTTATAGCGCTTTCACATTCTTTCACTGATGAATTAATATTACACTTGACTTTAAAATGGGATTTATCTAGGTACGGAAAATGAAAGAAGTGCATTATGAAGCCATTTTCTTTAATGAGAGGGAAAAAATGAGATAAAAAAAATTACCTGTTTTTAAAATGTAAATCAAACTTAAATTATAGACAGATGCTGTTCACATATTTATTTACAATTTGTAACGATTTGGAATGTATATAAGAATTAAGTAATCTAAATCTGTAAACAAGTGTAGAGATTTTGAATAAAATCCTGAAGATGACAGCTTGAGGAATATACTGACAAAATTCATCCAATAGTCAAAATGCATTTAGTTAGTTAAACCAAAATCACCATGCAAAATTTCATCAAGATCGGTAGAACCACTTCGGAATAACAAAGTTACACACATATTTACATAGAAAATGATACAAATGGTGAAAAGCAAAATGTTAAAATAAAATTTATCATTTAAATGGAGTATAATTTTTAAAACAATATGCCTGTATTTGAAATATGCGTTAATTTCATCCACCTCCCAGGCACTGATTTACTATTTAACTTAATAATATCATGCTGAATATTATTTTTCTATATAATCTAGAATGCCGTCTAAAGAACAATAACTGAAAAAGTTTCTTTAATTTTCATTTAACTGAGAAAGATGGCTAACTCCTAGAAATTTTAATGACATTTATGTAATATTTATACACGTAGCTTAAATTTCAAGGTGAAATTATTTTTAAAACTAGGAATTTTTAAACTAGCTTCATCGAAAATGGTCCATCGATATTCCTTACATATGTAATAGAACCATTGTAATTCATAACATAACTTTGAGACACCAGAAATAAAATTTAGCTCTTTTCACCAGTATCCAAGGAAAAATATTAAAAACAAATCATGAAATTCTTGTTTTGATACATTATTTGCTATACAGAATAATCTATAGCTTTAAAATATGTTAATTTTGTATTTTATTCGCTTTAAGATGAATACAGGATAAATTAAAATTAATTTTGGTATTAGTGTAGATATGACTGTTTTTAATAATTTTCAAAAACTTTATTCAGCCTAGGTAATTGGTAGAGTGTTTCTGACTTCAATTACAACGTTTAATGTTGTTGGATTTTTCGATTTTAATTGTGCAATCTTTAGTTAGATGTTCGCTAGCATATTTCACGCATTTAGCTCTTACTATAATGAAATTCCTGACGTACGTCTCAATAAATGTTGAAAAATATAGAATGTCAAATCGTGGCATTGCTGTACACGAAATTTCATTTCATATTTTTCTACTTTTATTGAGACGTATGATAAATAATTTAGCTAAAAAAATTGATGTACACTTGAGGGGTGGGTTAGCTAAACCTAAATAATTTGGAGCGGAAAGTGGTTGAATATTTTGGTCTTTATATTGCAAAGCAATAATGGGTTGGAAATACATTTATTCTGAACCCGTATTAAGTATATGACAGTTAAAAATAGGAATTCAGAACAGTTATAAGTTGAATTAGCAGTTATCTTATCGTATGCTGAGGTAACAACTAATTTTGATACAGGATAGTTAATATTATTTTTTTTCCGTTTTCTTTATCTTTTATATTCTATATATTTTACATTTGTTAAATTTTACAATTCATTGAGAGATAAGTACTGAATTCATGCTCAACAAAAAATCCTCTGTAGTTTTTTGAACATGTTGTAAAACTGAGGAATTAAACTCTCTCTCTATATATATACATATATATTGTACTAGGTGATGTTTACAAAACTGAAAATCGTCTCTTAATAAAAAAATGTTATGGTTAGTTACATATAAACAAATGGAAAATTACATATGACTAAATTGAATTTCATGACGTTTAGTGAAAACTAAAATTTAGTATGCCCTTCGTAGTATTGGAGGTATTTATATATTTCGTATAATTAAATTTTGTATTAATAAGCACAAATTAATAATAAATAATTAATAATTCCGATCATATTACTAATAAACATAGAGACTAATTTTCTTAAATTACAGGCCCTATCGTAAATTTGACAGAACTGATATTATACTATAGAAAATTCAAACATAAAATATTTTTCTCATTTAGTTATGAATGCATAAAATTAATTTAGTAGAAACTTCTAGGCTTTGTCTAAATATACCAGATGGTTATAATTACACTTCCCCTTTAAACGGCATCCTACAGGTAAACGGAATGCAATGAAATTTTGTATATGAGCTATATATGAGATGCTCTCACGGAATTTTGAAAAAAAAAAAAGTTCCAAAATGTCCATAAGAGGGCATCTTTTTTAGGAAAACTATGAAATTTGACACATTAAACGACTAAACAGAATACAGAAACAATATTAACAATTCAGAACAAGAATTATGAGTAATAAAATGCAAAACAGGGAAAAACTGTCCGTTGTTGGAGAAAAATGTCAAATTTGTATGCTTGAGAAGAAGATGAAGCTTTATGCAAAACAAGTTAGGGTATAAAACGTTTACAGACGTTACCATGTTTAAGTTGGTGTTAACGGCTATACTGATGACGATCTCTTTGGCTGAATGTATTTTAATAGTGAAGCTGTTTTACGGACATAACGAGTATTCTTCTGCTGCAGTTCGTGAATTTTGTCGTAGAAAGAACCTACGGTATGAACCAATGTCTGTTAAAGGTATCCGAGCCATGATTAAGAGATTTGAATAAACGGGGAAATTAAAAGTTCAACCTAGAAGAGGCCGTTAACATGCCACACCGGTACCTGTTAATGCTGTTAAAACAGCTGTTGACGCATAGTCACAGACATCAGAGTTTGAGGGCAGCACCGGGAGTGCAGTTTCTTGACAGACAGTCTATTCCTACAGCATCGTCCGAAAAGTACTCGAAAACATAATGCACTGCTTCCCATACAAGATCCGCCATACCCAACAGTTGCCTGCTAGGGACAAGCCACAACGTCTCTCTTTCGCAGTCAATTTTCTCAACAGAATGACTGTTGAACTGTCATGGCCGTTGAATTTTCTGTGGAGCGACGACGCTCATTTCTACCTCAATGAGACAGTTAACACACAAAGCTGCCACATTTGGGCTAAAGAGAATCCACGGATCTACACTGAATCCCTACAGTCTCCAAAGGTCACTGTCTGGTGTGGAGTCAAGGCGACATTCATCCTTGGGCCTTTCTTCCTTAAGGAAATCTGTGAACATGGGCATATCCCATATTCCGTTAAGGTGAAAAAAAAAATCTACCTTAATTCCAGTCACAGTTAAGGAAAATCGAAATGAGAGTAATAAAGATGCATTACAGTTAAACCCGAAAATAAGCTTTTAATTTCTTGAAAACGATGCAAATTACATAACTGACTAATCAAGGTTTAAAAAAAAATTATTCTAACAAAATAGTATCCTCTAATAGAATCCTCGAACTAGAGATCAAAAATCAGAATCAAAAGCGATCATCGGTGCGACAGTCAGTCTCAAGGTCAACCTAAAATGAGTTAAAAAGAACAGCATTTTATATAAGCAAAACAAAATCAGAGAGGATCCTAGGAGTGAGTCGAAGTCAAAGTACTTAATTTTTCAAAGGCGTATTATGCCATCTAATTAAATTTCCACCCACTCCCCTCTGAACTCTCAGGGAGTTCACTCTCTAAATTTTACAAGATATTTTATCAAATTCAAAAATCAGTGACTTAAATACAAAACAAATTCCAATTCACACAAAACAATTCAATGAAACAAGTTATCAAATAATTCTAACAATTTCAAATATCAAAAACAAGTATCTGGCGCAATGATGTAAAAAATTAATCATAGTAAATAAGAAAAACTATTTCAAAATACATGATATTACATAAATCTCAAAATACACTAAGTTTAAAAAGGATACATAAAGTAATCTTAGGAAAAGATAGTGGATACTAATAGAAAATTAAAAAATTAAAGATCAAAATGTGCAAAAAAAAAATATCTTAGAGTTCTAAAATAGTGAAAACAGAAGAAAGTTTATGAATGTTCATTAGTTTGTATTTCTAAGGGATATAAATGTCGAATAATCCTTTTCAAGATACCGTTCAAAGTTTTTACTTTGTAAAGACCCGTTACATGTGAAGAAAAGAAAAGAAGAAACCCAAGGTCGGCCTTAAGACTAGCGTCTAGCGACCACGGATCACAAAAAGCGGAAAATAACTCTATGCATGCGATGGTTTACTCGCCGCAAAATCCAGCAGTCACTTCATTTTATTACACTTTGTCCGCTTTAGTTTGTCGACATACCAGCAAAGGATTTAATTATATTTAAAAATGTTTATTTATTACAAAAAGGGGGAATGATACTTCATTATGAATTACATATTTATTGCTGAATACATACGCAAAATTATAAATGATGGCAATTCTTTGTTTCTTTTATTAATGAAATATTTATTTATCCACAGTGCATTAGAAAGTTTGCTTTGAAAATGACGATGTGTGTCAAGAAAAACATAATAGATAATGCTAATTTAAATCTGCATAAAAATTAATATACTTTTGCTACCTTTTAAATGGGTGCTATAGCCATTATTATTATTTTTTGAGGGGGAAGGGGAAAGCTCCATGAGTAATTTTTGTTGGGTAGGAACCACATAAGATTAAAATTATTTAAGAGAGAAAGTTGAATAAAACCACAAATACACTTTATGAGTGAACTGGAAGACAAATGATTTTATTGTATTAAATGGTTTAATAATACAAATTAATATTTGCATGCAATGTTTCACACTCCTATGTATTACACATATACATATATATATACATATATATATATATATATATATATATATATATATATATATATATATATATATATATATATATATATATATATATATAATTTTTAGTATAATTTAACTACATATATATGTAATAATATCAATATCTAAGCCCTAAAGCCTATTCCAAAATTATCCCTTTTCCCCATTCATTATTCTAGATCTTAATTTCTTCTCTTTATATTAACTATATTTCCCAGCCATCCAATTTAAACGAGGGTGTTTTCATTCCTTCAGCTGAACCCCGAAATTCTTTCTATGATTCCCAAAACATAAAATGATATAGCTGGCATTTTTAATTAGGAAGTTATAACTCTCATAGGAAAAATCTGTAATGATCAGCTATAATAGTCATCTGGAACGCCACACGTTAGCAGATGGCTCTAATCAAAGGTTATTCTCTATAAGCAATTAAAACACTTACCTCAGCATTTTCCCACACACGTTTTTTAGTCGTCTCTCTCAGAAGGTTGGCATTACTTAGAGAGAGAGGGCTTTCTGACACCGTCCGGTTCAGACGTCTCTGGATTTTGTGCAATTTTGATCAGATAAATAAAGATTACGTTCGGCCACGACGACTGTATGTTTCTTTCCAACAGACGATTAGCGGACTCTTGGCAGCCCAGCATGCCTGGGCTGAAGAAAATAATAGAGGCAATTTCATAGGGCTGGGTTGGTCCCCTGGACGATTACATTTATAGCCGGCAGGATTTTATCTGCGTGGAAACCCACTTTCCTAAAAATTACTATGGCAGAGAACTTTTTTTTTTTTCGTGAAATTTACTTCGTGAACTTTTGCGAACTTTGTTTCTTACATGTGTGGATAATGTTTTAAGATTACGGTGCAACGATAACGGACAACGACACATCGGCGGAGATTTTTGAGGATAAAACGATGATTGATCAGCCGAAGGGAACTTCAATGATGAATAGTTTGATGACTAATAGTACAATGTGGACTTTACGGAAATTTGATCCTAATCAACCAGTGAATGTACAAAATTGACTTAAGTATTTCGAGAAAAAAAACAACAGATTTAACGAATGAAAACCCGAAATAATGTGAATATTATTTCGGATTATCTTCAGGGATCGGTCCTTGATGTTTTCATAGAAGAAGTCATCGAATTTACTGATTGGGACCAGATAAAATTGAAATTTATTGAGCTGTTTGCTGAGAAGGAGACATGTAATCTATCCGACTTTACTGAGCTTAAATTTATTCACTGCAAAGATTTGAAGGACTGCTTCAATAAAAAGCTAACTATCGGAAAACGACTCGAATTGACAACAACAAATTTAATAGACGGACTCACTAATGGTTTACCCGAAAGAAAGAAAGAATTATTTCTAATGAGAGACATTTCTTCTACCACGGAATGGTTTAGATTAGTGCAGCGTGTGGTAAAGCCTTTTCCACAGCAGGGAGAGATGCCGAGAGAGCCGATTCGACATGCCGGAGAAGATACGCCTAACTCATACAGATATGATCGGGGCAACTTTCGTCAAAACAGAGGTGGTGGAAATCGCCAGCCCTACGTGAACAACCATAGCTGAGAAAATTCAACGATTGGTCATCTGTTCTCAACTGAGATGGTTTTCAATGGTAAAAATGTGAGTGTATTATTAGATACAGGTTCAAGCATTAATATCATGCCAAAAAAGATTTCGGACAAAATGGATTATTATGATACTGATTTAAATGAAAATTTAAACAAAATAGCAATAAACAAGATAGCAGGTAAGATTAAGCCTTCTAAAATTATTAACATAGACTCTAAAATTGGTCAAATTTGTAATAATATATCATTTTTCGTTATTGATTCTCCTCTTAATTATTGTATTTTAAATAGCGAAAGCATTAAATTTTTTAAACTTAATTTAAATTTTGAAGATTTTTGCGTGTATCAAAACGGAGAGAATATTAGTAAAAGGTTAACAGTAGGAAGTTCTTATAGTAATTATATATTCTTAACTTATGAAAAAGATGAAAATAAATATGCAAATCATTCTTATTCTGAAAGCATTGATAAATGTTGTATTAGATCTCATTGTGATAATAATAATTTTGATTCTGTTCATAATGAAAGTATTGAATTGAATAATTTATTGAGTGATTATGATCATGTTTTTGCTAAAAGTAAATATGATGTCGGATGCATCCGCATGGAAGCCCCTAGAATAATACTAAATTCGGAGTTACCAATATCACTTAGACCCTATAGAGCGTCTCCAAAAGATAACTTAGAGATCGAAAAATAAATAAAGGAACTCCTAGAAAAAGATATAATAAAGCCTTCTCATAGTCCTTATGCGTCCCCAATTACTCTAGCTTACAAAAGAGATGAAAATTCTAAATCTAGACTTTGTGTAGATTACCGTAAGGTGAATGCCATTAGTAAACATGACTCCGAGCCTATTCCCCTTTTTGCAAATATCTTTGATTCTTTGACACAAGCTGAAATATTTTCGACACTTGATTTAGCAAGTGGCTACTGGCACATCAAATTAGATGAGAGAGACACCGGAAAATTAGCATTTACTTCTAATTTTGGACTATATGAATTGGATAGATTACCTTTTGGATACCGGAATGCTCCGGCTATTTTTCAAAGGACTTTAAGACAAATTTTAAATAAGTATCAAATTAAATTCACGTTGAACTATTTTGATGACATAATTATTTTTTCGAACTCTTTTGAGGAACATGTAGATCACTTAAAGACTATATTCTCTATCTGTGAAAAAGAAAACATAAAATTAAAGTTCTCAAAGTGTCAATTCGCTCAAAGAAAAATTAAGTTTTTAGGATATGAGGTCGAAAAAGGTAAATACTTTCCCAGTGATGCAAACATACAGGTAATCAAGAAACTTCAACCACCTAGAAATGTCAAAGACTTACAGAGATTTTTGGGAAGCGTAAATGTTTACAATAAATTTATTCCAAATTATGCAAAACTACGCGCACCGCTAAATAAATTATTAAAGAAAGAAGTAAAGTTTGAATGGAATGAAGAATGCCAAAAAGCTTTTCAATATTTAAAAGATGCTCTTATTTCTAAACCCATTTTAACGATTTATAATCCTAATTACCCATGTCATATTTTTGTGGATGCTTCCGGACAAGCGATTGGTTCAGTTATAAAACAATTACACCCTGATGGATCGTTACATCCCATTGCATATCATTCTAGAAAACTTAGACCTTATGAATTAAATTATGCTATAACAGAATTAGAATGCTTAGCTATAATTGATGCCGTTGATAAATTTTATTGTTACTTACACGGGACTCACTTCACAATTTACACGGATCACGCATCTCTCGTTTGGCTAAAAAATATCAAAAATCTGACAGGTAGATTGTTCCTTTGGAGTTTGAAGTTATCAATGTACTCGTTTGATATAAAATTCAAAAAAGGTTCAACAAATTATGAAGCAGATATGCTAACTAGAAACCCGATCTCCTACGATATGACTATACGCGAACCACTTTTAACGCCGAAAGAGATAGAGCAACATCAAAACTTAGACAACGTTTGCGGTGTAAACTATAGAAAATTAAATAATATTTGGACAGTTAAGAAACAAGGTTTAATAAAAATTGTAGTACCTTTCTCTTTAAGATTAAAACTATTGAAAAAAGCTCATAATGATTATGGACACCTAGGAGTCTCGGCAATGCTAAATTTAATATCTCCCCAATATTATTGGAATGGAATAACAAAAGATGTAAGTAATTATGTTAAACACTGTGAAGTATGTCAATTAAATAAGATCCCAAGATAACCTAAATTTGGATTTTTACAGATGTTACCCCTTACAGACATTCCTTTCGAAATTCTTGCAATCGATACCGTTGGAGGTTTAAGTTATTACAACTCAACGAAAAAATATTTACAAATTATCATTGATCATGCAACACGATATATCTGGACTTTTTCTTCAAAAAATGTAAATACAGATACCTATATTAATTGTTTGAGACAAATTTTTCAATATCAAGTACCGAAGAAAATTTTGAGCGATAGAAATGCAGCATTTACCTCATCCAAATTTAAACGTTTTTTAAGAAACAATAATATTAAACAGCTTTTAACTACATCTCATACACCACAAACGAATGGAAAAAACGAACGTGTGAATCAGACTCTAATAACCAGACTTAAATGCAAATTAAACTCATCCCCAGGTAATGTATCTTGGACTAAATTATTACATGAAGTAACTGATGAATATAACGATACCCCTCATACAGTGACAAAATTCCCTCCTTCTTATTTAATGTGCGGTAAATTGCCATATAAAAATTTAATCGAAAATCCGGAAATGTACCCACAAGTAGAAGAAGCTAGAAAAATTTCAAAACAACGAACTTCTAGGAATCATCAAATAAATAAAGAAAGATATGATACCCATGTCAGACAACCAAAGTTCAAAGTTGGAGATCTAGTCCGATACGTGGTCTTCTGTTATCCGAATACCCCAAAGCTCTCAAAAATATTCGATGGCCCCTATAAGGTTTTAAAACAGCTTTCCGATGTAAACTTTGAAATCAGCAGACCAAATGTTCTTACTAAAAGAGATAGTGAAATTGTCCATAGTAGTCGTCTTCGTGAATTTAATCCGGCAGAAAATTTCAAGCTTAACGTTAGAAAATTCGAACTAGGAAAAAAATTAATTTAAAAGCATAAACGCCCTAAAAAAAACCAAATCTTTTGAGAACGAAGAGAAATTAATTTAATTCAATTCCGATAGCTCGATTATTCTATGAATCCAATAATGTGTACTGGCTGTGACCTTCGGAAAGAGGAATTCTTTCGAAGCAAAAATTAGGCCAAGCTTTCGATAGAGTGCATCTGTCTAAAATCTTCTAAATTGTTATGACGTGGCAGTTTCGTTCTCAACTGACCTGCGTTAATTATATCAACCTAGCATTAAGAACTGTATCTTCAATATTTTTTTTTAAATTTTCATCATGGATAATGAGCATTGCAAAAGTTGGTGAACTGATGTTTTCATGCTATTTTGCGAGATGATAGCCATGTGTTTTAACTTTGTACGCTGTGAGAGGAGATGTGTTGATTCGATTTTATGTACATACTGAAAATGGTGGTGATTCTGTCACTGTTTTTAGGTAAAGATGCTATGATCTGATCAGCAGGTTTCTAACGATATTTCTTAAAAACACGACATATTTAATGATGCTTTATACTAATTGTCTTCTTTTGGGAACACAAAATTTAAAACGAGTTTTTGATAAGACCATAGCAGTTTCAGGAAGCATAATTTTTTCTTGATCTTTTCGTACTATAAGTATAGTTAACCAAGAATTTTTTGGCAGGGTTATCGAATGATTTTCTTTGAAAAAAGAGTGCTGAATTCTAGTCCGCCTCCTACCTGCCTTTCTAGTGTTTCCCGTATATTCATGAGAATGATCTAACATAAAAGACCATTCTCATCAATATACGGGACAAAATTAAGAAGGGTATTTACCAAATCTCGCTTTTTTAGATTTTGAATTTCATTTTTGTAAAATTGTTTTTGTTCACTTATTATCAGATAATATTCGGCTTATGTTAATTAATCTTCAAATAGAGGACCATGAAATTTACTAGATTTTTTCCAGTTTATAAATCTTTCAACTAAGGCAGTAATTCTTACTAATATTTCAAAACTACTGAATTTTGTTATTTCTATTGGATTTTTAAGTTCTGTCAATTATACTTTCACATTGTGTAACAAAGTGTTACAGTTCAACAACGCCAGCGCGAAACTGACCTAGAGGCTAAAGAGAAGTGAGTGACCCTCCTTCGACCCCATTGGTCAAGAG